>JARHVA010006017.1:0-467500 GCA_037957365.1 Torreya grandis
TTCCTTTAATTCAACAAGCAGAATTAGTGACAACAGTCAGGAAGGTGTCTCGAAGAGTCAAGTGTGGAGAGAATTTGTGCCCCCATAATTACCTTTAGTGTGTTTTCTTTTCATTTCTGTGTAAATGACTTTGGGACAACTTTGTGCCCTCATTGTCCTTTGTATCTTACTCTTGAGCAATTCAGGTGGAGACTTTGCGCTACATCTCGATTTGCTGGTTATTACATCCTTTGCTACATTTTGCTGTTACTACCAGGAGTAATCTTGTGGTTTACTGAATAGTACTTCTAAAAGAAGAGGAGTGTTGTCTGTCATTTCCCTTGAGTTTTTCCTTTGATCTGCATGCATCATCTCTAAAAAAAGAGAGATGGATGGTTTGTCCTACCCATGAGTATTATTTTCTATTTATATATTATATATATAGCTTATCTATAGGGAACCTCCCCTTGATGAGATGAGAGATCAGTCCCCTTCTGATGTGGTAAACCTACACATTTGGATGACTAATCTTCCTACTATCGCTGATCAGACCTATTTTGTTTATCAGTACACTTGCCAAATTCAAACTTGTAGAAGATGCACATACACTTCTGGCTCAACTTACACAGATGAAGAAAGAGCCTCATGAGCCTATGAGAGACTTCATATCCAAATTTGACAAATTGAAAAATAGAATCTCTGTAATTGCCAGACCTACAGCTGAGAATCTTAAATGATTTTTTCATTAATTCTCAGCTACCTGAAGTAAGTTTCCTCTTGAGACATGCTGGTCAAAATAGATCTTGTTGTAGCTCAACCTTTTGGCCACTGAAGTAGAAGATAATCTCATCTTAGTAGGGAAGATAAGAAGAGATCCAAACAAAAATAGACCATCATCTTCTGAATATGCATCTACAAGCACCACTGATCCAATGGTGCAAAAGCTGGCAAATGAAGTGCTAGCCTTGAAAAAGCAAATGGCTCAAGGAATGTCTTCTGCTCCTTCATATAGAAGGACATTCCCAAATCAGTCATATTAGGGCAATGCTGCTAGGAATTAAGGGCAATAGAATCACCTACCTCTGCCACAAGGGAAACTTGCCCTAGAAGTTCCTCCAACTAATTCAACAATGGGATATCTAGAAATAGAACATGCTTTCTCTTTCCAACCTGAGTTTGAGCAAGAAAATGATGTTGATCTCTTCACAGAAGATCAAGAAGAATCAACTAACAACTCCCATATTGGTTTCTTGAATTACCAAGATGAACTCAAAATAAAAGGAGAAAGCTATTGATAGATCATATGCAGTGTTTACTAGATCTAAGAACTAATCAGTCCAGCAAGCTGATAAAAGGAAGACAGAGGTGCAATCTCAACCAACAGTTACGATTGCTAAGCATGGAATTCCTCTTCCTTTTCAGTCAAAAGATCTGATCATCACTCAAAATTTAAGTACATTAATTTCACCTTCACCTTCTACTCCCATTTTGCAAACCAACCCTCCTCTCATCCCTCCTAAAACCCAAAAGGTTGAAATGCTTTCCTCTGTTCCTAGTCCAATTCAACCATTTGACATAATTGATCATGTCCAATTCAGCTAAAAAGGTAACTCTTGATTCTCTAAAGAACATGCCTATTCTAAATAATCTGGTCATTACTCCCCCAGCTGCTCCTAAAAAAATAGAACCTTTTTATGTTTCCCTGTTAATTAATGGACACAAGCTGAGTAACTGTATTATAGACTCAGGCGCATCTGATAATGTCATGCCTGCTAAATTAGCTGAGTCTCTTGGTCTCACATTGACCAAGACATTTGGGAGATGTTTATCCATGGAGAATAAGCATGTACCATTACTGGGGCAAATCAAAGATGCCCAATTTGCATTTGTAGCCTTTCCAAACAAGAGAATCAAGATGACTGTCTTGGTGGCTGATGTCCCAGCATCCTATGGCATTTTGCTTGGATAAATTTTTTGCAAGGATGTGGGAGGAGAATTAAGCATGGATCTATCTGAGGCAAGGATCCCTGTACAAGGCGTAATGAAGAGATTACTCCCTGAAAAGGAAGCAAAATATGTAGTCACCCAGAATCAACCCCTGAAGCTCAAATTCTTTTTGAATTCGTAGGTATGGGCAACTATTTTTTGTCTACAGATGAAGTGCATGAAACACCTGAAAGGGTCAACTCAGAAATTAGTTCAACAAGAACAATAGAAAAACTAGTAGGCTGTAGTACAAACTAAGAAGGATCCTCCATCTCTGATAAAGGAAAGTCTAAAGAAAAATCAATATCAGATGAGATATGGACTTTGAAATTTGATGGTAGCTATTCCTCCACTAGTTCAGGAGCTGGGATTGTTTTGATATCTCCTCAAGGAGATATGTTTCCTTCATATTACAAATTATAGTTTAGCAACACTAACAATACAGCTGAATATGAATCTCTGCTGCTGGGCATGAAGGCTGCTCAAGAAAAAGGCATCAAGTTTCTTCATGCCAAAGGGGATGCTGAATTAGTAGTTTGTCAAGTGAAGAATTTATACCAAAATAAGAATGAAATATTACACCATTAACATAACTTGGTTTGGGACCAAATTGAAAGTTTTGATTCTTTAAACATTTCTGCTATACCTAGAGAGTCTAATGATAGAGCTGATGCACTTGCTATTTGAGGAACTCTCTTAGTTCCTCATTTAGATTTCAAAGAAGACAGGTATACCATCGAGTTGGTCTATAGACCAAGTGTTCCTGACAATGCTGATCATTGGTAAGTATTCAATGATGATCATCAAATCATTTCCTTCTTGGAATGAAAAGATAATTTTGAACAACTATGTTTTGAAGGTAGTTAACCTCAGAAGAATGAATCTGTGTCTGAATCCAGCCCAGATATAAATGAAGAATTCTTGCAGATGAAAGGAAACAAAATTCCCAAAGGCCTGGTTTCTCTTGAAAAGCTATTTGAAAATCATGATAGATTAATTAAACAACAGTAAATAAACTTGAGTTTCTCTCAAGGATTCGATCAAGTGAATTTGTCTACTGAAGAAAATCCCAAGATGATCAATATTGGTAAGTGCTGCACCCCTGAAGAAAGATTCAAGTTCACCTCTTTACTCTATCAATACATGGATGTCTTAGCATATTATTATGAAGACTTGAAGTCTCTCAGATCAGATGAAATCTTCCATAACATTCCTCTCAAGGCTGACTCAATGCCATACAAGCAAAAATCCAAACAATATAATCCAAAAATATCAAGTACTATTCTGTTTGAGATACAAAAAATGTTAAATGCTAGAATTATCTTCCCAATCCATCATTCTACATGGATTGCAAACATAGTGCCTGTAAGGAAGAAGAATGGAAAAATTTGCATTTGTGTAGATTTCAAAAATCTAAATCAAGCATCTTTGAAGGATAATTATCCTCTACCAATTATGGATCAAGTGCTTCAAACAGTGATAGGTGCAGAGATGTTATCAATGCTGGATGGCTTCTCAGGTTATAATCAAGTTGAATTTGGTGAAGCAGACCAACACAAGACTACATTCACCATGCCTTGGGATACATTTGCATATAGGAGAATGCCTTTTGGTCTAATAAATGTTGGTGCTACTTTTTAGAGAGCTATGGATCTGGCTTTCAAACATGAGATTGGTAAATTCATAGTGGTATACCTTGACGATTTAACTATCTTTTCAAAACATCGATTTGATCATGCACGCCACCTACAACAAGTGTTGGAGCGCTGCCGCCAAAATGGTATTTCCTTAAATCCTAAAAAGTCTATTTTTGGAATAACAGAGGTGAAACTCCTTGGACACATTATGTCCAAAGAAAGCATAAAGATTGACTCAGACAGAGTCAAGTCTATTCAAGAGCTTAATTTTCCTACAAGTAAGAATGTCGTTCATTCTTTCTTCGAAAAGGTGAATTTCTTATAGAGATTCATCCCTGAATTTGCTGAGAAAACTAGACACATTGTGAACATGATGAAAGGAAAAACCATCTTCAGCTGGACTAAAGAAGGTAAATTAGCATTTCAGGATATCAAAACTGCCATTGCTCACGCCCCTACCTTGATTTACCCAGATTACAACAAAGATTTTATCATATATAGCTATGAGTCTGAACACACTCTTTCAACTATTCTTGTTCAACAAGATAAAGAAGGTATGGAATCTCCTATCTCTTTCATGAGTTGCCCTCTCAAAACCCATGAGATGAAATATTCAAATATAGAGAAGCATGCTTATACCTTGGTGAAAGTAGTCAAACATTTCCATTTCTATATTCTGAATTCACATACTACTACCCTAGTGCCTGATACTACAGTCAAGTCTATATTAACTTAGCAAGAGTTTGGCGCGAAAAGAGGTAATTGGATTGCAAAGATCCAAGAGTTTGATCTAGACATAAAGCTGACAAATCTGGTCAAGAGTAAAGGCTTATGCCAATTAATTGCTGACAATAAGCCAAAAGACACACAGCGTGAAGAAACTGAAGTGGAAAAGACACCAACATTCCTTTTTGTCTCCACTACCAATGAGTGGTATTCAGGTATCACTCATTTCCTTACTTATAGTGAATGTCCTACTCATTTGTCTTACAAAGAAAGGAGGACTATAAAGTTGAAAGCTGCCAATTTTGTTCTTTGGGATAATGGCATGTACAAGAGAAGCATAGATGGAGTATTCCTTCGCTGTGTAGACAAAGAGCAATAAACCCAGCTTTTAAAATCTTTCCACAATCTAGCCTATGGAGGAATTATTTTGCTCTTGTGACTGCTCACAAGATTCTATGAGCCAGGTATTACTGGCCAACTCTTTTCCAAGATGCACATAAGTGGGTGAGAAAATGTGAACTCTGTCAGCAATTATTTGGAAGACCCAAGTTAGCTGCTATGCCTCTCAAGCTAGTGATCATAGAAGAACCTTTCCAGCAATGGGGACTTGATTTTATTGGGATAATGAACCCATCTTCAAGTGCTCGACATGATTATGTCCTTACAACAACTGACTATTTCACCAAGTGGGTAGAAGCAATTCTAACTAAGCATGCTACTTCAAAAGTTGTATGCAACTTCCTCAAAGAGAATATCATTTCTAGGTTTGGAGTTCCAATCAAAATTGTTACTAATAATGTAGCTTGTTTCACCTCTCAAGAGATTACACAATTCTATTTTCATTTTGGAATTACACTCTCTCACTCTTCTGATTATTTTCCATAAGGGAATGGACAAGCTGAATCCAACAATAAGAATCTGGTAACTATTATCAAGAAACTAGCATATGATAATCAAAGAACATGGCATAAAGCATTGGTTGATGCTTTGTGGGCAGACAGAATCACACCAAAGAGGGAAATTGGTATGTCTCCTTTTCAACTTCTTTATGGTATCAATGCTGAGATACCAATCACCTTAGAATTGCCAGCCTTGAAATTGGCAAAGGCAATTGAAGATCAGACATATGAAAGTTCTCTTGATAAAAGAATCATGTGCCTGACTGAGCTGGAGGAATAGAGAACTATGGTGGTGGACAGAATTTCTGCTCATCAAAGTCTGGTAAAGAAACTCTTTGATCAAAAGACTAGAAATTGTGATTTCCAGATTGGGGATCAAGTCCTGTTGTGGGACAAAAGGAGAGAACCAAAGGGGATGCATGGAAAGTTTGACTCCCTTTGAAGAAGGCCCATTTATAATTCATCAGCACATTGGTGAAAACAACTTTTTATTGAAATATCAAGATGGCACACTCTTTTCTTTGCCCCACAATGGGAAGCATCTGAAACATTTCAACTCTTGAAGTGTCAGATCTTTGCATCTGTATATATGTATATTTGTACAGTTTTCAATTCTATTTTGTTTTGTTTGTTTTCATTTTTGGAGCCTTTCATTTCTGCATAGCATGACTCCATAACCCAATGGTACACATGAACACATTGGAGATTCTGGATTCTACTCCTTTCAATTCTTTTTGCAATTGACAGAAGTTCCCCAACTGGAGCCAGCTATTGTCCCCCAAAAATATCACTCATTTTTTAGACAACATTTGAACTATTTTGGTCCTACAGACCAAAATTATCTCTTCCCTTTCCAAAATTTGTCTTGGGCATTCAAATTCCTCATTTTTAAAGCTTTTCAGAAATATATGGAATTTGCAGGCTTAAATCTACGGACTCTGTAGGCTTAAATCTAACGACTCTACAAGCTTGAATCTACAGACTCAGCAAGAAGAGGAAATCTACGGACTCAGCATGTTAAGTTCAATGGGATTTTACAGGTTGAAAACTATGGACTTGGTTTCTACGGACTCTGCAAATAGGCTCATTTTTACAAGTTCAATGGGCTTCACAACTTTTATAGGTGGGTTCAATCAAAAGAATCTGTTTCTAGCAATTGGTCATTTTCGGGATTGGTTCATTGCCTTGGTTCAAACAGAAATCTCCATTGGCAAGCATCAATAGCAGGTTCAACGTGTGGTTCATCCTTTGGTTCAACGTTAAATGGTTCAACGAAAAGGTTTAACGTCTTGTTTCAATGGAACATTTCATCGGCTTGGTTCATTCAATTGAACCATCGGCTTGAACCATTTTGGTTCAAAGATTGGTTCAACTGATTGGTTCAACGAAGTGGTTCAATAAAGAGGTTCAATGCTTGGTTCAAATAAAGGGTTCATCGGATTGAACCATTTTGGTTCAACCAAGTGGTTTAACATTCGGTTCAATGCTTAGTTCATCAACTTGGTTCATTCACTTGAACCGTCGACTTGAACCATTTTGGTTCAAAGCCTTGGTTCAACAGAATGGTTCAAAGCCGTGGTTCAATAGAACGGTTCAATAGTTGGTTCATCACCAAAGTTCAAAGAGCTTCTTGAAGGACAAGTGCCCTTGCGGAGGGCACTTGATCAATGAAAATACCCTTCGAAAGGGTCTTTTCAAAAAGACTAAGGCAAGAGTCTGAAAGAATTCTAAGTGGTCGCGGGTGGAAAAAACCTAAATCAAATGGAAATAATCAAGACAAAGAATTTCTGTGGACTTTTTGTTCGCAAAAAATTTCTATGGACTTTTTGTCTGCGAGAATTTGTCCCCCGACAATTTGTCCTTGGGAATTATTCATAAGGAATATACCCGAGGGAATTTGCGAAGGGCCGCTGAAGGACCCCAAAGGGAAAGTGTCCTTGTGGGGGACTCTCAGTTACCAATTTGAAGACACTTCTTGAAGCTGAAGGGTCGCCCGAAGAAACTCGAAGGCCATTTAAAGACTACCTAAAGGATAGATACCCTTGCGGGAGGCTATTCTGACTCAAAACAGGTCATTTTTCAAGGCCCAAAAGGGCAAGTCCAATCCAAAAAAATTCTAAGCAAAAAGCCAAAAGAAGACCAAGGGGTGATGCGCCCAAAGACATCAAATTCAACATAGTGAACTAACCGTTGAAAATATAGTGACAAGCATGCGAATGTTAAATTCAAGACAATAAAATAACTATTGATCCTTTGAACCTACAGACCATAATGCATTCACAAATTTCAAGGCCAAGACCAGTAGAAAACAAGGAAGGAACAGAATAGCAAACTGAATCCAAGACTCGATTCAATTAACCAGAAAAGGAGAAACGATGAAGGTAAGATCAGATCGCCAATTGGACATTGAAAGTTGCAAACTTTCAATAAGCGCGACTTGTTTCACTGCTTTGATAAAATCAAATGGGTAAAATGCCCCTAAGTTCTAGCCTACCTTCTTAATAGATTCCAATGCAACATGATGTATTACTGTTCTAGAAATCCTTCTTGAAGTGGCTATATAAGGGACTCTCTTCTATTGTAAAAGGATCTTTTTTTTGACAATCAGAATGAAATTTTGCCCAAATTGAAAGGCATTTTCTAAGACTTTGAGCTCAGTTTGTTGATTATATTTTGTTATTGGAATAAGAAAGCAAGTGATTTTTCAGACTTTGTGCTGTGATATCTTTGTTGTTGGGGAAACTATTTTTATGTATTTTTCTTTAATATATCTTATGTTCCTTTAATTCAACAAGAAGAATTAGTGAGAGTAGTCAGGAAGGTGTCCTGAAGAGTCAAGTGTGGAGAGACTTTGTGCCCCCATAATTGCCTTTAGTGTGTTTTCTTTTCATTTCTATGTAAAGGACTTTGGGATGACTTTGTGCCCTCATTATCCTTCGTATCTTACTCTTGATCAATTCAGGTGGAGACTTTGTGCTGCATCTCGATTTGATGGTTATTACATCCTTTGCTACATTTTGTTGTTACTACCAGGAGTATTCTTGTGGTTTGCTGAATAGTACTTCTGAAAGAAGAGGAGTATTGTCTGTCATTTTCCTTGAGTTTTTCATTTGATCTGCATGCATCATCTCTGAAAAAAGAGAGATGGATGGTTTGTCCTACCCATGAGTATTATTTTTTGTTTATATATATATATATATATATATAGGGAACCTCCCCTTGATGAGAGGAGAGATCAGTCCCCTTCTGATGTGGTAAACCTACACATTTGGATGACTAATCTTCCTACTTTGGCTGATCAGACCTATTTTGTTTATCAGCACGCTGATTGATAAAATATTCAACCAACATTATTAGTATAGGATGCCTCTGAATTCCCCCCATAATTCCCTTGTTCGGTGAGCATAGTGACCGTCGTTGTAAGGGCCGAACTCAAAGACGTGTTATATTTTCCCTTCCAATTTATCAATTGTATTTTTCTTATGACTCAAAAATTTGGGCCCCATCAATTCAATTGGAAAATTATCTACAACTCAATTTGGCCATCTCTCATGTGCTCTCTCAACCTAAGGATGATGAACATAATGATAACAATGCCTAAATAGGTTAAGAAGCCTTACTTGATATTTTTAACTCTACTTGTGACAATTAATTGGAAGATAAGTTGTATGAGGAGTCTCCACTTGAATAGTCTAATATGAAGGTCTTTATTTTTATCGTAAAACTTTATTTTATTTATATTTTAAAATGCTTATATCTTTAATATATATATATATATATATATATATATATATATATATATATATATATATATATATATATATATATATATATATATATACCCATTTTAAAATACCCATTTGTTTTCTTAAATTGAAGTGTTAATTTGATTAAGCTAAGGCTTGGTTGAATTTTTTTGCCAATGTAATTTATGAGGTGACCTCATTATATATGAAAAGTATTATATTTTTATGTTGTGTTAATATAATACATTGACATGTTTTTCAAATAAGAAAAAAATATGATCACCCCATGAATCTTTATTTCCCCTCACACCTAAATGAATGTAGCTCCAGACTTGTGCATCTAAATATAGTTGCATGTTTTGTTGACTATGAGTATGATAGAGAAAATTAAAAATAAATAATCACAATGGTCTTCTGCCTCTCATTTAATTAATGGATTTCACATGGTAATACTGTGAAGTATTCAATTCAAATGACATGGCTATTGGTGTATGAATTTATAATTAAAAATAAAATATTTAATTTTTTTTGAAATGTCAAAAAAATCAATGAGAACACATATATTATAAAAATATTATTAATTTTAAACATGAAAATTTGTTCAACGAATCCCAAAAATATATTAATGATTTTTTTATAAGACATAATTTAAATGAAGTAAGATAAAGCTTATTTTATTGTCTATTTTTTTTATAGGTAATTGAGGATTGGTAGGTCCCTCATCTATTTATTTATTGAAAAATAAGATTGTAACAAACTGTTAGCAAAATGACACCATGATAATCACCAAAAAACTAGGACAACAAACAAAAAACATGCCCCCAAAGACCAAATAGCCCCCACAAAATGCCCTGTAGGGCCCAACAACATGACAACTCAAGTAAAAAACTCGGAGAAACTACCCCCAACCAAACAACTAACCATCCACCACCACCCAGATTAGAATCAACACACACAAATTGGTTCACCACCAATCTGCCACCTATTGAACATTGACATCCATCAGGGAGCCACCACCAATCTCATCACCGTTAGGATTCTCTAACACCTAGCCAACACCTTGCAAAACACCATCAAGCCTCCTCTATTATCTAACTAACCCAACATCTCCAACAAACTCCCCCTCTACAAAGCCACCTCTTTTCTTAGGCATTGTTTTCCACCTACATAGTCGAGACCTGCCAACCTGCTTCTTCACAAATGCACCTCCCAACCCCGATGTCATAGCAACAGTGTCTAAAAGAGGCCTCATATGGATCGAATCCACATGTTGCTTCATGATAGACCCCCCTTGCAATTGAGGTGTGGGTTATGGAATGAGAGTATGGGTGTCGCATAAATGAGCCAAAAAAATGACTATCAAAACTAACTGAGATGACTTCCTAGTGCTCAATATTGCCACTAATGATGCCATAGGTGGCTTGAGATTGTTTATATCAAGCACTCGCGACATTCTACTCGTCAACCCTTGCTTTCGTAAATAATTTTGCATGAAATTGAGATGCTCTAAAAGATTATAGAATCTATCATCTAAGACCCTAAAAGCACGAAGGGGAACCAACGCTTGGCCCTCTTGCCTCGTTAAAATCAAAGAGCATTTCTCACCCAATGAAAAATTGCTGACCACAACCTCTAAGCCAATTCTTAACTATGAATAGATAACCCTAACAACAACTGCCAATGTTACCTCCTTAATCATCGAAGCCATGATCAAATTGCCCACAAATACTGATGAAATCAAGGAATTCACTTTTACCTAAAAAATAGTCTCAAAAGAAACCAAGCCTATAGTTACTTTAATTGCCTACAAGAAATTCTGAGACTAGAGGATAAACAACTTCTTCAAATGTCCATTTGTCACCCTTACCTCAAATGACATCTCTCTCTTAGCTCTCTTAAGATGTAACAAAGGTTCACTTAATGCCACTTGCAACATCCATTCCATGCTTGCCAACTTTTCCACCCACTTTTTACAACAAACTCTTCCTAGTGTAAGTGATGCAAGCCCCTAACGAACATGACCCTTAAAGGTGATTGCCATCCTTGCATTCACACAATGTGAGCATGGAGGAATTACATACCAAGTGTGGGAATTTCAACCAACATATACACTAATGATTTCCTTCCATTAAATGTCATCATGCACTCGACCCTCACATCCAAGCCCCTACTATGCAATAAGACTATTCTTTTCCTCCCTCCAAGCACCCCAATCATTATCAATAACAACATCTTCATATGGTGTAATACTCTTGTTAGCTAGGCCATCCACTACAGAATTCACTTTATGGAAGCAATGCCTGACTTCCCAAGCACTGAAATTGTCTAAAATGCCCCAATTCTAATCAAGATATTCAAAACATTCTACAAACTAGCCTTTCCATTATGCAATGCTTGAATTACTACAAATATAAATCTCCTTCAACCACTACATGATCAATACCGTATTGAACCAAAAAATTAATCCTTAACACTAAGGTTGTGCTTTTGCCTTATTGTTGGTTCCATCTATAAGCTTAAACGATGTTACTCTGACACCAACACAATTGTGAATTATACACCCTACCCCTAATGCTCTTGGATTTCCTTTAGTAATTCCATCAAAATTTAACTTAAACTTCCTCGAACGAAGGCAACTGATCTATTTTCCCAACACATCTCATTACCTTCAAATACATGACAAACCCATTAACAAAACATTTTATTAAATACTATTATATACTAATAATAAATATATCTATGCATATATTTATAATTATAATTCATTTTAAAAAAAAATAGAACAACCAATACAAAAAGTGTACCCAACTACCCAACTATTATCCATGGTTGGCCAACAATTGACCAAAACAAATAGGTACAACCTGTGACTTTCTATACCCCACTTCACTCACTCCACAACTGTGCACATGGATAAAGGTCAAGGTAATGGACCCAAAAACAAATAAATAAAAATGGACGTTCATAATGAGTATGATAAAAGAAAACTACTAATAAGGTGTGCAACTTGCAAAGCGTGTTGATTGTGATTGGATAAAATAAATAATAAAAAATGGACATGTGTTACCATGAAGATTCTCGTAGACAAATCTAACAATAATGTCTGCAAGGTGCATTGATTGTGATTGGATAAAATCTGTAATATACGACCTTGTTATTTGTGAATCTAATTCAACATTTACATCGTGTTTAAATGGTGTCACAATAGTGTTTAAAATTTATTTTAGAGTTATTTTTTATATAGTTAATTTGTATGTTTCTTGTTTTATATTTAAGTAGTGGAAAGTTATATTTTTGAATTGATTTAAAATAGACAATTTGAAATATATTATAAAATATGTTGTTTTATATATGTATATTGGATATTTAATAGTTATAATTTTTTTATGTTCAATATGATTAGTTATTTTATATTTTTATTAAGTACAAATTGTATAATAATCTGTAAATTGGATAACTAATTTTCATTTAAGTTTGTTTAAATATTAGATATTCTTTTTTCAAGTTCTCTCGTAATTATTGGTCCATGTCTAAATAATACTTCCTTTCTTCTAGGTTGGAATAACCTAGAAGTTGTAATGAAAAAAGTGAATAATAGAATCCACTTTTCCAAATTTCACTTGTTGACGTATACATGTATTAGAGTAATGAACACTCAACATCCATAAATAATTCTACATATCACAACCATAATGAAACTAGACCATAATTCACACAATAATATTAAGCCAACATTAACACAAAATCTATGTATATATTTCTCATATCTCAACATGCACAATTTGCCAATATTACAATAGGAAGTCTCAGGCAGGGTTTTTTTAAGGGCCCGTAGGAAAATCCCTTTGTAAAATTCTGGCGAATATTAAAAAGTACATTTCAAAATCATGGTGAATCGAAGGGAAAGTCATTTCATCGTGAAGGCGAACCCTAGGCATCACTTGACCAAATTGTTTAGACATCTTTTTTAAAGTACAATTCTTGTTGTCTGTAAAAGTTGATTAAAGTATGCATACTACTTGGCACTATCTAAACCTTGTTATCATTATCAAGAACCTGTAGTCATCATCTAGAGCCTATAGTCATTATCTACAACTTATAGTCATCATCTAAATCTTGTAGTCATCATCTAGAGCTTTTATTCATCATGTAGAGCATGTAGTCACCGTCTATAGCTTGTAGTCAATCGTCTAGAGCCTATAGTCTCTATCTAGAGCCTATAGTCTCTATCTAGAGCTTGTAGTTGGTCGTCTAGAGCATGTAGTCTCTAAAACTAACTTCAAATGAGCATAAATTTTGCATAAAAATTTAGATCAAGATGAATCTTTTTTTGAACTTGTCTAATCTTTTGAGAGGAATCCAAATACATAATAAATTTTAAGATGAAAGATATCAATAATTACCTTTTTTCTATTTTTCAAATGAGCATCTAGAGTATATAATCTAGCATCCAAAGCATGTAATCTAATATCTAGAGTGTGTAGTCTAGCCAAAAATCTAATCTATATAGTTAGCCATCTAAACCGTGTAATATGACATCTAGATTATGTAGCTGTATCATATCTAAAATGTGTAGTCTGGCATCTAGAGTAGGTAGTCTACCATCTATACTATGTAGTTAGGTATCTAGAGCATGTAGTCTAACATCTAGACCGTGTAGTTGAGCATCTAAAGTATGTAGTCTAGCATGTAGACTATGTAGCCAGTCATTTAATGCATGTCTTCAAGCTATGCTTAAGCATCTATTGGAAATATTCAGGCATCTAGAACATGTAGTCTGGCATTTAGACTGTGTAACTAGGCATCTAGAGCATGTAGTCTAGTGTTTATACTATGTAGCTAGGCATCTAGGGTATGTCAATAGACTATAGTTGAACATCCACAGGAAACAACCAAGCATATATATAAAATAATCTCTATCTTGGCATCAAATGAATGTAGATGGAAATCCACAAGTTGTAGACGAACCTCGACAGGTTATAGATAAAGAAGACAAGTTAATATTATGTTGGTTGAAAATTTTGTCTTTTGAACTAAAAAGGGTTGAACAGTAGTGATGTGATAAAACTCCTCCTTTATTATTAAGAAATGTTACTTTTGTTGAAAACAACAAAACTCACCAAAAAGATATTCACATAAATATATTTGAAATGATGAGTTATTTTGGGAGTTTTACATTAAGTCAGAATAAATGAAGTAAGGAAATGATTTTTTTAAAAATAAAAACACATATATAAATAAATAAACACATAATCCACTCATAACATGTGTGATGGAAATAAACTAGATATTTTGAAAGTTGAAAATAACAAACTACAATATCTAGAAAGATAAGAAAATCTCAATCAACAAAGTAAATGAGATAACTAAAGATATTTTAGAACACACTAAGGTCTGAGTAATTCTTTTGTATTCATTAAGCTAAAAATAAAATACAAACTTTATGTCTTCTTTTTCTCTAAAAAATTTTGTTTGATTTTTTTAAAAATTCATGAACAATGGCTTCATAACATATATTTAAAGCACATGAGGAGGGTGGTTATAAAATCCATTTTTTCTATCATTTTACGAAGTTACTTTTACAAGTAGGCAAATTTTTAATATGAATGGACTTTTTATAAATAAAAGTGACATTTATAAAAAACAAATCATCAAAAGATATGGCAAAGTAAATATGATGAAAAGGAGTTTTTAAAAAATGCAATTTAAGCTTTCTATTCCTCCATATTTTTCTCACTAAGACCTACATCGTCAATGACTTCAACTACTTTTTGTTTTCCCTTTTGTTATATTTTTCAATAATCATCAAGATTTTTTAAAACTTCTTTGATTCTATCTTTGTCTTGTCCTTCAAAATGCATATAATTAATTTTAGTACCAATATGTGCATCTAACATCTGAGAAGGGATACGACAAAGTTTCTTCAGATCCTTTTCAAATTTATTGCTATTTGATGAATTTTTGAATTGAATCAAAATTGAAAATTGATCTCAAAGTTGAATCATTTTTTACTAATTATGTAAATTCATCTTTGATGGCCTAAGCTGAAAGTATAAGTGAATTAATATCATAAAAAGTGCATGGAAGCTTTTTAATCATTTGTTGTATACCATTACATGCTTCAAATGCTTGTATTCATGCATTTTTATATTTTTCCAAATTTTATTCCAATATACGAATCACGAATTTAGCATCTCTGACCAATTCTATTTGATCACCTTGATCTTTTTATTCAAGTATTCCTTCTAAAATAAAGATATCCAAACTTAGCTATGACAAAGATTCTAATTTAGGCAAGTATTGTTTTGATCCATTTGTTTATTTTCATAATTTCTCTCTATTCCTTTTGTTGCTTCAATTGTTGACTAAATTCCTATATAAATAGCAATAACAACACACATTTTATCAAACCCCTTGAGCAATTAATCTCTTAGACCACTATTTTGTAGCCTTCCTGATATGTCATATCTCTATAACTACTTCTAATGTATCTTTATCCATTACTTGTAGAGAAGGATCAAACTAGGAGGAGGATTGAACAAGGTCAATTAATTATGGAACAATAACACTAAGTTGATCAACCCTTTCTCTAGCTTTTTCTTTGGTTACCTGATTTTTATCAAATTTATTTGTCCATTCTCCTTCACCCCTTCACAATTATCTTTTCCCAGTTTTACCTTGGACAGTTGATAATATTGTGAGTTGACTTATTCTTTGTATTTTTTAAATGGAGGAATTGTTATTTCAGCATATCTCTCTCATTGATCATCTGTTATATTTTTGGAAATTGTTTTAGGTTTCTTTGCCAAATGGGAGGTGTTTGTAAGAATGGAAAGTGCGTTGAAATCTAATTCTTGTGGTTGAACATTTTTCTTCCTCTTCTTAATTATTGTTTTAACCATTCAATAAATTATGTACTTGAGACATATTTTGGAGAGGCTTGCTTTATTTGAACTTATGTATTATTATCATGGGGAGGAGTAACTAAAACATATACTATAGGAGTTATGATAACATCTCTTTATTTTTGTTTTTTTAAATACACTGCTTCGACTATTGTGAGATGGGAATTTTGAGTAATGTGTTTTGAATCATGAAATTAACCAAAATATACTCAAAACATCAGTCCACTATTAAAATTTATAGCTAATAGGATTACAATGCAAATAAATGAAACATTCATAACAACATTATAACCTAAAGCTAGATGCTCCAAATCAGATTAAACACGTAAAAGATCAAATGCTTATGGATTGATTACAAACTTAGAAATTTTTGAATGACATGATATTAGCTTGATTCAAGATATGGATTAGTTGATATATTGAGAAAGAGGACTAATGGAATTGATCATAATATTGGCATGGAAGCTCTGGATTTCATAGTTTCTCTCTCTTTTTTGGAATGGAGGGAAGCGTGGATTTAAATATGCAATGAAGGGAGATTTTCCAATGAATTACAAATTCATTGGAAGCCTCTAGAGAGGAAGGAGGGAATTCTAAGGAATTTAAAATTCCTTTTAATTATCTAGAGAGAGATTTCTCTAGAGAAGGAGAAGGGTGTTGGAGAGTTTTAGATTCCATTAAGGAATCTAAATATGATTAGGGGAAGATTAAACTAAATTATAAGGGTTAGTTGAGGAGTAGGGGATAGGCCTATAGGAAATCCTAGGAGTAGGTAGGTAGGTGGGTTGTGAATTTAAAATTCACAATATAATAGATAAATGGGATTATTCAGATTAATTAATGAATAAATGGGAAGGGGTAAGGTTGGTAGGATGAAGAATAATGAAGGGGATGTTAGATAAATGACAACCATGATTAGTTAGATAAAGTAGATAAAGTTAGATGAGATTGGTGTTGAAATTAGTGTTGACTAATAGTGATATTAATGATGAGGGATGAGGTGAGAAAATTTAAGTGCATATATTTTGCCCTTCTTTGAAAGGGAATTATAATTCAATGAAGTAGGAGTAATGGTCTTTCAAATAAGAAAGACACTCATGGATTAATGTTAGGAAATGATGTTAGTGGACACATCATGAATCCACCTCAAGGGGACATGCAAGGAGGAAGGAGGCATATGGCCACTCAAAAGAGGAAGTGAGGGGTGAGATGTACAAATAGATAAGGAGGAGGGATGATAGATGGGGAATCAATATGATTAGTGAGTTACAAATTGATGATGCCCCTAGAAAAGACATATGCACAAGGAGTGAAAATGACAATGTCATCATTTTTGACATAACCCAACGGGGAATCAACCATAACATTATTGGTTGAATATTTTGTCGATCAGCATACTAATAAATAAAATAGGTCTGATAAGCCAAAGTAAGAATATTAGTCGTCCAAATGTGTAGGTTTACCACATCAAAAGGAGACTGATCTCTCCTCTCATCAAGGGGAGGTTCCCTATATATTATATATATATATATATATATATATATATATATATATATATATAAACAAAAAATAATACTCAAGGGTAGGACAAAGCATCCATCTCTCTTTCTTCAGAGATGATGCATGCAAATCAAAGGAAAAACTCAAGGGAAATGATAGATAACACTCCTCTTCTTTCAGAAGTACTATTGAGCAAACCACAAGAATACTCTTGGTAGTAAATGCAAAATGTAACTAGGGACGTAGTAACCAACAAATTGAGATGCAGAACAAAGTCTCCACCTAAATTGCTCAAGAGTGAGATACGAAGAATAATGAGGGCACAAAGTCATCCCAAGGTCCTTTACATAGAAATGAAAAGAAAACACACTGAAAGGCAATTATGGGGGCACAAAGTCTCTCCACAATTGACTTCAGGACATCTTCCTGACTGCTATCACTAATTTTGCTTGTTGAATTAGAGGAATAGAAGATATATTAAGGGAAAAAACATAAGAATAGTTTCCGCAACAACAAAGATATCACAACACAAAGTCTAAAAAATCACTTGCTTTCTTATTCCAATAACAAAATATGATCAACGATCTGAGCTCAAAGTCTTAGTAATGCCTTTTAATTTGGGCAGAGTTTCATTCTGATTGTCAAAAAGAGATCTATTTACAATAAAAGAGAGTCCCTTATAGAGCCTCTTCAAGAAGGACTCAGGAATAGTAAACCATCATGTTGCATTGAAATTTGTTAAGGAGACAAGCTGGAATTTAGGGGCATTTACCCATTTGCTTTTCTCAATGTAGAAAAATAGGTCACACTTTTAATGTCCACCTAGTGATTTGATCCTTCTTTATCATTCCTTGTCTTCTGGTTATTTGAATCAGGTCTTAGATTCAATTCGATGCTCTGTTCCTTAGTCAATTTCTGCTAGTCTTTAGCATTTGATGCATGGCACATTCTACTGCTAAATAGGGGAAGACACGTGGCAAATTTTGTAGGACTCTGAGATATGTTTATTAATAGAGGCTTTGAAACCTATTAGAAACTCAGAATTATGGGTACAAACACTTGTCATTCTTCAGAGAGTTACAATTAAAAAGGTGGCAGCTTCTGCTTGCCTCTTGAGAATCCTACAGAGGATGACACATGGTGGATTTCACTACTTTGATACTATGTCTCAATGGATGACATGTGGAAACATCTACTTTGACTTTGATGAAGGACATGTGGCAGCATCTGTTGAACTTGTAGAAGCTTTGGACACCTTTTGAATGTCCTGTAAAAGATGACACGTTACGACTTCTATTGCATTTTAGAAACACTATAGAACTATGCAGAACTTATTTAGATTCATGTGGATGATGCCACTTGGCATGTTCTGATTAACATACAAAGGACACGTGGCAGCTTCTACAACTCTTAGAAACAAAATGAAATGAGGCTCAGAAGATGACACTTGGTAGCATCTATGAGATTTTGTCAGGCTTTTGTCTCAGTCTATTTATTCACCTTCTCTCGAAGGGAAGGTGACCCTTTAGATTTCCTATTTTGCACTTTCCCAGAAAGAACCTACCCTTTTGGGCCTTTAGAAATGATCTACTTTGGGTCGGGAAGATCCCCCCACAAGGGTATTTTCCCTTCAGGCAGTCTTCAAATGGCCTTCAGGATTCTTTCTTTCGATGGGTATCTAAGTTCTTCCTTCATATTTCTTATTTTACATCTTCCCGAAGGGAAGATGACCCTTTGGCTTCAGGGAAGCGTCCTTCAATTTGGAAATCAAGAGTCCCCTGCAAGGGCACCTACCCTTTGGGGTCCTTTGGTGGCCTTTTATCTTCAGCAGTCTCTCGCAACTTTCCTACAGACTGTTTCTATGGGCATTTTCCCTGAGCTTTCTCTATGGGCATTTTCCCACGGACAAAAAGTCCGCAGAAATTTCCTGTGAATAAAAAGTCTGTGGAATTGTTTTGATCACTTGTCTTTGCCTCTTTGAAAATTTCTTCGAGCTTTTTGCCTGCAGATGCTTTCCCGAATTCCTTCGAACAAAAAGTCTAAAGGAATTGCTTCTTGCTTTAGTCTTTTTTGAATTCCTTAAACAAAAATCTAAAAGAATTACCTTTATAGCCTTCTTTGAAAATGACCCTTTCGAAGGGTACTTTTGTCGACCAAGTTCCCTCTGCAAGGGCACTTGTCCTTCAGGAGGCTCTTTTGAACTTTTGTATTTAAACTGCTCCTTTGAACCAAGGTGATAAACCAATTGTTGAACCGTTTGATTAAACCAAACATTGAACCACTTGGTTGAACCAAAATGTTTCAAGCCGATGAACCCTTTAAATGAACTGAGTCTTTGAACCAAGTGAACAAACCAAAGCATTGAACCACTTGGTTGAACCAAATGTTAAACCAAGCCGATGAACCAAGCTTTGAACCAAAATGGTTCAAGTTGATGGTTCAAGCCGATGAACCAATTGAATGAACCAAAGCATTGAACCAACCATTGAACCAAGCTTTGGTTCAATGATTTAAACAAAGCCTTTGAACCAATTGAAAAACCATTTGATTGAACCAAAGCGATGAACTTTGCCGATTGAACTTCGTAGTTGTGTTGAGAGATTTTAAACCTGTTGAACCAAATGCGTTGAACCTGTTTGTAGAAGACTTTTAAACCCAACTGTAGAAGTATTTAAACCAGGAAAAATGAACCTACCTGTAGAGTCTATAGATTTTCTTTTCCTACTGAGTCTGTACATTTTTGAAAAGCTTGAAAATTGAGGAATTTGAATGCCCAGGATACATTTTGAAAAGGGAAGAGACAATTTTGGTTTGTAGGATCAAAATAGTTCAAATGTTGTCCAAAAAATAAGTGATATTTTTTGGGGATGACAGCTGGCTCTAGTTGGGGAAATTCTATCAATTGTACAAAGAATTGAAGGGAGTAGAATCCAAAATCTCTAGTGTCTTCAAGTATGCCATTGGGCTATAGAGTCATGCTACCTAGAAATAGAAGGCATCAAAAAAAGAAGAAACAAACAAAACAAAATAGAATTAAAAGCTATACAAACATACATATATACATATGTAATGATCTGATACTTCAAGAGTTGAAGTGTTTCAGATGCTACCCATTGTGAGGCAGAGAAAAGAGTGTGCCATCTTGATATTTTAGCAAAAAGTTATTTTCACCAATGTGCTATTGAATTATAAATGGGCCTCTCCAAAGGGAGTCAAACTTTCCATGCATCCCCTTTGGTTCTCTCCTTTTGTCCCATAGCAGGACTTGATCCCCAATCTGGAAATCATGATTTCTGACCTTCTGATCAAAAAGTTTCTTTACCAGACTTTGATGAGCAGCAATTCTATCCACCACCATAGTTCTCTGTTCCTCCAGCTCAGTCAGGCACATGATTCTTTTATCAAGAGAGCTTTCATATGTCTGAGCTTTAATTGCCTTTGCAAATTTCAAGGCTGGCAATTCTAAGGTGATTGGTATCTTAGCATTGATACCATAAAGAAGTTGAAAAGGAGACATACCAATTGCCCTCTTTGGTGTGATTATGTCTACCCATAGAGCATCAGCCAATGCTTTATGCCATGTTCTTTGATTATCATATGCTAACTTCTTGATGATAGTTACCAGGTTCTTATTACTGGATTTAGCTTGTCCATTCCCTTGTGGAAAATAATCAAAAGAGTGAGAGAGTATAATTCCATAATGGAAATAGAATTGTGTAATCTCCTGGGAGGTGAAACAAGCTACATTGTCAGTAACAATTTTGATTGGAACTCCAAACTTGGAAATGATATTCTCTTTGAGGAAGTTGCATACAACTTTTGAAGTAGCATGCTTAGTTGGGATTGCTTCTACCCACTTGGTCAAATAGTCAGTTGTTGTAAGGACATAATCATGTCCAACACTTAAAGATGGGTTTATAGTCCCAATAAAATCAATCCCCCATTGCTGGAAAGGTTCTTCTATAATCACTGGATTGAGAGGCATAGCAACTAACTTGGGTCTTCCAACAAATTGTTGACAAAGTTCACATTTCCTAACCCACTTATGTGCATCTTGGAAAAGAGTTGGCCAGTAATACCTGGCTCGTAAGATCTTGTGAGTAGTCACAGGAGTAGAAAAATGTCCTCCACATGCTAGATTATGGAAAGATTTCAAAAGCTGGCTTTGTTGCTCTTTGTATACATAGCGAGGGAATACTCCATCTATGCTTCTCTTGTACAAGCTGTTGTCCCAAAGGACAAAATTGGCAGCTTTCAACTTGATAGTCCTCCTTTCTTTGTAAGACAAATGAGCAGGACATTCACCATAAGTAAGGAAATGAGTGATACCTAAATACCACTCATTGGTAGTGGAGACAAAAAGGACTGTTGGAGTAACTTCCACTTCAGCTTCTTCATGTTGTGTATCTTCTAGCTTGTTGTCAGCAATTAATTGGCATAGGCCTTTACCCCTGACCAGCTTTGTTGGCTTGATGTCTAGATCAAACTCTTGGATCTTTGAAATCCAATTACCTCTTTTCATGCCAAACTCCTACTGAGTTAATATAGACTTGAATGTAGTGTTAGGAACTAAGGCAATAGTGTGTGAATTTAGAATATAGAAGTGAAAATGTTTGACTGCTTTCACCAACGCATAATCATGCCTCTCTACATTTGAATACTTCATCTCATGGGTTTTGAGAGGGAAACTCATGAAAGAGATAGGAGATTCCATACCTTCCTTGTCTTGTTGAACAAGAATTGATGAAAGAGTTTGTTTAGATGCATAGCTATATATGATGAAATCTTTGTTGTAATCTGGACAAACTGAGGTAGGGGCGTGAGCAATGGCAGTCTTGATATTCTGAAATGTTAACTTGCCTTCTTTAGTCCAACTAAAGATGGTATTCCCTTTCATCATGTTCATAATGTGTCTAGTCTTCTCAACAAATTCAGGGATGAACCTCCGTAAGAAATTCACCTTTCTGAAGAAAGAATGAACAACATTTTTGCTTGTAGGCAAATTAAGTTCTTGAATAAACTTGACTCTGTCTGAGTCAATATTTATGCCTTCTTTAGACACAATGTGTCCAAAGAGTTTCCCTTATATTAATCCAAAAAAGACTTCTTAGGATTCAAGGAAATACCATTATGGCAGCAATGCTCCAACACTTGTTGTAAGTGGCGTACATGATTAGATCAATGCTTTGAAAAGATAGTCAAATCATCAAGGTATACCATTATGAATTTACCTATCTCATCTTTGAAAGCCAAGTCCATTGCTCTCTGAAAGTTGGCACTAGCATATATCAAGCCAAAAGGCATTCTTCTATATGTAAATGTACCCCAAGGTGTGGTAAATGACGTCTTGTGTTGGTATGCTTCACCAACTTCAACTTGATTATATCCCAAGAAGCCATCCAACATTGATAACATCTCTGAATCTGTCACTATTTGAAGCACTTGATCCATAATTGGCAAAGGATAATTATCTTTCAAAGATGCTTGATTCAGATTCTTGAAATCTACACAAATGCAAATTTTTCCATTCTTCTTCCTTACAGGCACTATGTTTGCAATCCATGTGGAATGATGGATTGGAAAGATGATTCTAGCATTTAACATTTTTGTATCTCAGATAGAATAGTACTTAATATTTTTGAATTGTATTGCCTGTATTTTTGCTTATAGGGCATTAAATCAGCCTTGAGAGGAATGTCATGGTAGATTTCATCAGGTCTGAGAGACTTTAGGTCTTCATAAGAATATGCTAAGACGTCCATGTATTAATGGAGCAAAGAGGTGAACTTGAATCTTTCTTCAGGGGTGCAGTACTTACCAATGTTAACCATCTTTGGATTTTTTTAGTGGTCAGATTTACTTGATCGAATCCCTGAGAAAAACTTGAGTATGTTTATTGTTGTTTGATGAATCTATCATGCTTGTCAAATAGCTTCTCAAGAGAAACCAGGCCTTTGGTAATTTTTTTTCCTTTTAGCTGTAAGAATTCTTCATTTATATCTAAACTAGATTTAGAGGCTAATTCATACTTCTGAGGTTCACTGCATTCAAAATGTAGTTGTTCAAAATTGTCTTTTCATTCCAGGAAGGCAATGATTTAATGGTCATCATTGAATACATGTCAATGATCAGCATTATCAAGAACACTTGGTCTATAGATTATCTCAATAGTATACCTGTCTTCTTTGAAATCTGAATGAGGAACTAAGAGAGTTCCTGAAATAGCAAGTGTATCAGCTCTGTCATTAGAATCTCTGGGTATGGCAAAAATGTTGAAAGCATCAAATCTTTCAATTTGGTCCCAAACCAGGTTGTGGTAGTGGAGTAATCTTTCATTTTTGGTTTGGTAAAGATTTCTTACTTGACAAACCACTAATTCAGCATCCCCTTTGGCATGAAGAAACTTGATGCCTTTTTCTTGAGTAGCCTTCATTTCAAGCAACAGAGATTCATATTCAGTTGTATTGTTAGTGTTGCTAAAATATAATTTGTAAGATGAAGGAAACATATCTCCTTGAGGAGATATCAACACAATCCCAGCTCCTGAATCGGTAGAGGAACAACTGCCATCAAATTCTTGAATCCATATTTCGTCTGATACTATTTTTTCTTTAGACTTTCCTTCATCAAAGATGGAGGATCCTTCTTCATCTATATTGCAGCCTACTAGTTCTTCTGATATTCTAGTTGAATTGATTTTTAAGTTGACACTTTTAAGAATTATATCAGGTGTTTCATGCCCTTCATCTGTAAATAGAGAATAGTTACCCATGCTTGCGGATTCAAAAAGAATTTGAGCTTTAGGGGCTGATGTTTGGGTGACCACATATTTTGTTTCCTTTTCAGGGAGCAACCTCTTCATTATGCCTTGGACAGGGATCCTTACCTTAGATAGATCCATGCTTAGTTCTCCTCCCACATCCTTGCAAAAATTTTATCCAAGCAAAATGTCATAGGATGTTGGGACATCAGCCACCAATACAGTCATCCTGATTCTCTTGTCTTGAAAGGCTGCAAATGCATATTGGGCATCTTTGATTTGCCCCAGCAATGGTACTTGCTTTTTCTCCATGGAGAAACATCTCCCAAATGTCTTGGTCAGTGTGAGACCAAGAGACTCAGCTACTTTAGCAGGCATGACATTGTTAGATGTGCCTGAGTTTATAATATAGTTACTTAGCTTGTGGCCATTAATTAATAGGGAAACATAGAAAGGTTCTATTTTTCCAAGAGCAGCTAAGGGAGTAATGAAAAAATTATTTGAAATAGGCATGTTCTTTGGAGAATCAGGAGTTACCTATTTAGATTTTTGTCCTGCAGGGATGATTTAGTTCTTGACACATTGGATCAGTTTATCCAATTGATCAGGATTGGACTACAAATATTCAAACTCAGACATTTGTATTTTTGTTCTTTTGACACGATCACTTATGTTAAATGGCTGAATTGAGCTAGGTACAGAGAAAGGTACTTCAACCTTTTGAGTTTTAGGAGGGATGGGAAGTGGGCTAGTTTGCAAATTTGAAGTAGAAGGTGAAGGTGAAATGGATGTATTTTCTTTTTGAGTGATCATCGGATCCTTTCACTAGAAAGGTAGAGTAGCTCCACGCTTAGCAATTATGATTGATGGTTGAGGTTGTTCCTCTGTCTTCTCTTTATCAGCATGCTGGACTGATTGGTTTTTGGACCTGGTAAACACTGCATATGATCCATCAAAAGCTTCTCCTTTGCTTCTGGGTTCATCCTAGTAGTTCAAAAAACCAATGTGGGAGTCGCCAACTAATTCTTCTTGATTTTCTATAAGAATATCAGCATCATTTTCTTGATTCAATTCAGGATGGAAAGAGAACTCTAATTTTGCTTCAAGATATTCCATTGCTGAATTAGTTGGAGGAGCTTCCAGAGCAAGTTTCCCTTGTGGGGGAGGAAGGTGATTTTGTTGCCCTTGATTCCTGGCAGCATTGCCCTGATATGATTGATTTGGGAATGTCCTTCTGTATGAATTAGCAAAAGACATTCATTGAGCCATTTGCTTTTTGAGAGCAAGCAACTCATTTGCCAATTTTTGCACCATTGGATCTGTGGTGCTTGTAGTTGAATATTCAAAAGATGATGAAGCTCTATTTCTATTTGGATCTTTTCTTATCTTCCCTACTAAGATGAGATCATCTTCTATCTCAGTGGCCAAATGTTGAGCTGCAATAAGATCTATTTGACCAGTACGTCTCAAAAGAAAACTTACTTCAGGTAATTGAGAATTAATGAAAAACCATTTGAGATTCTTAGTTGTAGGTCGAGCAATTACAAGAATTTTGTTCCTTAGTTTTTCAAATTTGGCTATGAAGTCTCTCATAGGCTCATAAGGCTCTTTATTCATCTATGTAAGTTGAGCCGAAAGTGCATGTGCATCTTCTGTAGGTTTGAATTTGGCTTCAAACTTATCTTTGAGAGTATTCCAATCAGTCATTGACCGAGCTTGTAGATGATAAAACCAATCTGCAACGACACCTTGTAATGTTTCTACAAATAGCCTGAGTGCTACATCTTCAAATTATACTCTAATTACTCTACATGCTATGTTGAAGGCTGCAATGTGTTCATCAGGATGAACTTTCCCATCACCATAGAATTTGGGAAAATTCTTCTTTGAACTACGTGGGAGCTCATGTAGAGGTGGAGTAAGATTGAGAGGACCAAAAGCATTGCCCCAAGGGCCTTGAACTGCCATTATAGAATTAAGAAAAGGAGGGATAACAAATCTCAGAGGGGTAATTATTGTCAAAGCTTTATCAACAGTAAAAATAGAAACTTCATCTGGCAATGGAGATCTGACTTTAGTAGGAGGAAAGCTCTTGGTTCGTTGGAGATGAGATGGTGAAGGAAACATATCAAAATCACTTTGTTATACCAACTCGAGTATAGGGTCAACAATACCTTTAGCGCTTTGGCTTCATGTATACCTTGAATCTGCCAGATTATGAAACAAAAATGGGAAAAGAATTGACCTTGCTTTAGTTTGCAGCTTGAGGCTTTAAACTATGCATTCTTTCCTAGTTAGTGTGGAGGTGAATGGATAGATTATAAATGAATAATGAATATTATATCCCCAGCAGAGTCACCAAAAACTATTGGTTGAATATTTTTTTGATCAGTGTACTGATAAACAAAATGGGTTTGATCAGCCAAAGTAGAAAGATTAGTCGTCCAAATGTGTAGGTTTACCACATCAAAAGGAAACTGATCTCTCCTCTCATGAAGGGGAGGTTCCCTATATATATGCTATATATATAAATATAAACATAAAATAATACTCAAGGGTAGGACAAACCATCCATCTCTCTTTTTTTAGAGATGATGCATGCAAATCAAAGGAAAAACTCACAGGAAATGATAGACAACACTCCTCTTCTTTCAGAAGTACTATTCAGCAAACCATAAGAATACTCCTCGTAGTAAATGCAAAATGTAACTAGGGACGTAGTAACCAACAAATTGATATGCAACACAAAGTCTCCACCTAAATTGCTCAAGAGTGAGATATGAAGGACAATGAGGGCACAAAGTCGTCCTAAGGTCCTTTACACATAAATGAAAAGAAAACACACTGAAAGGCAACTATGGGGGCATAAAGTCTCTCCACAGTTGACTTCAAGACACCTTCCTGACTGCTATCACTAATTCTGCTTGTTGAATTAGAGGAACAGAAGATATATTAAAGAAAAATACATAAGAACAATTTCCTCAACAACAAAGACATCACATCACAAAGTCTGAAAAATCACTTGCTTTCTTATTCCAATAACAAAATATGATCAGCGATATGAGATCAAAGTCTCAGTAATGCCTTTCAATTTGGGTAGTGTTTTGTTCTGATTGTCAAAAAGAGATCTATTTACAATAAAAGAGAGTCCCTTATATAGCCTCTTCAAGGACTCGAGAATAGTAACACATCATGTTGCATTGAAATTTGTTAAGGAGATAAGCTAGAATTTAGGGGCATTTACCCATTTGCTTTTCTCAATGTAGAAAAACATGTCATGCTTTCAATGTCCACTTGGTGATCTGATCCTTCTTCATCGTTCCTTCTTTTTTGGTTATTTGAATCGGGTCTTAGATTCAATTTGATGCTCTGTTCCTTAGTCAATTTCTACTAGTCTTTAGCATTTGACGCGTGGCACATTCTGTTGTTAAAAAGGTGAAGACACGTGGTAAATTTTATGGGACTCTGAGAAACATTTATTAATAGAGGCTTTGAAACCTATTAGAAACTCAGAATTGTGGGTGCAAACACTTGTCATTCTTCACGGAGTTACAACTGAAAAGGTGGCAGCTTTCGCTTGCCTCTTGAGAATCTTGTGGAGGATGACACATGGTAGCTTTCACTGCTTTTATACTATGTCTCAATGGATGACACATGGCAACATCCACTATGACTTTGACGAAGGACATGTGGCAGCATCCATTGAACTTGTAGAAGCTTTGGACACCTTTTTAATGTCTTGCAGAAGATGACACATGATGGATTCTATCACATTTTAGAAACACTATAGAACTATGAGAAAATCATTTGGATTCATGCAGACGATGCCACTTGGCATGTTTCACTTAACTTACAAAGGACACGTGGCAGCTTTCACAGCTTTTAGAAACAAAATGAAATGAGGCTCGGAAGATGACACTTGGCAGCATCCCAGGGATTCTGTCGGGCTTTTATCTCAGTCTATTTATTTGCCTTCTCCCAAAGGGAAGGTGACCCTTTGAATTTCCTACTTTGCACTTTCTCAGAAAGAACCTACCCTTTTAGGCCTTTAGAAATGATCCACTTTGGGTCAGGAAGAGCCCCCTGTAAGGGTATCTTCCCTTCGGGCGGTCTTCGAATGGCCTTCGAGCTTCTTTCTTCCAGCGGGTAGCTAAGTTCTTCCTTCGGATTTCTTGTTTTAAATCTTCCTGAAGGGAAGATGACCCTTTAGCTTTAGGGAAGCATCCTTCAATTTGGCAGCTGAGAGTCCCCTGCAAGGTCACCTTCCCTTTGGGGTCCTTTGGCGGCCTTTTATCTTTGGCAGTCTCTCGCAGCTTTCCCATGGACTGTTTCCACTGGCATTTTCCTATGGATAAAAAGTTTGCAAAAATTTCCCACAGACAAAAATTCCATGGAATTGTTTCGATCACTTGTCTTTGCCTCTTTGGAAATTTCTTCAGGCTTTCTTCCCATAGCTTCTTTCCTAAATTCCTTTAGATTTTTTATCTTAAGGAATTCCTTTGGACAAAAAGTCTGAAGGAATTGATTCTTGCTTTAGTCTTTTTTGAATTCCTTAAATAAAAATATGAAAGAATTACCTTTACGACCTTCTTTGAAAATGACCCTTCTGAAGGGTACTTTTGTCGACCAAGTGCCCTCTGCAAGGTCACTTGTCCTTCAGGAGGCTCTTTTGAACTTTTGCATTTGAACCGCTCCTTTGAACCAAGGTGATGAACCAAATGTTGAACCACTTGGTTGAACTATTTGATTAAACCAACTGTTGAACCGCTTGGCTGAACCAAAATGCTTCAAGCTGATGAACCCTTTGAATGAACTGAGTCTTTGAACCAAGTGAATGAACCAAATCATTGAACTGCTTGGTTAAACCAAATGTTGAACCAAGCCGATGAACCAAGCTTTGAACCAAAATGGTTCAAGCCGATGGTTCAAGCTGATGAACTAATTGAATGAACCAAAGCATTGAACCAATTGTTGAACCAAGCTTTGGTTCAATGATTTAAACGAAGCTTTTGAACCAACTGATGAACCATTTGATTGAACCAAAGTGATGAACTTTGCTGATTAAACTTCGTAGTTGTGTTGAGAGCTTTTAAACCTGTTGAACCAAATGCGTTGAACCTGTTTGTAGAAGACTTTGAACCCAATTGTAGAAGTCTTTGAACTAGGAAAAATGAACCTGCCTATAGAGTTTGTAGATTTTCTTTTCCTACTGAGTCCGTAGATTTTTGAGAATCTTTAAAACTGAGGAATTTGAATGCCCAGGACAATTTTTGAAAAGGGAAGAGACAATTTTGGTTTGTAGGATCAAAATAGTTCAAATGTTGTACCAAAAATGAGTGATATTATTGGGGGACAACAAACATGATGATAATAAGACAAAATGCTATAATATTTCAATGTATCCCAGGTAAGGACACATGCCAGTGAGAGTTGTAAACCAAGATGATTGATAGATAAGGCCATGAGATTTTGGCATCTCCCAAATAAGGATGCATGCAAGGGAGAGTTATAGGCCAAGATAAAAGGATAAATTTATTGATTATGATTGATGTATCTCAAATCATTAGTCTAGTGAATATGATGATGGAGATGAGAGAGAAGAAATGATATGATTGACTAAAGGATGAAAGGGAAGAATTAGAC
The DNA here is from genome assembly GCA_037957365.1 of Torreya grandis. NCBI lineage: Eukaryota > Viridiplantae > Streptophyta > Pinopsida > Cupressales > Taxaceae > Torreya > Torreya grandis. Next base: position 29,782 of record JARHVA010006017.1, read on the forward strand.
TGTAATGCAATCGAATCAATGAGCCATAATGTGATTAATGATGATGATGCCCTATCAAAGACACATGTAAGGGAGTGAGAGATGATAATAAAGTTATGGTCTTGGTCATGCCTCAATCGAAGGAGGAAATGATAAACTTTAAATGATGAATTAACCTATCAATGATAATGGATGACTTATGGAAGAAAATATGGATGTTATGATTTGATGGGCCTAATTGACTAGTGCAAATAACAGACAAAAATATTAGGGATATGATTACAAGGATGGTGATTGATCAATATACTAATTGATTGATGATTGATATTATAGCTCAAGGATTTGACTGATGCAAGACTTAGGGATGATGAAGGATAAGATATATGTGATGACAAATGATGGGGAAAGAGTTGAGAGTGGCTGAGCTTACCTTATACATGTTATGTGACTAAGAACTACCTACATAGTCTAAAAATAACTCAGGCCAATGTAGTTCAAACTAGATGATGGATGACAAGATAGACTCGAGAAGGAGGATGATAATGACTATTAGACTATTAGTTGTTATATTAGGGATGGTTTGTCTTAGATGTTAGACTTGAAGATAAAAGACTAGGAGAAATCATGGTAGATGAGATGTTAGATGTTGATGACATGTGGTTGGGTTAGATGATTGGACTTGGATGATCAAATTTATGATGGGATAAAGATGATTAGATGATTAGGTAGGGGATAGAGGATAGGAGAAATGATGATTGCAATCCATTATTGAAACATCATTGTTGTAATAAGGCTCATTATGGTCTAAGTAATCCACTATTAAATGTATCACTAGGCAATATGCCCCATGATATAAGTATGACTAAGAGAATGTTGTGCCAAAGTAAATGATTATAAAAGGGGAAAATGATGAACTCTACATAGGGCACCCAAAAACATTATTATAGCTTTTTTGGATCCATCATAGCATCCTTGTTTATTGCACCCTTGATAAAAGAGACATGATGCAAGACTAATTAAAAACTAATAAAAGAAGATAAACATAGATAATAAAACAAACACAAGCAGATATGTAATATTAAAAATATACAAATAAATTAAATAAAAAAGAGTAGACAAGTAACAAACAAAAGTATCTACATGCAGTGTTCTTGTATCTTGTTTAATTACCCAGATGAGAGTTGACGGGATGAGTGATCAGGGGATTAGTTGGATGAAGTCAGTCATGATGTGAATGTGGATTAAGGACTTTAATTTGGATAAGGGTATGGAGTTGGAGCAGACTAGTGACTTGGATTAGGATAAGGTTATAGATAAGGACTTGGATGCCAAGATTAGGACATATGCCAAGACAAGATGATAAAATGATAAGACCGCTAGTGCATAAGATAAGGAAAGATGATAAGATGATAAGATAACTAAGACATAAGATAATATTATTGGGATATTGAGTACATATGATAATATGACTGATATGTTTTGGGGATTTTATAATTTTTAGGGTTTTTTAGAATATTTCAATTTTTAGGTCTTTTGAGAATATGTATGTACACTATACAAATGGGGTTACTAGCAAAGGGAATACCAAGCCTAAAAACCAAGATAAGGATGGATGTAATAATGGATGGTATGAAAAAATGATTAGGTGATGCTAAAAGGAGGATGAGGACCAAATAAGAATGGACTAGGGATTGTCAATGACCACATCATGAAGGAACCAAATATCTAGTTGCCCAAGTGTCCATTAGAGGATATGACAAGATTCCATAACATTTCCAAAGACATCTTCCACATCATTATGAAGGTCAAGTCAAGAAGGAATGATAAATTATATAGGGATAAGGGATAAATGTACATGATAGACAAACATGTTTGGACCATGACATGGATGGGGTTGACAAGGAATGTGGGATATGAATATAGAGATGAAGTGTATTTTACCCTAAGTGTTGGGGTACTTATGAATAAAAAAATATTTTACTATGACATCAAAAACTAGTTTTCATCATGGCACTTGCCTAGGGTGATAGAAGACTAGTTTTCACTATTGGACAAATGTTTTTTTTTAACTTTTGGCATCTGAATTTATTGGATATGGGTTCGAGATGTAGGGATGCAAACATTTTATTGATCTTCAACCAACACATATTTTGGAATTATGTGATACTAGGACCATGTTGTCTATGTTGGATGTATTAATGTCCTTATGACTATTGTTGAGTCTTGATTGAGACCCATTTAGATATTTAGACAAGGTGTCTTCATCAGCCCTATAAGAGACAATGTTACTTGAGTTTGTGAGGTGTAGAGTGGATGGATTTAGTGTTTGGATTTGATGGTGGAGTATAGGGCTTGATTGGATGATATAATCATAATAGGGAGGTGTGATGGGTGATTAGGAAGTGGGACTAAAAGTTGTACACACCCTTGGACATGTTATACATTTCACATTTGATTGGTGCCATATGATAAAAGACTTTAAGAGTTCCATGACTTTTTAACTTTGCTGTAATTCTTTGATCTAATTATTGGAAGTATTATCGACCATATTGATAGTGATTTTGACAGGGATTTGATATTTATACTTGATTATATTTTTATTGTCCCATACTACCTGACATTGGGATTTACCAAAGGAGTTTGATAGATGATGATTATTTTGATTTTGATGGCCCCCTCGTGCCTTAAATAAGGTTTCACTAAGGGAAGACACTTTTTTATTAAGCTGATGATTAAACATTTCTTGATTTTGACTTGTTGGATCAAAGGTTATTTGATCATGTATGAATTTTCAAATATGGTCTGGGATATTTGTATTTGTGTCAGATATTATGTTGTTGGAGGAAGGGTCCAATGATGTATGTTTTTATTCATCCCTATGGAGGTTGGTGATTAAATTATCATTGATAAGAAGAAAGAGGTCTATTATTGATGAAGGTGGGGGAGATGGTATGATGAGGTAAATGAGTGGTGGTGAGATGGCATAGTCTTCATAGAGGTTCCTAAGAGACCTAGTTTCAACATCGAAGAAAATATCCCCAAGATAAAAAAAAGGCTCACTAAGACTATTTTTAGGACATGCCTCCAATATGGGATTAGATCTAATCTAATAGTCTTCAATGGATAATGTAAGTAAGAACATTGTTATGACTTCACCATCTTGATTGGGATCAAAATATGTACCTTGTGATAGGTTGACATCTAGATTGGAGGTATCTTCAAAAAGACAAGCATAGTCACCATCTACAACAATAATTAAGGATGTTGATTATGACAAAGAATATGATTTGGATACCTATGTTATACATGATCTTGATGTAAATAAGACTTGTGTTAACTTCAATGCTAACTTTGACAAGGGTGTAGGTGATGTTGATGGGGTAATGCTACTAATAGATAATTCTTTGTCCATAAATAACCTCTCCAAATAGGGTATTTGATATGATGATAGGGAGACAATGGATTCAATAAAGATAGGCCCATGGAATAAGGACTCATGAGAAAAGAGAGGACTAGGCTTATGTGAAAAAGACTCATCATCAATTGAGGATTTGTCAAAGATAGGTGGACCATGAAATGTAGACTCAGTGTCTTAAGCTTGGCTTGAAAAGGGAAGGTCTAGATCATGATCAAGAATGGAATCTTGGCACACCTCTTCTTATTCACCCTCAGGTGTATATTCATCTTATTCACTCTCAATTTTAAAATCATCATAGTTGATGAGGTCTTGGACATAGTTTTGGAAGGTTTGGTATTGATTAATGGTATGCCCCAGGTTACATAGAGTAGTGTTTAGCGTTATACCAAGATGGCTTAGGCTTGGTAGGATCAAGATGTCATATGGGTCAATAAACCATCATTTATTTGACAAAAAATTTTTGGAAGAGGGATTCTAAGGATACAAAAAGAGGATTATAGGGCCTTTCTTCAATTTGTGACTTGGATGTGGAAGCATCAGACTTCAGATCAGATAGGTGTTGACCTGAATGGGTGGGCAGACTAGTAGTAGATGAGGTAGCCTGGATTGGATTAACTTTACTAATAAAGTAAGGGGTAGATGATTGGCTATGATTTGTAGACAAAGATATTAAATGTGATAGGTTAGGATGGGGGATAGGAGTATACTGAGGGGGATGAACTGGATGACCCTTGGCTATGAGGTTAATTGAGTCAAATCCTTCAAGAAGCTAGGTGCCCATTTTTAGGAGTTTTAAAAGGAAGGCCTCTTTGTTGGAAATATATATTTATTAAATAGGGCAACCTCCTCACTAGTATACTAGGGAATGTTATGACTAGGTTTGTGATGATTGGATGGAGGGTTTGAATGGGATTATGTAGTATGGAGGTTAGGAGTAGATTGACATGGATGGGTATGGACTGGAGGTAATGTTAGGCAGATGGGGTCTAAGTCTATCGAACATGGAGTGCTCATCTCAGGGAGGTGGAAAATGAGTACATCCTTATTAGAAAAGATAGTTTTCACAATTAAGATGTCATCTAAATTTATTTTGGAAGCCATGGATCAAGATGGGTAAAGTATGGATGATGAGGTTTGTCGGACCCAATCAACAGGTGTAGGGGATTGAATGGAAATATTAAGGGATGGAGATGGGATGTGTGGAAATTTTTTGGACAAAGGCTTGCCTTAGATTTATTTCAAGTTTGAATAGATATTTTGACATGATGTGATGTTTGACAGGGTAAGACAAGATTAAGTAGACCAAATTAGGATGTGAACTAGACTTTGATGATTTTGACTGGATTTGATTACGTGAATTGTTACAAGATCTAAGATTTTATAAGGGGATAGAATATCCCAAAAGATGTGATTTTGACTAGGAATGAATAGATTAAGACTAAATCAAGGCCAAGATAATTTGACTCAACTTGGGATGACTTGATCCATAAGATGAGAGGATTAATAGGATTAGATTCTGGATATGAATCAACCTTGATTAGACACAAGAAAGATAATAATAAGGACCCTAATGTAGAAATATTTATTTTCCAATATAGGTGAAGACCAACATATAACTACAAAATTGATGGGATGACTAGTATTAACAAGGATTACAAAGTAAGGATGGGTTAGACTATGACTAGGACTAGGTTGTATATGTAAGAAATATGTTGATGGACAAGGTGATTAGGATAGGTAAGGTCAAGATGAGTGGAATGATTAAGATGAGGTGAAAAATAGGTTTGGACTAGGAACCTAAGGATGATATGGACAAGGTTAAGACCAAGGTATGACTATGGTGTGATTAGGTCAAAAGGTGACTAGAATGAGATAGGGATATGATAAGGTATAGGATAAGGAATGATAATGATGACTAACCTAGGGAATATATTTGACTAGGGGGATAATGTATTATGTGTTTGGTCTAAAAGATGAAAATAATACATGTTTCCATAACATATAACAAAACATGCAAACCACAAACCTAGAATTAGTGACTAACTAACGAGTATAACCTGATGACTGCACTGTCTAATGACTTCATAGGTGAGGCTATAGGATGGTGACCCATTATGGAATATCCATACCTTCTCAACCCATATCTGCATAATAATCACTATGGGAGCTGATCCTAACTCTAACATTAAATCACCTATTATGGATGATGGTACTATTCTATGGTATATAGGTTCTTTAAGAGCATCCCTGATATATACTAGGTATGGGGGGGCTTGATTATAAATAGGGTGTTATATGATGATTGGGTCAAAGAATTAAAGCCTCACCTTCATAGGATCCTATATAGTGTCTCCTACTTGGCATAATGATAAATCTCCATGTTATTTAGACTTGTCCAGAACACAGAGTGTGGATTTGTGTGTGGTGGTGAAATCTATGGTCAAAATCCACCTAAGACAATTACAAGTGTGTGGGTATCACTTCCACATCATGTTTCCCTCTAAAAAATAAAATTTAGAGGGTTTTTTAATGTTTTTTGATCCTCTGAGACTTGCCTCAAGGATGCAAGGAGAAGAGCATACACCACTGTAGCCCTTAGATATAGACAAGTAGAGAAAATTTTGATTAATAGATTAATTAAGTGTGATATATACAAAATATATACAATATGGTTTTCAAAATACCAAAATATTTAACAGGTGTCCTACAAACTAAGTGATTAGTGGTTTCAATTTGGCAATCTTGAGAGGAAACTTGTAAAATAACATGTTAGACAAAATATGACCTACAAAACAAGTGGTTAGAAAGACAAAATTACCACTAAATTCACCCTTGTAAAAATATGAAAAAATTTTAGTCTAATAAGCCTCAATAAAAACACTAAAAAAACCATGGGTTTTACACTATAACTCTTTGAATGAGGGGTCAGGTTAATGGGTAGCACCCCTTGCGAGGGACTTGTGGAACCCTCAGAATGACTCAAAATTTGCCAAAAAAAAAAAAAAAATGCACTCAAAAAAGATAATTTTAAAGACAAATAGAAGGCAATTTGATATTTAAGTTACGTGAAATTTAATCTATTTTATATTACAAACTTTTAGTAAAATGGTGATAATAATTAACTATTAGAATAAATCCTAAAATGGTGAAAAAACTATAAACTTATTATTACAATCCCATTATATGATAATTCTCCCCTTCTATATTCTAAATTTTATTATTTATTATTATTTTTAAGCTTCACCATCTTAGATAAACATCATTTTGGTAAATTTACAAGGTCAAAAAGAACTTCGACTATCTAATAGGTAGACTATGGGTAGAATCATCAAAATAATTATAATCCAAAAGAATATTTGACAAGACTATATTAGATTACTACTATTTTAAGTCTTATAAAGTGTAGCCACATAGGATTACAAACTAAGTTTTTAGGATATATTTGATGACCGTATGACTCAAATGCAAGATAAGATTATGGGCAGTCCTAAAACTTATAATATTTTATTTATTTTGTTCATCATTTATTCTTGGAGTCTATGACCAATGTGTGTCACAATTTTTTTTCAGCTATAAGATGTCCTTGTTATTGTAGCTTATAGGTATCCTCATGCGACGTTAACATTTCACCCAATGCACCAAATACGTGTCTTAACCTGATCGGTTCACTTTTCCTAGTGTACCTATGGCCTATGAAGGCTTTGAGACAGGGTAGGGTGTCTATGAAATGGAATTTTTTTTAGATGCTATAGTTACAAATGCGCTATTTGACACAATGTGGAGGTAAGCAAAGGGCTCGTGGGCTATTCATCACAACAAAAGGGGATAAATCACCCAATAAGTTAAAGGTTTGAAATCAAACATTTACTTAATGAAATAGATACGTGTCTAACCCTATCAACTTACCCTTACCTATGTATTCTAACCTGCACTACAACAAAAAAAGATTTTGTCAAAAATTGCACATAATTTAAAAGCACACATGGGGTTGCAAACTGTTTGAAAGAATGTCTTAAAGAAATGTGGGCCATTTTCGTATAGAAAATACAACAAGTTCAAGGTTCAAAACCCAACACAATATTTTTTTGATGAAATATATCCATATATTAGCTAAAAATAAATATACAAATAATTCACAAAAAATAATAGTAAATGTTTATGATAGTAAATGTACACATAATGTATTTTACTAATCTAGATGCCTTTTTTTAGGTAATATAGAATTATAATTTATAAAGGATTGTTTGACTGATTCAGCTTTGCCAACGTATCTATAGGTTGCACCAAAATAAGAGCTTGGGAATAATGTGTAGGGGTCTTACCTAATTAACATACATTTGCTATCATATAACCAATTTTAGAACAAGGTACAATAGATTAATAGAGCATAGTTAGAGGCAGATTTTTGTTAGATGTTGTAGTTGTTAGTTCTTGGTTGACATGTGTGCGAAAGTCAAAGAATCATACACAAAAAACATAGGCACTATTTGATATAAATGCCTCAGAGTCCTAAGAAAGAAATAAACTTAAAAATTTCTATTATCTAATGGAGTATAACAAACCAATAAAATATAATATTAACAAACAATAACACAAGCTAGTCTTAAAAATCACAAGTTATCATGAGGTTATCATTTCAAAAATACTATCACTAAAAATAATGTGGATATAAAATATGAAACTTGGAGCCACCAAATGCTTCTTCAACCTAACCTAAAATCTCAAGAAAATGTATTCAAGGTATAATATGTCAGTTCAAGAGGAGGACTCCCACTGTGGTCACCAAATGTGAGATGGAAATTTTGAGCAATGGATTTTAAATCATGTAATTAAACAAAATCTACTCAAAACATCAATCCACTATTAAAATTTAGAGCCAATAATATTACAATACAAATAAATGAAACATTCATAGAAACATTATAACTTAAATCTAGATGCTCCAAAGCATATTAAACAATAAAAGGATCAAATGCTTATGGATTGCCTATAGACTTAGACTTTATTGGACATCATGATATTAACTTGATTCAAGACATGGATTAGTTGATAGCTTTATAAAAATGACTAATGGATTTGATCATAATATTGGCATGGAAGCTATAGATTTAATAGTTTCTCTCTCTTTTTTGGAATGGAGGGAATCATGGATTTAATTAGGCAATGAAAGGAGATTTTCCAATGAATTAAAAATTCATTTGAAGCTTCTAGAGAAGAAAAATCTATAGAGGAAGGAGGGAATTGTAAGAAATTTAAAATTCCTTATAATTATCTAGAGAGAGAAATATTGATGCTGAGGTCATCATCAATTTAAATTCAATGCATGAAAATAAGAAACTCAACAAACTCGATTACCTCTGCTTTGTATCCACGTAGCTCTGACTTTGCTTTCTATTGTTTGTTCTTTTTTTTTGTACCCTACATACATTTCACATCCACACCTATTTGTCATTCATTTCATTTATTACTATCTCTATTCATGCTTACTTTCTCTTTTCTTTTCGATTCACCCTAATCAATGCATTAATTCTCTTTGGCTTTGATACTATTTCCCTCACTAGTCTTTATGCTTTATAACAACTTGGATCAAATCTTGTTTATGGTGTCTTAGAATTTAACAAGGCTATAAAAACCTCATTCTAATCATTTGATTCCTCTATAACTTATTCTCAACCCTACTTAACTTCTCAACACAATCCTCATATCGTATACTACCTCTTACTCTATCACAGTCCCTTCTTGTAGCCCTTTTTTGGGCTAATTTCCTTGGTACAGTCCTGTATAGACTCAAATCATCAAACTAGTTACATTTTTAGATACCCTTTATGGTCCTATTCCACTTAATTTTTTTTAATAACTTAAATCAATAGTTTGATCACTTTTTAAAGTCTTTTTAGCCTACTATTTAGGCCTATTAGGTTTCTTAAAGCCCTGTTGGCACTAAGTCTTTCTAAAACCATAACCCACCATACCTTACCAACTTGAAAAATTAAAAATAATTTAAAACACATTTTTACCTTCCAATTCATAATTTTTTTGAGTTTTACAATGGTGAAAACTCCAAAAAAACCATTTTTAGTCTTGAAACCCTGGCCATAGAGTATGACAGTCTACAGGCACCTGAGAAGTGTAAAAACTCCTCATGAGATGTTTCACTTAATTTAATAGGATTATGATTAATGAGTAAGGTCTATAAAAATATTATAAAACTCTTCCAATTGGTATTTAACCTTAAAATCTCCTCTATTTAAGTTCTTTCCACCATCCTGTGCTTGATTGTGTGATTACTCATAACTAGGCATACATGAGGGGAATCAAAGTGTGGTTTTAGGATTCCAAATAAATTTAAAACAAATATGAGGGTTTTTATAAGTTTATATGACTCTAATAATTCTTTAAAAACCATTTTAATTTCATTCCATCACTTATGTTCACATTTTCTCCAAGGGTCTTGTTTGACTAATAACACAAACTTAGATGGTTTATAGGTTCTAGACTAAGGGTTTCAAGAAAAAATGTTTAAAAATGCCATTAAAAATCTCATAATATCTTAAATATCATATTTAATGTTCTAAAAATCAATTATAACTGGTCAAACCAATGTTTCTCAACATGTTTCTTCTTAAACAATAGTTATTTAGTCTTAGCCTACATGACATGATCCAAACAGGGCCTTTAAATTGATCTTAACATAGAGAACCATATAGATAGCCAAAAAAACAACTAAAAAAAATTCAAATACATAAATCATATCTAATAAAATTCACAAAATACTTCAAAGGTTTGGTTTCATAATATTTTTCTTCATTACTGATTTACTCAGTCAACATTTCATTGCACGTTTTAGGATTACACAGGGTACTTTATGAATCCAATATTTACTCAAAAATCATTGATCATAAACAATGTTTTATTAAATTTCAAAAAAAATTATTCAATATTTAAATCTCACAAGAAACTATAAAACTTATCATTCCTTACCTTACTCTATTATTTTGTTACACAGTCTTTACATATGCAGAAAATACAAACTCTGATTGTTTTCTTGTCTTCAAAGGAACAAGACTCATATTCATTTACTTATTTTGGGTTATTTAAATTATTTATTCAAATACCAACCCCTAAATTCATGCTATCTTTATTTAATAACTCAAAAACACCAAGAAACCATCTATTTCAAAGAATCTAACTAACATAACTAACACTTCTATGCTGAGAACTACCCTTAACTAACACAACCACTAACATAATTAGTAAAATGACTCATCATGTGAGTCATGTGTGTGTTTATACACCTTTTACCACCTACTAAAATCTAAAAAACAAACTATAACATTAATACCTCATGAAATGAGATTAAAATCTCTCAAACTACACAAGAACATTTGAAAATTCAAACTAAAGTTTTTGCAAGAAAATGCCCATACTCCTCTAATTCAAATTTGATCAAGTATTAACAACTATAAATGACCCCTATATACCTAACATGACTCATGATGACTCTCAAAATACTCCAATATGAGAAATAGACTAATATTTACAATGTGGTAGGTGATGCTCCTACATCAACTCTCTAGAGAAGGAAAAGGGTGGTGGAGAGTTCTAGATTCCATTAGGGAATATAATGATGATTAGGGGAAGATTAAAATAAATTAGAATAATGGTTAGGTGAGGAGTAGGGGTTAGGCTTGTAGGAATGCCTAGGATTAGGTAGGTAGGTGGGTAATGAATTTAAAATTCACAATATAATATATAAGTGGGATTAGGATATAAATGGGATTAATTAGAAGAATTAATGAATAAGTGAGAAGGGGTAAGGTTAGTATTATGAATAATAATGAATGGGGATGTTAGATAAATGAAAATCATGATTATTAAGATAAACTAGATGAAGTTAGATGAGATTAGTGTCAAAATTACTGACAAGGGATGAGGTAAGAAAATCTAGGTGCATACAATTGCAATATGAGATAAAGGAGGGATCACATGATTTGGAGGAGACTATGAAGGTGAAGGAGAAGAAGATAAAACAACAACCATAGGAGGATTTAAAACAACAAATTGTGCAATAGTGTTTTTAATCAATGACGCACCACATGATGTGAAGAAGAACCATCTAAAGCACTTAAATTTTTTTAATCACCTTTGCTTCCATCTTATGGTGTTTTTAAAACAATCTTGGGCCTCCTTATAGGCTGAGCAGCTTTTACAGTTGTATCTTCTTTTTATAAATATACTAGTGATTTCAACATGTAAGTATAAATTAACTAGTGATTTCTATTAGCTCTTTCAAAAAACTTATAAATATATAGAAAATTAAATATCATATTCAAATCAAGAAATAATGGAAAAAAATACATAGTTAAATCCATTTCCCCAAACATATTCATAGGGAAAACATGTTTAAGGTGAAATAATGATTATGATTAATAGACACGCTAAGTTTTTTCAAACAACTATTTTGCTTTGCCCTTTGAAATTGGGGGTAGTCCAGCCATTTCAAAAACTTTCCCAAATGAATAAATCCAAGCAAGGAGGACATGAACGACAACATAAATAATAATTTATACAGACCCATTACAAACTTAAACCTTAAGTAGGTGTGTGTAACTCTGAAAAAAATCATCACCACATGAATGCCCATACACACATTCATAAGATTTTTGAGGTCTTGCTAATCTCATTACTAAACAAACAATCCCAAACAAATGCAAATATCTTGTTAATATCATTACTAAATAAACAATCCCATGTGATAACCAAATTGTGTATAACATTATGGGTTTTGATATAAGATAAAAAGGGTTTTCACACTACAAGCAAAGATCTAATGAAAAAAATAACATGGTAATAATTTGAATCTATTAATCATTAAATGTGTGAAAACATTTGTAGATATGTAAAAAGAATATTTCTTACGTAGATTGTACTTCATTGTTGGTTGCTTAAATTCTTCCTTGGCCTCCTTTTTTAATTGTCACTCGTTTCACCATTTCCATGACATATATTGTTTATATTTATTACTTAGATTATACTTCACTATTGGCTACTTAGACTCCTCCTTGGCCTCCTCTTACAATTGTCGATCATTTCATGATTCCCACGACATGTAGGGATTGTATTTCTTACTTGGAATTACTTAATTATTTGATTCTTAGACTCCTCCTTGGTCTCCTCTTGCAACTATCACTTTCTTTGTAATTACCACAAACACAAATGAATAAAACTTTAATATAAATGAAGTTATATGAATTTAAGTTTTAGGGTTTCATGGTTCTAGTATTTTAAACAATTTGACGCACTTGTGTAGATTTATTTTATAAGAGGTAATTTGTGTTAATTAAAAAACCAATGGATAGAGAGGTTAGATGATGAGAAGTCTAAATTTGAGATCTTATTTATGGTTCCTTATTTTTAATGATTAAATTTGTTGTTCTTTTTAAAGATTAAATTTGTCTTTTTTAAATGTTAAATTTGATGGCCATATGACTGAGTTTAAATTGAGTAAAAACCTCTTTAAGTCTCTCAAAAGACCAAACAAATAAGATAATAAACTAAGTATATTAAAAATAGTGACAAAAAAATAGAGTGTAGAGTATAAACCAACTATGGGGCCATAGGTCAAGACAACTATGAAAAGAGAGGATGACAGGACTAAAAAAAATATTCAAAACATTTTCATACTATATAATAAGGTCTACAAAAATGTCTTAACCACATCCATATTGGCATTTCAAATATTTTTCTATTTCAATTAATAAACCTTTCCAAATAAAATATAATTATCACCTTAAACATTTAAAAATAAAATACATTATGATCATGAGGCTTTGTTATGTTTATTTAATTTGTTCTTTGTGCATTGTTTAAAAGAAGTATCCTACATGTCATTATTTGTCTTTGTTTAAAATAAGTATGTGGTAAAGACCAACCAAATAATATAATAAACCAATTATAATAAAAATAGTGATAAAAGACTAGATTATAGAGTATAAACCAAATATGGGGCCATATGGCAAGACAACTATGAAAAGCAAGGATGACATGATTGAAAAAATATTCAAAACATTTTTATAGTTTTGAAATTAAAAATTATATAATAAGGTATGCCAAAATTTCTTAACTACATCCATGTTGGCCTTTCAAATATTTTCTTATTTCAATTAACAAACCATGCCAACTAGAATATAATTATTATCTTAAACATTTAAAAATAAAATATAGTATGATCATGAGGCTCTATTGTGTTTATTCAATTTGTTCTTTGTGCATTATTTTAAGAAAGTATCTTGCATGTCATTATTTCTCAAAGGAAATTAATTTCATATTTGTTTAAAATAAGTATGTGGTAAAGACCAACCAGAAAATATAATAAACTGAGTATAGAAAAAATAGTGATAAAAAATCAGAGTATAGAGTATAAACCAACTCTGGGGCTAGAGGGCAAGAAAACTATGAAAAGTGTGGATGACATAACTGAAAACAATATTCAAAACATTTTCATAGTTTTGAAACAATAAACTATATAATAAGAGTTGCCAAAATGTCTTAACCACATCCATATTGGCCTTTCAAATATTTTTTTATTTCAATTAGCAAACCATACCAACCAAAACATAATTATTACCTTAAACATTTAAAAACAAAATATAGTATGATCATGAGGCTACAAGACACTTTTTGTGCAATACATATGGTAAGATCATGTGTAGTACTTAGTATAAATTTAGTACAGACCAAAACTCACACTTTTGACATAGTTGGTTAAACTAATAGACTTAAAGAAGTTCTTGTTATAAGGGATTGATTCTTTAAGGTTGTATCCTCTATAAGTTACACCTTGAAGGAAATTGCAAAATGTTTTCCTTCACAGATTAGATATTGTTTTCTTTGGAATGAAATACTAGAATCCATGGCTGTGATGTAGTCTCAATATTGGAAAAATATTAGCTCATCATATTTTCAGAATAAAATCAAAACCTTTTCCCAACACTTCTACAAGAGTGTAGAATTGAATGGTAAGAAAATTGAAGGTATTTTAGATTTTCCAAAGGTAAGGGAGTAGTTTGTTAAATTTTCCACAACAATGTTAAAACAATTTAAAGTTTTGAACCATGCTTTCAAAGATGGATCGATCACTAGACTATATACTACCTTAAGTTTGAGTGAAATACTACATGATGGTATCTTCAAATATTTTAATCATGATAATTTATGCCAAACAATGATTTTGAGCTCAGTGGAAGATAAGAGAATTTTTATTGCATTGATATTTTTAAAGTCAAAGTTAAGAAATAAGCTTGACAAAAATTGGTGACTTGGTTGAGGCTCTATACAACTAGATACAATGTCCTCGGTTTTCCATTTGATAGAGTTTTAGAAATTTGGCAGTCAACATTTGGAAGAAGAGGATTGACTAATAATTATTCAAACATAGTGTAGTTCTACAATATTAGATATGAGTCCAACAAATTTTGAAGAGAATGCAAATAAAAGAACAAAATGAATAAAATTAGAATGTTGAAATTTGAAATTTAGGCATCTAAATCCGAGGTTGATCAAGGAAGGACAATAAATTTTGTGATTGATTTTTAGATTTCTGTTATCAAGGAATTGAGAAAGCTTTTTGAAGATAATACAGAGTATATAAATGATTAAGAGGTAATTTGTGTATTTTTGTGTTCTATTTGATTAAGAGAACATGTCTATAATAGTTTTAAACTCTATTATAGAGATACATGAGTATATTATGGTGTTCCCTTGTTATTTTATACCAAACTTATTTGAGATATCTATAGTGTAATGAACTATAAGTATCTATATTGGATCAAGAGCTTCACTTCCACCAATAGATTGCATAAATGACTAGAAATTTTGAGAAAACCATCACATATGTATTTGAGTAACTGCCATTAATCTCAAGGGTGACGTGTTAGACCAATATTAAATTTTGCCTTGGCCTTTCAATATGCTGGCACAAATTCTTGTCATGTCCCCTTTTTAGGTGACACCGCTCAGAGTTTATGATTAGCCTATCATGTGACCTTCGTAGGCTAATAGGATGGATAGAGGGTCATAATGGAGCTTGGCTTGACTTTGATTCACAGAATTTCTACATTTGGTTTTCATTCAGGTTATTTCAGACACATTGGGCCTAAGCTCCTATTATTTAGGGATATTTGACATGCAGCGGAGCGGCTTTATTTTGGTATGGTCATGTGCAGAATCACTCCCTCGTTCACCAACTTCAAACGGTTCGAGGATCCGACATGTATTGAGGGAGATATTAATATTTGATTGATTTAATCAAATATTAATTATTTAGCCTATTTTTAATTAAAAACCCTAATTAGGGCAAGCATATATTTTTGAGGGTATAAGGGTTTCTCATGGAGGCCATTATTGATTAGGCATTGATTATTGATTATTGATATTGAAGAAATTCTTCTGTGAAGACTAAGCCAAGGGTTCCAGGATTCCATTGCAGTGGAGAACGTCAACTCTTCATTGTGTGTGATTTAGAGGCTGTGAGATATCAGCTGATTTATTGCCAAAATGAGAGATAGCTTCATACAGAAGTTATCACAGAGGTACAGATTTGAGAGATAACTTCACACAGAAGTTATCACAGTATTTCAAGGAATTTGAGAGATAACTTCACCCAAAATTTATCATAGTAATTTAGGTATTTATTTATTAGTTGTTATTCAATAAATTATACAGATAGAGATATTCTATATTAGAATTGTATATCTTCAGATCAGGGGTGAAAATAGATAGGTTGTGCTTTATTGGCAGCCGTACGAAGTCCGTACAGGTTCGTACAGATCCAGGCAGATACCGACCATGACAAAAAGAGATCCCCAGTGACCGACATCAGCCGACTGGAGACCGACGTCGGTAGTGAAGGACCGATAGAGACCGACGTCAGCAGTATATCGACCGACATCGGCAACTGTGTGTTTGACACAGCAAGCCGAGACACACAGATTCAAGCTCTATTACTAGATTTTAAAAAGTTAATCAGGGTTTTAAGGCCGTATCTGAATATTCCTTTTATGCATGACTGAGGACATCTATTGTAACCATCTAGACAATAATAAGATTAGTGATTTTCCAGTTAAGAGATTTACTATGGTTTTCTTGTTATTTGAATTTATTCTGCAAATTCATATCTTTGTTCAGAGCTTTTGTGTTTCTATATTCCCTATTCGAAGGGGATATTATAGTTGTTCAGAGCTTTTGTAGGAGAAAAAAGAGCCCCTAAGTAAGGGACATCACAGTGGTATCAGAGCCAAATTCTTGCCATCCTGTTGGATAGTTTGGGCAAATCAGAGCCAATGTCTTGCCATCCTGTTGAGTAGTTTGGGTAGATTAAATCAGTGAAGTATCCATGATGACTCCTGGTACTCAGAGTCGGTGGGACTATGATATGAGGAAGTTGAAACTAAGTTTGAAGAGGTTGAATGAATCTCTTTCATACCCTACATCCAAAGACAAACCCACACGGTATATGACAGTGAAGGATGAGTGGGAGTTATTAACTCCACAAGCTCAGGAGATATTATCTTTTGATTGCTTTGTTCAGCTGAGGAGAGAGCACTATAGCTCAGTTAGACAAGATAGCAACATGTCCCATGATTCTTATGAGATAGGAGATAATAGGTGTGCCACTATTAATAGGAGAAAGCTTTGCTTATACTGCAAAGATCCATATGATGCCAATCACAATTGTCATTTGAGGCCTAAGGGCAAGGCATATCATACAATATGGGAGTATTATGAGGATTCAAAATTGGAAGATTTTGAACAGCATGATAATTCTAAGGAGTCAGAGGCAGAGGCTTCAGAGCCCAAGATAGAAGCAATGAAGGTGGCTCACCAGGATTTTGACAGACATTTGGTCGAGCTTAGTCATGAGGATTTGGACTCTCAGTTAGTTGCAGAGGACGAGGGAGCTAGAGACTGTGATGATGAGATAGTTTCAGTAGCATCTTCTTTAGAGTTAGATGAGGATGAGTCCGATGCTAGCATTCAGAGTGTGGAGGTATACTCAGAGGTTAGTACATTGAGTGTTGATTGTGAGTATATTCCTATAGTTGTAGCTGAAGAACATGTTGTTGGTACTGACACACATGTTCATGATTTGGGATTACTTGATTCTGATGAGTTTGGGATACCAGTGGAGTCGAGTCTCCAGATTGATTATTCTCACACAGATGATAGTGTGGTACAGTTGGTTGTGCCACCTTTATAGAGAGATCAGTTGGGGTGTGTGGGGGAGTATATTGATGCTTTCGCATATAATTTTTACTGCACTGAATCATTCATGGAGTATTTTCTGGATAGTGTAGGTTTTCGTCTAGACTCACATAAGATGACAGAATGTGTTCTCGTCTGAGGTACTAGTGCTATTAGCAGATTGGGTGAGGAGATTTTAGTGACCCTTTCTACTATGTTACCTTACAGGGATGTTGAGGTGGGGTTTGTTGAGCCAAGATTGGAGCCATCCATTGAATCCCAGTTTGGCAATAGTGAGCCAGTAGCAGAGTTTGGGGGTTCTTACTAGCATCATACGGTGAGGTATGCTACTTATTTTTCTTTGCATCCAGAGATTAGTTTTGGTGTCAGTGACTCAGGTACCAATGATTGTCATATCCATGGTCCAGTTGGGTGTGGGTATCAGTTAGACAGGGACTTGAATTTTGACAGAGTGGATGTTTTAGTTGGCTTGAGTTCCACATATTGGTTTCTTCTACTGGCATCTACAGTTGGTCTTCAAATAGTTGTTTGGGTGTCGAGTGCAATTTTTTAGTTGCTGATTTTGATACTATTGATGCTGTTGATGTTGATGATTTCTTCACAGGGATTGATTTGTGACATGATGGATGTTACACAACTTTTTCCTTGGGATCCAGGTGGATCGAGTGGTCCCTTGTTTCGACATTGCTTGGGGACAAGCAATTTCAGGAGGGGCAGATTGTCATGTCCCCTTTTTAGGTGACACCGCTCAGAGTTTATGATTAGCCTATCATGCGACCTTTGTAGGCTAATAGGATGGATAGAGGGTCATAATGGAGCTTGGCTTGACTTTGATTCACAAAATTTCTACATTTGGTTTTCATTCAAGTTATTTCAGACACATTGGGCCTGAGCTCCTATTATTTAGGGATATTTGACATGCAGCGGAGCACCTTTATTTTGGTATGGTCATGTGCGGAATCACTCCCTGGTTCACCAGCTTCAAATGGTTCAAGGATCTGACATGTATTGAGGGAGATATTAATATTTGATTGATTTAATCAAATATTAATTATTTAGCCTATTTTTAATTAGAAACCCTAATTCTAACTTAAGAAACCCTAATTAGGGCAAGCATATCTTTTTGAGGGTATAAGGGTTTCTCATGGAGGCCATTATTGATTAGGCATTGATTATTGATTATTGATATTGAAGAAATTCTTCTGTGAAGACTAAGCCAAGGGTTCCAGGATTCCATTGCAGTGGAGAACGTCAACTCTTCATTGTGTGCGATTTAGAGGTTGTGAGATATCAGCTAATTTATTGCCAAATTGAGAGATAGATTCATACAGAAGTTATCACAGAGGTACAAATTTGAGAGATAACTTCACACAAAAGTTATCACAGTATTTCAAGGAATTTGAGAGATAACTTCACCCAAAAGTTATCATAGTAATTCAAGTATTTATTTATTAGTTGTTATTCAATAAATTATACAAATAGAGATATTCTATATTAGAATTGTATATCTTCAGATCAGGGGTGAAAATAGACAGGTTGTGCTTTATTGGCAGCCATACGAAGTCTGTACAGATCCAGGTAGATACTGACCACGGCAGAAAGAGATCCCCAGTGACTGACATCGGCTGACTGGAGACTGACGTCGACAGTGAAGGACCGACAGAGACCGACATCGGCAATATATCGACTGACGTTGGTGACTGTGTGTTCGACATAGCAAGTCAAGACACACAGATTCAAGCTCCATTACCAGATTTGAAAAAGTTAATCAAGGTTTTAAGGCCGTATCTAAATATTCCTTTTATGCATGATTGAGGACATCTATTGTAACCATCTAGACAATAATAAGATTAGTGATTTGCTAGTTAAGAGATTTACTGTGGTTTTATTGTTATTTGAATTTATTCTACAAATTCGTATCTTTGTTCAGAGCTTTTGTGTTTCTATATTCCTTGTTTGAAGGGGATATTACAGTTGTTCAGAGCTTTTGTAGGAGAAAAAAGAGCCCCTAAGTAAGGGACATCACAATTCTCTAAAAAATGGGGCAAAACCTCAACCTCAATCCTCGTAGTTTTAATTCCACCTACACTGTAGTCAATGCTATAAATAAAATATACATTAGTTTTGAGAAATTTTGGATGTGAAGTCATTTATGTCATTAACCTCTTTTAACACTGGCTATTTTTGAAGAATTGAAGACATAACAATTTAAACTTACAATTTTAGAATTATAGTTTCAGTTATTTATTATTAAGTTTTTTTGTCATTAAAACCATATAGAAGGAAGAGCATGCTTGTTTTACTTGGTTTATAAATGTGTTAAGGACCACTTGTGACTTAGGACATAATAATCTTAAGGTGGTAATTATATTTTGGTTGACATGGTTTTTTGATTGAAATAAAAAATATTTTAAATGCCATTATTGATTATGGATATGGTTAAGACATTTTTAAAGTAAGGATGACAATCAAATATCTTTACAGAAATGATTTACATGGAAATTATTATTATATTTATTTATTTCAATAGCACTGACCGTGCATGTAAAAATATAGTCTTAGTCTTCAGAACAAAAAATCACAAATCCATACCTTGAAATCACAAGGAAACCAACTTATAAATTGTCTGCACCTTTGTTTCCAACTTCTCATCCCAATCTTTCGACTACTAGAGGTTTGGTTATACTAATACCTTGCACCAATGACTAGAAAAATAGAGAAACTATTGCATATGTATTTAAATAACTTACTTATGATCTAATACATATGCATCTATATAATAGAGTTTATGACTATTATAGACATGTTCTCTTAGTCAAACAGAGGATTGAGAGTAATTGTTTGCATGCATAGTCATATGTCTTGAAATGAATAAATATAATGATAAGTTTCCTAAAAAATATTTATTTAAAGATATTTTATTTCTATCCTCAATTTTCATAGTTGTCTTTCCCTATGGCCCCATAGTCATTTTAAGTTAATAACATCACCATACACACTTTGAAGATCCATACAATGCCTTTCAAGGCTTAATTTATAGAATAAAGAAGGAGAGATATAGTAGGACATAGAGAAGGTCTATCACATAATTATTTCATCATCACATCATTTACAAAAAATAGGTATTTTTCCACCAAGTCTAAAATAATTATGTTATCTTCTTGTTCTCAACACTCTAGGCCAAATGTTGATGGGCTTCTAAATCCTATAAATAGGCTTAAAAGACAGTTTCTGGGGCCATTTTCTCATACTCTTCTCCTCACACATGAAAAATAGTGTCTATAAAAAATTATCAAGACGTATGTAGAGATAATATAATTTTTTTTATATCCATTCCAATTCGTTTGAGTCACTTAGAAAACTAATTTGGTTCATCGAGTTCCTTTAAGGATTCTAGCAAGGTTTTAACGTATCAAACTTGTTCAGGATTGTTCATAAAGAATAAATCATAGATAATCTAAATAATTCCACAAAAATATAATATGGTGACTATATTAACTTCTCCAATATTTATTGGGACCCATGCAAATCCTCATTCAAGTTCACACATAGTGAAAGTGACCTTCTCAGGAAATACAAGCCTATAGGTGCATTCGATAGAGGGCTATTTGGACATTAAAGGTTATGAAGGTGATTGATTTTGATTTTAAACACCTCCTTGAGGTATTTAATATTAAATATTATGTATTTACATGTTCATATTAATTATTTAACTCCTCAAACTCATTAGAACCTGCATTAACCCAGTGTTAGGGTTTACAAATAGTCTTGTATGAATGACCCTAATAACCTCTTTTGATGGATTATAAACCTTGTTAAGAATATTAAACACTATATAATATTAACCTAGGACATTTCACAATTATAAATATCTTACCCACCTCTAGTTCCATTAAAATCAAGTGTCTCTTCTCCATGAATCTATTCACAGTCAAGCTGAGTTGGTGTATTCATAGTGTTCACTTGATCATTTGACTATAGATGGTTTTATTATGAGGTAAAAAAATCATATAAATTAGGGATAAGAATTTGAGGTATTTATATATACCCTATTTTATTTTTTATCATTCATTTTATTCCTTTAAAACCTTCAATAGACCTTAAAATACTCAAGAACACATTCTTCTCAGACAATTTGTTACAACTGTAAACATTTATTTAACTAGGTAATCATGGGAGTCTTGAAAATATTATTTTAAACATTATAAGGTTGGAGTACATAATTTTACTCAATAATAAACCAACTCTCCTATTGGTTTCTTGAGTACCTTGTGTCCAATGTAAGGTGATTATCTCTAAATCTCACACGACCTAAATCACTTCTCTCTAGGTGATTTTGTATTAGGTTGATGATTCTTGTTACTCCAAAGAGTACACACACATAATAAAAAAATTTAAAGGTATATTACCTTCCAAAAATCCTTCCATACCATTTTTCATCAATAACACTACCCTCACACTCTATTTTCTGCCAATAGGTCAATAGGTGTCTTTTCCCCAGGTCCACACCTTCTTCACACTTGTTCTTGGGCATGGTCTTGACTAACCCAAGATAATCCTCAATGATTTTATGGGTATTTTAGTTTATTTAATATATTTTTTGGATTATTTCCATTATGAAATAATACAATCTTGATCATTTGTCTCCCAATTCTTCTTGCAGACCCATACAGTCTAACTATAGGTGTATAATTGCATGATGATTGTTTTATTGATCATAAATTGTTAATGAAAAGATTTTAGGTTTGATTTAAGTTGAAAAAAAAATCATATCAAATATATATTAAAAACTAATCACAAATCACAATCTTACATTTTTTCTTCCAATACTTGAAGTTATTGTTTTCTTGCTTTAAAATGTTGAATTCAATGACCTTCTTGAATGGTGTCTCTTACAACTATCATATAAGATTTATTTGGGAAATTTATGTAAATATTGAATTATTAATGAATTATATATACTCCTTTAAATTTTTAAAACCTTACACAATAATGCAATTGTATCCAAACATCCCATTTGTTCATCTACAAAATTGTATTTTTCTCATTTGAGAGTTGTGTTCACATTAATGCAAGAGGGAAACTTGGAGAATGAAAAAAAGTTTGTTGATAATTAAATGTAAATTTTATGTCTTTTACCAATTCATATCAAGGTATTTTTATTATTTCTCAAATCAAAAATATCTTTAAAGTATCAAACTTACTCAAATTCATATCTTCTCAATCGTACAAACCTATAAATTGGCATTTCACTCTTTCTGCATGTGAATATTGTTTGGAGATGAAATAAGTAAATTTTTAGATGTATATTAGGTTAATAAAATAATTTTAATATATTCTCAACACCTCCACGTGATAAAACAACTCATAATCCTATAAAACCTTGCATGTCATGCCCAAGATAGCAAAAACATGAGGTCTCCTTCTTGGTACAACCATGAACAATGGAATATTGAACTAAGTTTTATTTTGAAGAGGTAAATATAATTTAAAGGAATAATATACAACCATTTTCATGTATTTACTAATATTATACATGCCATTTCAAGGAAATAATATGGCAGTGGGGTTAACAAGGGTTTTAGAGCAGCTTATCTTCTTAACAATGTTCATAAAGCTATGGCCTTAAAACCCTAAAATCTTGCTATGAATTAGAAGAGCATAGGGTTCCAATATTTCCCCTAAGATAATTGGCCCTAACTTTCTTTCTCATTCATGAAAAATCCTCAAACTATTTAACTTTCTTGAGCTTGTCTAGTAGTCCTATAAACCTGATGAAGTAATGGAATACGTATTTGTCCTTCTAATGCCTAAAACTTCTTATTAAACATGGATTTTAGTCTAATGGGACTGGGGAAAGCATTGGAGACACTCAAAAATTTATCTTCAGTGGAAACCCTTTTGTAATGAGACCTTCACAGGCCCTTATCCTTAAATAAAACTATTTGTCTTGCCTTCTTACCCTATTGGAAATATGAACTCAATGGCTATGGAGTCTTTCTTGACTTATACGATGCTTTTCATTGAGTAATGCAATAAATCATCTCCCACATTCCTTTCCATATAAATTCTTCATTATGCCTTATTTGAATGTTATAAATGATGAGTAGGTAGTTAAAGAATCATTCTAACATTAGAAAAGGATTTTTAAGGAACCTTGGATAAGATGTACAGGTAAGGTACAAGCATCATGTCTTCAAAAAGTGCCAAATGACATAAATGACCCTATGCATGATATTAGACCTTCATGTTTGATATTATTTCAAAGAGTTATATTATAACATTGTAATAAGCACTATAAGACAAAACAAAGGAAACCTTAAACTCTCCAAAAATACCTTAGTTTACCAAAATGATTGAAAGTGCAATGTTTTTATTTTTTTGACTCTACTCCTTGGTCCATTTGATAATCTTGGAACACATTATCTTCTTGTATGGTCATCATCTGCTTGTCTTCACTATGGTTTAATCTTTACCTTGACCTGCATAACAAACCTTAACATTCTAAAGTTAACTTAATCTATGTTAAACACCTCACAAATGACTAAATATGGAGACTGGTTAATCAACTGAGAATCATGACTTCATACTCTAACTAGACCTAACACAAGACCCTAAAAAAACCTAAGACATAATTACAAGACCTCGCCATAAGACAAGCTATGACATTAAGACATGACCCTTCAAAAGGTTATAAACAAAGTTAAATAGGATTGGCTAGAAAGTTTTGAAATATAATGACCCATGATGGCCAATTGGGCTAACAACTGTATGGTCACAGATAAATTAAATCTAGCATTACATTTAGCTATGTAGTTAGTCATACATGAGATTTAATTGTAGTCATGATACAGTAAATCATATCATAAATCAATGTAGCTAATCACCCTAGTACACTCCTTTTAGAATAGAAGGAATAAAATCACCATTCAAGAGTCATCCTAAAAATATATAGTTCACTCTAAAATAATTGTCATATATATAGGTTAAAATGTGCATGCTTCAATTCCAATCTCATGCATGCATGACCTAACCACTTTAATCCAAACTCACATACAATATAGTAATCTTCTAGCATTCCAAACTCACATAGGACACTACAGTTAACACAACTACTACCACTATTTTTTTCTCTTAATTTATTTCCATTTCTTAATTTTGGAAGAAGATAAGAAACTAGTAAAAAGGGTGTGGTATATATACATGTTTGGTGATGCACATGTCATCTAGATGAAATTTGAGAACTCCTCTTTGGCTAGGAAGGAATAACCTACAAATAAGAACACACTAACTAAAGGGGTTATTAGCAAGATAGTTAAGTGGACTACCTAGCATGAGCTAGATCCAAGAAGCTTATGATTTCTAGGAGGCTGTCAATCCACTGTTGATAACAATCAAGTTAGAAATTATAAAGTAAAGCA
Source organism: Torreya grandis (assembly GCA_037957365.1). Lineage (NCBI taxonomy): Eukaryota > Viridiplantae > Streptophyta > Pinopsida > Cupressales > Taxaceae > Torreya > Torreya grandis. The sequence goes on from JARHVA010006017.1 coordinate 54,862, forward strand.
CTTTCATAAGATAAATGAAATGCAATACAAGAAGAAAGTAGAATCTTGCTAAAGAAAATGATCAAATCTAGCAAAATTAGGTCAATACTTATGATAAAGTGGGTGAAGTTAGGTTCAAAAAATCAAAAAAGGATCTATAAATAGGTAGGAACACAAAAAATTAGATTTGGTTTGGGTTAAGGGGTTGAAAATAAATTTCTATTGTTTTTTTCCATAGTGACCATCAGTGGTTGGGTGAACTGTCAATGGTTAACCTGACCATCAGTGGTTGGGTAACCATCGACAGATGGGGTGATCATCGATGGCTGCTAATGAGTGTTTGAAGGTGATCAGAATAGAGTTGTAGAATAGGTAAATGGGTAGATAAAGGTTCTGTTGAGGATTTGGTAGAGAGGAAACAAGGTGCAAATAGGTTTGATCAAGTCAAGGAGGTTGGAAATGAAAAATAAAAATGCTAAAGTACTAATATACCCGTGGCTTACTAGTTAGTTAATGGTTGAAGGCTAAAGTAATTTTTCTAGAGTAACAATACTTTGGCCTCAAAATTAAATTCAATAGAGGTTCAATTCTATTTTATTGATGCTAAGTTTTTGAAGGAAGATTGAATGCTGGAGAGCTTGAATACTTGTGTGCAAGAAGATTTGATAGCTTTAACATGGATCATTTTCACCTTCCACTCCCCTCCTTTTATAGGAAAAGAGAGATGGAGGATGTAAGTTTCCTTAAAGGGTGAGGTTGCTGATCATGATGCTTGGAAGTTTGTTATCATCACATAAGTAAACATATTAAATTGTGCCTTATTATCTCACACACCACTGGTGATGTGTTAAAAAGGTTGAGGAGGTGAGGACCTGACCATCGATAGTCACGCTATCCATCGATGGTTAGGCTTACTATTGGTGGTTGAATGTCTAAGGATGAAATTGTTCAAAAAAGGGGTTAAAAGGTTTGATTAAAAATTAATTCAATAAGTTAATGAGTTTATCTAACTAGGTGGTTAACTAGTCTCAAGGTTTGATAGGGGTCCAAAGGCATTTCAACAACTAGAAATGTCATGTGTAGTTTTCTAGTGTCTACAATATTATTTAAGGTGGAGGGAAGTGATTTTGAACAATATTTTCTCAAGATAATATCAAAATCACTCATATCACTATCTAATTATCCCCAAACAATATGGAGAGATGGGGGTCAAGCACATAAATCATCATTTATCATAAAAATAACTCCCTCATCATTTTTCATCATCCTTCATACCCCTCTCATCGACCCTCATTTTCATTCATCATCCATAATCATTCTCACATCATCCATCATCATATTTTATCATCCCAAATCACTCCCTCATCAGCCTCATCATCCATAATCACTCCCTCATCATCCCCGATTGTCCTTAATAAACCATAATCATTACCTCAATGGCCCTCATTACCTCTAATCACACCCTCACTAACCCTCATCATCTTAATCACTCCCTATTCATCCCTCATTTCCTTTCATCATTATGAATCACTACCTCATTGACCCTCATCATTCCTAATCACTTACTCATCATCAATCATCATCCAAAATCATCCCTAATCATTCCCTCAATGGATATCATTGTCCCTAATCACACCCTCATCAATCCTCATCATCCTTAATCATCCCTAATCACTCCCTCATAATTTTTATTTGCCTCTCATGATCCCTTTTAACTCCCTCATCGACCCTCATCATTCCTCATCATCCCTAATTACTCCCTCATCTTCCCTCATTATCCCTAATCACTACCTAAATGGACCTCATTATCCTTAATCACACCCTTAGTGTCCCTCATCATCCCCAATCATCCCTAATCACTCCCTCATCATCCCTCATTTATCCTTATCATCCAAAATAAATCCCTCATTGACCTTCATCATCCCTCATAATCCCTAATCACTTCATAATCATCCCTAGTCACTCCCTCATCATTCTTAATCACTCCTCATTATCCCTCATCATCCCTAATAACTCCCTCAATGGAACTCATTATCCTTAATCACACCTTAATTTACCCTCATCATCCCTAATTAATCCCTCATCATCCCTTATCAACCCCTCATCATACCTAATCATTCCTTCATCGACCCTCATCATCCCTAATCACTCCCTCATTGGATTTCATCATCCTTTATCATACCTAGTCCTTACCTCATCATCCCTAATCACTCCCTCATCATCCATAATCACTCCTTCAATGGCCCTCATCATCCCTAACAACACCCTCATTGAACCTCATCATTCCTAGTCATCCCTAATGAGTCCTTCATCATCCCTCATTATTCTTCACCATCCCTAATCACTCCCTCATCGAACCTCATTGACCCTCATCATCTCTAATCACTCCCTCATTGGCCCTCATTATCCCTAATCAATCCCTCATTATTTCTCATCATTACTATTCACTCTATCATCATTCATCATCATCCCTCATCATCCTTAATCACTAAACCCTAAAAACTAAACCACTCCAACATTATAATCCATTATTTTCATTTTCACATCAATCTAACATATATTTAGAAGCCATTAGGAGATGTGTGATCCAATCAGACAACATCCATAACATTCACACTCATCCTAGATATATTAACAACCAATTTTAGAGAAAAATTCTAAATCAAATTATCACAGTGGAAGGGGAGACAAATCCCACCTTCCATCATAATTTAGTCACAAGTGTAAAGAGTTAAATGCAAGGAGTAAACATACCAGAGTGAAATCAATGGAATAAATGCTAATAATGTATTCTCATCACCCATAACATTATTTAAAAATAACTCACAAACATGAGAAGATCTAAAATGCTTCAGCTCTTTTGCTTAGAATTTGTAACCCAAATAGAAAGTAAATAACCCATCCTTGGCATTATGGATAGAATTAATATTTCAACTCCTCTTATTTAAAATATGAATACTAATTAGGAACTGACATAAACAGTACACTTGTTAACATCTACAGATCAAAGGTCACAAGGGAGTAAGATCTAATAGTTCTGAAGGTCAAATCTGGGAACCATTGGGAAAATAAAAAATGCACATCATCAAGTCTATTACTAGGTGGGTGAGTTGGGAATGGGTATTCATAGACCTTCTATTGGCTTGAGTCCCAAGCTTATACTAACTTGAAAGACCCAAACATCAACCCACCATTCCTCATAGAGTAATAAGAGATCTAAACCAACATACTACAATATGTAAATCCAATGAAAAATAAAGTTTAATCCAACATTTGATATCACATTAAAGAGGAAACATGGTTTCCTTTATACATTTAATATTTATTTCCAAACCCCAATACATGGATCATTCTAACATTAATTTCAATCAAGGGGGAATTTACAAATTTTCCTTTATTTTAACTTGTTCTCCCATAGGCATTCAAATAACATCCTCCCCCCATAGTAGTTATAAGTTAAAATCCATTTCACTATTCTCATAAGGATCCCATGATAATCATGTTTATTTTTAAAAATGCATCATTAGCAATGCAACTAAAGCTCCCAATTCAACTCAAGATTCCAATACATCTTGGGTTCTCAATGCAACTTGAGCTAGTAATGCAACTCAAGCACACATTGTAATTCAGGATAGCAATGAAACTTGAGTTCCCAATGCAACTCAGACTCCCATTATAACTTAGGCTCCCAATATAACTTGGTCTCCCAATGTAACTCAGGTTGGCAATGCAACTTTGGCTAGAAATGCATCTCAGGCTCACAATGTAGCTCAAGATGGTAATGCAACTTGGGCATGAAATGCAAATCGAACTCATAATGCCACCTATTTTTTATTACCAACATCATATCTATTTAGCATTGATGAGAAATATAGTTTGCATCACATCAATTCTATTTTTAAGCCATGCATACATCACTAGTGGTTGTCTTATGTGTGGGACTTGAAGAGTGAAAGTGGTGCATTTTAGCAATAGATCTTGGACATCCATCCACTAGGATCTAATACACTCATCCTTTCCTTGGGGAGTTTCATCCTAAGCTTATATTTCTACTATCCATAAACTCATAGAATTTATAGATGGTATCACTTGTGATTCATCCAAAATAACTTTTGCTTATCTATCTCCTTGTTATTGTATTTCATTTAAATTTATTGACCTATCATTGTTTGAACTTGCCCAATAACTAGTTGGATATTTTTGTGGCATCATCATGTAGCTTATTATCTTGCTCTTCTTTGGCCTTTGCATGTTTATCAACTACATATTTTGCTACTTGTTCCTTTACAACCTTAATCCTTTACTCTTCTTGCTTACACATATATTAACAATGTTTTTATTTTCTTCCTTGGATACTTGTGCCTATTTTTATGCCTCCTAATTTTACTACTGGAGTAAAGATTTTTAAGCCTTTTTCTTGGTTGTATTTTCTTTGACTAACTTGGCCTTGGTAGCATTATGTGTTGGATTGTTCTATGTTTGAGCTTACACTTGTGGTTGATCTGTATGCTCCTACCTAGAAGGTTGATCTTATTATGCCTATTATTTTTACGTACCTTAATCCAAGGACTCAATAGTTTCATATTCATAAGGAATTCCTTGTATAGGGGTACAAAAATATGCTAAAGAAGAAGCTATGAGATATGGAAAAGATGATGGAGTGGCCATGATAGAAGGTGAAATTTGGTGCTTGGGCATGACACCCTTTGGGAAAGTAGATGTAGGTAACATAATTTATTTTGATGCTTCATATATGGGGTCTCAAATCCTACCACTTGTGTTTATGATTCCTTTATTTCACCTTCTAGACTTATGAATGTCTCCATTTAGTTTACAAGGCTTGGGTGTTGTCTAGAAGCTCCAAGCATGCAAGTTTTTCAAACTAATGTCTTGAATGGGATAACTTCTTCCTTGATTATTTCCACCATTAGAGATTCCTTGAGACATTTTTTTTTTTAGGTCTTTTTCCAAAATTTTCCTTTGTGCTTGGTCCTTGCATGGCTACAACCACTTATGTCTTTATTATGGTCCCTAATGCATATTCTTGAAATAGAGATTTCACTCTAAAATTTATGACCTCATATTAATTCATTATATCCTTTAAAATGGATTATAAATGTGGAGTAATTTCCAATAATAACATGGATGGGATGTCATTTCTCACCTAACATGTGTGAACTACTTTTTAGACAAAAGATCATTATCATCCTCATCATAGGTGCCATATTTGATGTCTTCAAGGATCACCCTATACATTGATGTAGAGATTATTCCTACACATACCTCCACTGATCCTCCTGACTCTAATTTATTTATTTAGTGCCTTCTTTGAACTCTAACTTTGCTTTTTCATGCAAGTACATTGCTTATCTTTGTTACTCTTGATCAAGTCTTGGCTTCTCTAAATCATAAGCCTCCTTGAACACCTATTCTTCTCTCTTATTAATATTTAATAAATGTTACCCTTAATATAACTATAAAATATTTCTTCTTATGTGCCAACATCATTCTCTCATACACCATTTTCTAAACTTCATTCTTGATTCTTGATTCAACTTACTCACCCCTATATAGATTCATAGCCTAAAAGCTTAATACCTGGTTCCAGTACTTCTTAAATACTCATTGTGTCCTATATGTCCATTCATATTACTATTATAACACCCATACACCTCCAAACATAACACCCCATCTCCAATTTTAAACTCTCTAACCATCCACTTTTTCTGTCTTGAAGGCCTAATCCTTGTAGCCATCTTTCCACACAAATATAGTCAGTTTGACCAACTAAAATGGGTTATAGACAAAACCAATTTTTTTTTGGATACCTTTAATACCCTTCCTACTTCACACAAAATTTCAAGTCTTAACTCTCAAGGGAAGTTCTCATTCTTACCTACCTCTCTTGTCAATTAGGTCTCTTTAAGCCTATTTGAATGACATGGTACTAGAAACCATACTATATGGTCAAGTACCAACTTATATAATATAGATAAATTTATATCACCTAAAAATAAAATTTATTCAAAAGTTTCATCAATTTTAGCAGGATGAAATGAAATTTAATTGAGTTGCAAGATTCAAAACTAACCTTTGTCTTGATAGGCCTGTACAAGGCCGAGAAATATAAAAATGAGATAAAATTAATTTTATGATACTTAAAACCCTATCAATACCTTTATTAGGTATTAAAAAAGTTTTTTCACCTTTTCCAATAGCTATATGTGCATGGACAATGACAAAAAGGCTCCAATATGCAATTATACAACATTATGCATGCTCTTTAGGACTAGGTGTGAAGCTTTTCTTGACTCTTGCACTTATACATAGATTTTTCATCCTTTAAAGTGATAAATAGAATCAATTAAAAACTAAATATTATGGTTGTAATTAATACACTTTAATAACCCTTAAATAATCATCAACCATGCCAACTTACTTATCATTTAGGACCATGTAAACACAAAATTGCTCTTTAATAGGACTATGTGCACTATACCGAAAGGTTTTAATGGAATTTTGCTCTCCAAAATGATTAATTTGAAACAAAACATATTATTTACATACATACAATAATTCTTACCACATTTATATCATCCAAAATAACTGAATGACACTCGACAAACCTCTTTTTGCTCTTAGTACATGATTGTGACAAAAACAAAGTTGTCTTAAAGCTTGTATATTTACAACAACCTGTAGATAAACATAAAATCATACTATATCCAAATAATAAAAATAAGGAATGGATTATCACATAACACAACCATATGTAAATCCACAAACAATTTCTTAAATCATTCTTTATATTCACTTCTTGACAAAACCATACATTCTAATGACACTTACAACATAACAAGGTGCCTTTTACATATTCTTGGGATGTTTATTGATATTTATTTTTATTTTATTAAAAAATAAAGTCTCCTAATATCCTCTTACTACACACTCTCCAACCTTAAATTCATTCTATCTCCTTACATAACACTAAAACATGTTAACTAACTCCTTTGTGCCAACCCCACATAGGGTGGCAGTTACAAATCAAGTTTCTTGGATCATATTGCTCCTTGACATGTGATGAAGGTTTAAAAACTTTATACACTCTTATATGACCTATTTTACATATTAAAAACATTCACCAACATTTGAAATTAACATAAGACCCAATTACCACTCAAAACCTAGTTAAATTTTTCAAAATTTCAAATCTTGCTTTTTAGCAAGAAAACCTAAAAGAGCTAATAACACACCATTAAAATATTTATAATGACTCTAGAACATCCTAAGGACCATATAAGACCTATGACACCCATATAAAACTATAAATGGATAACATGAAACATTCAAACACATTAACTTCTCATGCTACCTTATGATGCTTTGCATCATACTCCCTAAGTGGGAAAATTTGAGCTCATGTTCAAATGTATCTTGTATAACTTATTTATTATTTTATAATTATTCCTCCTCTAATTTTATTAGATATTATTGTTTCTAATCCTCTTATCATTCTCATTTATTTTCATCTATTTTTTATTTCTTTGTTGTCTTACCTTGTCTTGCCCCTTTGCCAACTCATCCTCTACCTCCATGAAGTACATGATCTGACACAAGTCTTTTTCCATTTCATATTATATCTCCTCCATATAATATTTATCTTCATTTACTTATTGGTATTCAAACTTAGTGTCTTTAACTTCTCAATTTAGTACTTCAATTTTTGAAATTTGCATTTTTTAAAACTTGTTCTCTTATATATGGTTATTCCTTGCCTTCATACTTTATCTTTATTTAGATACCATTTCTTCATACCATACATCTATATTTTATTTTATTGTCTAATTCACCATATTATTATATATTTTTTGAGGGTTTAAACCATATCCTTCTTATTCATTTTTTATTATTTTATTCAATTTACAATTTGTCTGCTTTTCCTTATAAATTTATCCTTGTGTTTACTCTATATTTTACTACTTAGTCTTTTCAATCTTCATGACTATTTCACTTTTATTTATATTATTGTATTCTTCTTTATATGAAATTATGTTTTGTACCATTCCTTATTTCTAAATTTCATCATCATTATGTGTCCAATTAGGCACCTCCTCTTGTTGCATATCAAGTTTTATAAGCACTTCAATAGGTGTTTCATCTTTATATTCTTCTTCATTGAATTCTACTACCACAACTTGTTCTTGCATTTTGTTTTCATTATGTTTTATTTTATACACCTTTTCCTACACATAAAATTCTACAAACCCTTCATGGGGTGCATCAACTTCACTTTTTATTTCCATTAGTTTATCTAAGAGTTCAATTATCTCCTTGTAAAAAACATCTTCCTGTAAATATCTATACATGGCTTCCCAATCATCTTCTTCTTAAACATAATCATGTTGCTCATGCTTGTTTTCATTCATGATTTCAAGTTTTATGTCCTCAACATGGAATTCTTTATTAAATCTTGTTCTTGCATACATACATGATAAGAAGTCATTAGATTTAAAAACATGAGGCTTGTTTGCCTCCATATTCTCCTTCTTAGTTTACCTTATCTATTTCCTCTCATCATTCTCCATGACTATTTCATATTTGTTAATGTGTTTCTCACCTTCCTCTTGTCTACAAACATGTTCATCCATCATGAACTTCTTCATCTCCTCTTTGAGTTGTCTACGTAACAACTTATTTTGATTCTCATTGGCTCTCATGACTATCTTTCTTCTTCTTTCCATGAGTAGCCTTATAGGCCACTTAACTCTCTTCCTCCTCATTACCTATCCATACCAATTCCTTTCCTCTTCTTGCATGAGATCCACTAGGAGATTTATCCTCTCTAACCTTTGATCTATCTCACTCATCTCCTCTTCAATAATTAACCCTTTTCTCTTTAGTTATTCCTTCTTCTTTCTCTCATTATGGTACTCTAACTCAGCCAAGCCCTTCCTCTATTTTTCCTTCTCTATCTTCATATTCTCACAAACAAGTCTTTTTCACTTTGCTTTGATGTCTCAATCTAGGTTTTATCCTCTACCTGGTATATTAACACTCATGTCTAAGTATTTTTCACCTTGGAACTACAAATATCTTCTTGGAGTCTGTCTCATTTGAGTTATTTTAGCTCTCTTCTTAGGGTTGATATTATACCACAAACTCTTACCTTCTTCTTCCTCTCTACCTCATTCCTGTAACTTAACTTCATGCAACCTTAAATTACAACCTTAAGTATTCAAAATCATAAACTATACCAATAGTTTACCTACTCTGATACCACTTGATGTAGATATGATGCCTACACATACCTTCATTGATCCCCTTGGCTATGATATATTTATTCAATGCCTTCTTTGAACTCTAACTTTGCTTTGTCATACAAGTACATTGCTTATCTTTGGCACTATTAATCAATTCTTGGCTTTTTTAGCTCATATTCCACCTTAACCACCTATTATTATCTCTTATTACTCTTTAATACATGTTACCCTTCATCTACGTCTATAATATTTCCTCCTATGAACCAACATCATTATCTCATACTCCATTTTCCAAAATTCATTCTTGATTCAAGTTACTCATCCCTATATAGATTCATATCCTAAAAGCTTAATACCTAATTCCTATGATTATTATATAATCATCATCTATATGCCTAATTTAACACCCATACACATCCAAACATAACATCCCATCTCAAATTTTGCACTCTCTAACCATCCACCTTTTCTCTTGAAGACCTAGTCCTTATAGCCCTATTTTCACACAAATTTAGTAGTTTTGAAAAACTTTCAATGGTTATAGATAATAAAACACATTTTTGTATACCCTTTATCACATTTAATCTTCACATAAAATTTCAATTCTTAAATCTCAATGTAAGTCTTCCTTCTTACCTACCCCTCTTGCAAATTATGTCTCTTTAAGCCTATTCCAATGACACAACACTAGAAATTGTATTATATTATTAGGTACAAAATTATAACCTCTTGAATCATCTATATAACATAAAAATACAATGTATTCAAAATTTTCATTAATTTTATTTGGATGAAATGAAAGTTATTTGAGTTGTAAGATTTAAAACCCTAGCCTTTATCTTTATAGGCTTATGCAAGCTCAAGAACTATAAAAATGGGGTTAAATTAATTTTATGACACTTAAAACCCTATAAATACCTATATTATGTATTCCACAACTTTTTTTACCTTTTACAATAGCTATATGTGCATGGACAATGGCAAAAAGGTTCCAATGTGCAATTATACATCATTATGTGTGCTCTCTAGAACTGGGCACGAAGATTTTCTTGAATATTGAAATTATACATGGATTTATTAGCATTAAAAGTGATAAATATCATAAATTAAAAACTCCCTAGTATGTTTATACTTCATACACTTCAATAACCCTTAAACAATCATCAACCATACCAACTTACTTACCATTTAGGATTGTGTAAACATAGACTTGATCTTTAATGGGACTGTGTGCACTATAATAAAAGGTTTTCATGGAATTTTTATCTCTAAACTGATTAATAATAACCCAAAAATATTATAAAAATCCATATTATACTTACTACCACATTTATATTACCCACAATAACTGAATGACACTCCACAAACCTGTCTTTGCTCTTATTACATGATTGCTGCAAAAATAAAATTGTCTCAAAGCTTGTACATTGCCACCAAAATATATATCAACAAAACATAATAATATATACAAATAATAAAAATAATTAATGGATTGTAACATACAATAACCCTTTATAAATCCACAAACAATATCTTAAAGTATTCAATTTATTCACTTTTTGATAAAACCATACATTCTAATGGCACCTAGAACAGAATAGGGTGCCTTTTAAAGGTTATTGGGACATTTATCTATATTTATTTTTCCTTAATTATAAAATAAATTCTCCTAAAAACCTCATATTACACACTCTCCCACCTTACATGCGTTCTATCTCCTTACATAACACTAAACCATGGAAACTAACTCCTTTGTGCGAACCCCAAGTAGGGAGACAGTTATAAATCAAGTTTCTAAGATAATATTGATATTTTCTATGTTATGAAAGTTTAAAACCTTTATAAACACTTATATCACCTATTGGACCTATTACCATGATATCACCAACATTTGAAATTCACACAAGACCCAAATTACCACTTAAAACCTAGTTAAAATTTTCAAATTTTCAAATCTTGCTTTTTGGTAGGAAAACCTAGAAGAGATAATAACACACCATTATAAGATTTATAATGAATATAAAACTTCATAAGGGACCATAAAATACCTATAAAACCCATATAAAACCAGAAATTTATAACATGAAACATTCAAACACATTAACTTCTCATGTTACCTTGTGATGTTTTCAATCATACACCTATTTGGGTGTAAGTCCCAAAGGATATAGAGCATATTATAATATGATATTTGGAATTCATGTGTCACTAATACATGGTGTTTTTATTGAGTTTATTTTAATAATATGTGAATGTTAATGACTTATGCCTTCCAATTAGATGGAGTTATTTTTAAAGAGGAGGTTGGATGTTGATCCTATGGGTTTGGCTAAGCTTGTGCTTGTGTTTTTCATTATAGAAACACTTTAATTTTAGCTTGTGTTGAGGTTGTGGTTGGTAAGATCCATGTGACATTGATCATAGTGGTTGGACACTCTTAACAACCAAATTATTTAGCCTCATCACTTATGTGTGGTTCATATAGATGTCAATGAAAAATAGGAGAGGAACACAAGTGGTTTTTGTAACTCATGGATCCTAATTTGGAATCCATTATATAAATTTGTGATAGTTTTAATCAGCCCATGATACCTAAGAACATCCTCAAATACATGTTGGTGTGTATTAATCATATTCTAAATCTACATGCACCATACTATTAACTTTCACACTAAGATAAGGTGTTTCCCATCTCACATCCAAATTATATTAGGGAAGGCATTAGCTAGCCAATAGTCAATATCAGGTGTAATTTCTCTTTCAAAGGAATGTACATTGTGTGAAGCAGAGTAGGATTATAATAAATTATTACTATAAGGATTGAGTTATGTTATCCAATAGCTTTTTTATGGTTGTTATGATATTTTATATGAGTAATTTAGGCCAATTGAAATCCTTCTCTAACCTCACCATTATATGTGCAATATCAATTACACTCTTTATAACCTACCTTACACACATGGACTATGTATCCATAAATTTGTTGATGATAAATAATTAAGTTATCCAAGCATATCTCTCCTATAATTATGAGTGAATTATGGGGTTCTTTGTATTGTAGACCTATAAATTTTTCCAACTTAATAGCAGTCGTGTATCCTATGCAATAGTGATGGCATTGATGTGAATTGTTACCTCTTTGGTCAAGTGTATGGATCCCTCATTATATCTGTTGAGGAGGGTCATCATTAACTTCTCATGTTGGTTAAATATAGGTAGTCTCACTAGTATATGTACATATAATGGAGGGTCATCATTAATTTATTGTGTTGGTTGAGTATAGGTAGTCTCACCAATATATTTACATCTAACCCTTGTAATATATTGGTAAGTGAAACACTCCTTACTTTGATGTAATTGTTTGTGGTTGATAAAACCACTCCCTATTGGATGCATCGATGAAGTAAAATGGCTCGACATCACTCCATTTTTATTTTCATAACACAAATATAATGCCCATATGTTCCTTATGAGCCTCTAACAAAGGCACCATGATATTTTTCATGGCCATTCTATCTTCTATGTTATTCAATGTGAACCATTTTTAATAATATCATCTTGAATGTGCAAAGTTTATGTTAGATAAGAATGACTCTCTCAATCAGTTTATTTTTAAAAATATGTAATCTATCGCTATCCTAACTTTTATATAAAACCACCCTAGATATTTTCCCTTATTTGTGTCCATCCATCAATCTACATTTCATGCCTCCACATGCTTGTCTTAAATTCAAATAACCATTTTGATTTGACCCTTGTCCATTGTTTGGTTATATGCAATGTTTCTTTATTTGACTAAAATGATTTGATGTGATGTTATTTTGTTTCCAAAATATTTCCTCTTTAGAACATAAATTGACTTTCAATAAATATATCCTTTTTGGGAATGTTGTTATAATCACTTTTCTATGACATTAACTGTAGACACCTAAAACTAGCCATCAATAACCTCCAATTAGGGTTTTGGCTAATTTCCACCTAAAATGCACAACTTGGCCTAAAAACACTCAAACATGCTAAATGATGTGAAACTAACATATTCAAGTGCCAATTTTAGCTAGGGTATCACTAAATGGGGCAATGCAATTTATGGGACAACTAACTTTGATCAGTTCATCTTGAGTCAAAATGGCAAATTTTCACCTAGGCGCTCTAGATTGGTCTTCCCTATCAAATCTTCTGCATAAGACACATGCCTTTGTTATTTGTTATTGGTAACATCCTAAATGGGATAATTAATCCAATGCATCTGACATCACCTTCTAATTCAAATCCAGTCAAATTTTGGACCAATGACAAGACATTTTGATCAATTTGAGTAATTTGTGTACAAAGTGCTTAATCATGCTTAAGAGCTAATTAACCTAAATCAAGACTTAATTAATAATTCCATGGAAACTTGTTGAATACTTGTTTTTAGAAATGAATATTGAATATATTCATCATCGAGTGACCTCATTTCTTGGGAAGACATCCCTAGGCCATAAATGCCACAAATATCAGGATTCATGCCCTCCATGCCTCATCAATGCCTTCCATGATGCCCTTCATGCCTCTTAATTTCCCCTTTTTTAATGCCATGATGAGTATAATTACAAATTAATTCCAAAAATTGAATTAATCCTCAACCGCACATCTCAATCTTGAGCTGGATGGTTCAAGTTGATCCTGATCAAATCCAAAAATCTATAAATAGGAGACCTTACTACATCATTTCTAAGTCTTGATAGTGCAAAGTTATAATGCAATATTGGATCCAAAATATTCATGAAACTAGTGTTATCATGACAAATTTATTCCAAACCAATCCAAGCCATAAGCCAAAGGTGCTAAGGAGAGATGGAGGCAACCAAGCTTCCATTGTCGAGGACTTCATGAGCACAAACTGAGCAATCCACAACTACAAAGGGATTTGGAGCATCCAAGGAAGGTGAAAGAATTATTGTGTATTATTCCTTAATTTTTAGTTGTGTTTGTCATTTGTGTTTGTTAACTAAGCTCTCCCTAGTGTCTAATCTTAGAGACTTTATGCTATTAGTGTGTCCCTTTCATTTTGTTTGTCATTTTGAAACTAACACCATACTAACCATCCTCTCTTGAGCCATATTCCTAGATCACATAATGGCATGCCCGATGGGACTAGATGCATCTCACACCTAAATGAGATCATTTTTGAACTCTAAAATATTTATTTTAGACCTTAAAACTCTTGGAAATTGATTTTCTAACTTTATTTTGCCATATTTGTTTGCCATAATTTTACATAGTAACCGATGTCGGCAAGTAATACCAACATCGGTTACATATATTAACCGAGGTTAGTTAAGAAAAATAATATCAGTTAGATCTTGGTTAGCCAAAGTAACTAACATCAATGGTAATAACTGATGTTGGTCACTGTGCTTGTCCAAAAACACAGACCTGAGAGCTACTTTTTCAAAGTTTATTATTTCAAGCTAAAAAGAGTTCCAAAGCTAAAGGGCATGCTAAAATTTTTTCTACAGGACCAAGCTTGATATTTGATCAAAATATGTTTAAATCACCTTTTCATGCTTAAAAATCAATTAGGATCCTTGTTTTGGTGTTTAACAAAGAATTTAGATGTTTTTAGTGAATGTTTTCAAAGTTTGCAACTAGGACCAAGGGATCAGTTAAACACCACCAAATCTTTCATTTTGGGTTTAAAATTGAACACACTTGTTAATTATTGTTTTCAATAGTTGTTTAATCAAATTTTGTTTGGAAAAAAGAGGAATGTTGCATGTATGCTCTTCCATTTGTCCCCTATAGGGAACCCTTGGAATCAAAAGCACTATTCCTATTGCAAGTAGCCTAGTCCAAGGCTTGGAAAGAATGTCATCTAAAGCACTTCCCAAAAACTCATCAATGTTTGGGTGATCTTGAAAATGACCCTAAAGTCTTTCTACTTTCATGCTTTATTTATTTTTATGCAAACTTGGCTTGCGAGGGGACTTCATCACCTCCCACAAGTTCTTTAGGGAAGCTTTGACCTGGGGTTCATCTCCTAGCATTGACTTCATTTGGATATTTTGGAGTTGCACATGGGATGTATTGGCACTTTGGACATTGCACTACACTGAGCGAACAACAGGATGTAGTGGTTTTTTAAAAGGACTAGACCTTTTTGCAATAAACCAAGTGATACAAACCCAAAATCTATGCTTTTCTTTTGCATTGTTTGGCATGAAAGTCATTATGCAATTGATTCCCCTAGATCATTCTAAAACTTATTAGATCTTAGACAAATCCCCACTTGACATGGAAGTATTGTTGGTGCAAGGTGTGCCTCAAGGTCCATGTCATAGTACTATCATTTGACAGAAGGGGGGGTGTAAAAAACCTACTATATAATGTGTATTTACTTTTGGATGAACACTTAAAATCCTCTTAAATGACATATATTGACGGATTCTAATAATACCAAGTAACCTTGTCATTTTAAGATCTAAGGGTGATTAATTAATTGGTCTTATCCTAGTTTAGAGTTTTGTTTGAAGTCAAAATTTGATGTAAATAAACAATCTAAACTAAACATATAGTCTAAATTTTCCTTTGAACAAGGAGGTGTTATGTTGCCCATGTGAGATCATCAATTTTCCTTGTTCAAAATTTCATCAAAATACTGAGAGTCATATCATCTACTTTCGCATAGTTATGCTGACCAATTGAGTCTAGACCTTTACCAAAGTTGTTTAAGTCCACTTATAATTTAAATTCAAAATTACACCTTTATAAGTTCATAGGGTTGATGTGTTAAGTGGGTTTGCCATTTTCACTAAACTTGAGGGAACTTAGGTTTAATTTACAATTTGGGTTGAAGGCCATTTAAGACTCATAATCATTGTCATCACTTAATAGACTTAAGCCATTTTGTGCTAAACACTTGCACTTTGAGTCTATACACCGCAACATTTTGAGTTAAGAAAAGTAGTGTTACACTGTCAAAATTATGTAAAAATGTCTTTGTCTTAGAGAGTATTTGAAACAAACTTTTTTATCACACCTTTTGTGTAGTATAGCCTCATTATGTTTCCAAAAACATTTCAAATATTGTTTCATAGACCCTTTTCCACAGAGTTCCAAATTTGTTCCTACATTTTCAGACCAATCCGAGTATACTTTTGTGATCCTTTATCTAAAGCAAAGTTATACTGCTCACTTTTGTCTAGCTCATTTGTCAAAAGAACCAAGGTTTATACCATTATTTATGATAAAATAAACTATTACTAAAAGTTCCTTTTGTTTCATACCTTACACCTAGTAGATCAAGTTTATGACCAAGAATTGAATGCCCAGTGTTTGTTAGAAGTGTTTCAAATCTTTTAGATTACAAATTTTATCTATTTTAAAAGTCTATCTATTGACGTTGTTTGACCAAGAGTCCTAGCACATGCCTTGTTTGAGCCTAGCTTTTGATGCCACATTTGGCCAAAAGACCTAGCAACTTTTAAATTCCTAGATTAGACTGATTTGAAACACTTTGACCTTAGAGTTTGGCATTTTGATTTTTGGTCCATTTACTTGCTTATCTTTGTGTGAACAATGAAATGTTAGATATTTTACACTAGCTTGTTTCCTCACAAATATTTGCATAAATCTTTTGATCCTTTTAACAAATCTAGACCAAGTTTAATCATCATTTGTTTTAGATTTTTTCCTTTTTAGAGTTTGTATAACTCTTTGACCTTTCATCACAAAGCATTGAATATGGATCCCAACATGTATTCCTACACTCGTAGTGAACTCATGTACAATCTAGGGATTAGTAATGTAGTTGCTTAGGAAAAAATGGTGCAAGACCCCTATACATATAATATTGCTTATGAGATGGATTCTTATCCCTCATATAATACTCAATTAGGGGCACAAAGCAAAGATCCATTGGCTAACTATTTGGTTAGCACACCACCTTATTCAGAACAAGACCAAAAACAAACCACACAATACCTAGCTACAATACCCATAGTGGGTGAGCCAGTTCTTCAACAGTCATATTCTACTAATATGGCCTCCACATATGATCCATTTTTATTTGAATGACATTTTTTAGAGAATAAAGATGAAATTTTGGTTAGAGACATAGAGGTAGGGGCCAAGTTTCTAACAAACTTCCCCCATGAAAATTTACCAAGTCTAGTAAGAGTGCCCCACAATATCATTTAAGATCAATAGGATTCTTCTAGAAATCCTATGGCTCTAGTCCAAATAACGCATCAAGACCCTAATATATCTAATTGAGGCAAAAAAATCATAGATCACTTTAACCAAATATAAATAACATATCAAACCTACCTGAATTTAGCATGCAATTTCAATCAAATGAACATGGTGAGTAAGCCTCTTATTGACCTAGTTCCTTCAACATGAGTGTTGATAGAGTTAACTGGGCAAGAGAATCCAAGTTCTAACCCATTCATACAAATCATTTTGATAGATAACTTGATGCATATGCCTATTATTGAAGAAGTGTCTTCAGCCTATACACTGAATAGTGAGATAAACATAGTGGACAATGTGCAAACAAAATCCAATCTTGATCAAAGTGGTACTAACACACAAATAACTAGCCAAAAACATGTGCCTACAGTTAATCCCATGAGTAGATCATCATACTAGGGAGTAGGGGTTTTTACACTCTAGCCTCAACCAACTACTTCGTCAAATATACAACCTACATGATTAGGTAATCAAACAATAGCCAATGTCATGCCTCAATGACAAAATGTGACGAATCCTACTCCTCAACAAGTAGTGAGTAGTATTCCACAACAACATAGACAACATAGTATATCAACATAATAGAGGAAAAATAAATTGCTATCTCAATCAGGAGCAACTAATCTTCTACCTCACTAGGTAATGACAAACATACCTCTTTAGTCATAGACAAATATGCCAATTCAAAACCAAGTGATGACTAGTCAATAATGTGTAAATATTGGTCAATGATAAATTCCAAATTTGCAACCTAATTTCACTTCCTCAAAGGGATTTGTGTAACTAGGAGGTCCTCATGTTTCTCAAGTACCTACTAGAAGCCTGTTGGTTCAGAATGTGCCATAAATTTAGAGATAGGGTCTTAGTCCACAAGTTACCACTCCATGGCAAGGTTCAATTAGTCAGAAACATGTCCTTTTTCAACCATAATAGGCACAATATAGTTATATCCCTCCATCTCAACCAAAAAATCCTCTAAGTCAAACCTTTATCTCCAACCCAAACCAAAACATCGCACCACCAAATGTGCAATTTTAATTACATCCCAATCCATGTATGCGTATCCCTGGTCCATTCCCCAACTAAACTAATATACCCCAACAAGTATCACCATCATACTCTGGTCAAAGTGTCCCACTTGTGACCTCCCAACCATCTATCCAAAGCATTTTTTCCCCTCAAACCAATGTCCCTTCTAGTTTCCTATCCCAAGAATTACAATAGATGAAGGATGCAATTGCTACCATTCAGGCTAGGAAGTAGGCTAAAAAGTTTAAATTGGATAACGTGTGTTCCTATCCATTCAACATAGATTATTTACAAATACCATTTCCTTCAGGATATGAACCACCCAAATTTGACAAATACAATGGAAAAGGTGACCCTACGGCTCATTTGACCGTATTCTTTGTTGCATGTCAACCAATGGCATATAGTGACATATACCTTTTTCTATTATTTTCAAGGAGCTTGGTTGGACAAGCCTTAGAGTAGTTTTTAAAGTTTCACAAGAATTCAGTAATGGACTTTGATGATCTTTCTGATAAATTTGTGCAACACTTTTCCTATAATCTCGAGCATGAGATTTCATTAGTGGACTTAACACAAGCAAAGCAAAAAGTTGGTGAGAGTTTTATAAGTTATTTATAGTGATAAAGATCTCTTGAGATCTATTTCACCCATAGTTTACTAGATAAATAATTATCCGATGTGTTTACTAAAAATTTACATAGTGAGATAGTTTACCATCTGGAACTACAATGTGCACATACGTTTAAAGAGATCATTGATAAAAGTTTGTTAATTGAGCAGGAACTCATCAATAAAGGAGTCATCAATATTAATTCAACTAATAAAAATAAAAATACCAATTAGGGAAATGACCAACATCAACATCATGTTCAAGTGCAAGAATCACAACCGGCACAGGCCAATAACCAAAAAACACTAAAGCAATTCAACCATAATAAGAATGTTATGGGAAATAGAGTAACCGAATCCCATCATGTTTAAACTATACAAACATCATCCACACTAACTTTTTAGCTCACTCTTATCTAGAAAAATCTCCAACCAATGTCACAATCAAAACAAATACAATAACCTTTACCATTGAAAAATCCACCTCCTAAGAGAACCGTGCCTACACGTCATGTCTTTAGTGACCTAGGAGAACTTATTGAATATGTATTTTGCAAAATTGCTACCATTAATCTAATTAATTGGCATATACCAAAGCATTATCTAGAAGGCATTCCTTATCTTGATTGGTACTGTGAGAATGAATTCTATGACTATCATCGGGTCAATGGGCATAATTTATGAAGATATGTGCAAATCAAGCATTTAATTTAAAACATGTTGGAAAATAGGGAGATAACATTGGATAATGGTACTTCAACTTCTAATCAAACTCTGAGGATATATCAAAACCTCTTTCCCTGACATAATAATTAGCAACGAAAAAAAAATAAACAACAACAAAACAATCAACAACAACAACAATGCCCAGTGCAACAACAAAATCAATTGTATCAAAATCAAAGGCCAAACTAGTAGAATCAATGAAACAGTGGCAGAACCCATAATCATAGAAAAATAGACAAAACTAAGGTCAAAATAGTATCAACCAACAAACCTGCCATGTAATTGCATATGACTACAACAAGGTTGTAGGTCATATTCTAGGGGGTAGCATTAATACCATCTCCATTAATCCTAAACCAAGCACTAATCAACCTAGACCATTGCTAAACAACACTATGCAGCCAAATCACATAGATAATCCTTCTTTGACCTAGGAGTGCATATAAGCAAATAAAAAAACTAGGACTTCCTCTTTTGGATCTTATAGTGACAACTCATTCTTGCCACGTGATTATATGCAAGTGCACCGACAACTAAAACTTGTCTTGTCTGGTCCCACAACATTTATAACATCAGTTAAGAATAATGGTCCATTATTTAATCCTAATTATGTAATCATAACTCAGAGGTCAAAGATTACCATTCTAGGCCCATAACCATCTGCCACTTTGCCTATCATCCAACCAACCGTTCAGCCTCATAATAAACCATTCACTACTAACCAAGACAAGAAGTTTGATATTGTGGAACAATTGTAGAAGACACCAGCACAAATTTCTATTTTAGATTTGTTGCAAATGTCAATAATCCATAATGACATCTTGAATGAGTTTTTGACCTAGTCCACTATTGCTAGTAACATATCCCCTGATAAATTTCAAGCTTTGGTTGGACACCTAGCTCCAGCCCAACAAGGCACATTCAACCAAAGTGATATGTCTTCCTTTGGCCCGCTCCATAATAATCCATTATACATATAATTTTATATAAGATGGCATAAATTAAATGTGTCCTTATAGATAATATATCTAGCCTCAACATAGTGTCTCTAAAGCTCATCAAGCTTCTTGGGTACACAATGACAGATCTCTAACCAAAAACAATAACTATCAAAGCCTATGATAATCAGGAAAGAGAATCACAAGGCACTATCAGTTTGCCAATTATCATTGGGCCTTTGACCCATGATACACTTTGTCATGTACTTGATCTTGAGTTATCATATAATATGCTTTTAGATAGGCCTTGGTTACATGAGATTCATGTAGTCCCGTCAATGCTACACCAATGTATCAAGTTTTCCCACTCAGAGATGGAAGTGAATATTCCATTAGATTTACACCCATATGAATATTACAAGCATATTGAGGTCGAATTTCAAAGCTATAATTATCAATAGGGAATGAATCCAAGTTCCAAGCAGGGTAAAGGAAAGGTTATACCCATTGATCCTTCACCAGATAGTTGCATAGATCCTAATACCTTAGATTCTCTTGCCCACATACTGCCACCTAAAGCTTCCAATCATTTCACCAATTTCAGATAATGGACTAGGAGAGTATGTGACCCATGATATGTTTCATATTATAAATCTTCCTTAGAATCTGAAGACCTGTGGGTGACCTAAAGTCACCTCCCATATGCATTGGCAATAAAAGAACAAAGACAAAGGACCTATCACATTTATACCAACATCTACCCTAGAACCTGACCCTCTTAAAGGGGATGAATCATGGTTATACAAAGACAACCAAGCTGATTTTTATAAAAGTGTAAAGTATCCTATTCCTAATATGATCATGGAGCATCACAATTATGAAGGAAGAGGCCTCAAATCAAATTAGTAAGGGGCCATTAAAACAATTTCCATGACTAAGTATGAAAGACCTTATAGACTTAGATTTAAACAGCCTAGGGGTGACCCCACATATCTTATTCAAACTCCATCACCAATGACTAGTGATGATGATGAAGATAGCAAAGCAGATTCTAATCATAGCCTCACCTTTGATAACCTAGCTGAAACCGACATGTTTGATAACAATACCATTTGTACCCTTACCCTAGTCATTCATCGCAACTCATTGCCATTATATTATCTCTAATTGATAGATTGGGACCAACAAGAATCCAGTCTAGTAAAAACCTCTTTGAGGCACTTTTTGACTAGGGAAAAACTAAATATAAAGGCTAGTCTAGTGGTGAAAACCTGTCTCAGGTGATATTAGATGGGGGTGTTCATTCTTCTTTGAATTTACACTAGGAGACCACCAACGATGAACTTGTTTGTGGATCTAAGTTCAAATTTTAGCAATAACAAGTATTTGATCAAATTATTTAAGAGTTTTTGAATATTTTTCTCACATGGCTAGATCTCCCATTAAGGGACTCATATTCATCATACCTAAGAGAATTTGAAGAGCAATTCCTAACAAAGGACCCAGACATAATCCAACAGTTCAATACATTGCCTACTATCCTAAAAGATGGTTTGACTCTTCTAGTTAAAAATATAATAGAGCTAAACATTAGGGCTCCATTAGGCCTAAAATGGATAAAATTAGGCACGTCCCTAGCAGAGGAGGAACATGATGTCTATTGAGAGAATTTGTAGATATCTTTGCATGGGCATATTCTGACATGTTAGGTTTAGACCCCACCTTGGTTCTGCACCACCTTGTGGTTAATCCTGATACCAAAATAGTAAAATAAAAGCTATGTAAGATGCATCTTTGCATTACTGTATTGGTAAAGAAAGAGTTGGAAAAACTCTTAGAAGCATGATGTATTTGATCCATTGATTACTTAAAATGGATCTCTAATGTAGTACCTGTTAGTAAAAATCCTAAAGGGATCAAAATTTGTACTGCTTTTTGAGACATCAAGAAATCTTATCCTAAAGATGATTTTCCCTCACCTAATATCGACATGATCATTGACTCCATGGTAGGTTATGAAATGCTTTCACTCATGGATGGATTTTTAGGATACAACCAGATCAAAATTGCACTAGAAGACCAACATATAACAATGTTCACCACTCCATGGGGAACATTTTGATATCAAGTGATACCATTTGGTCTTAAGAATGTTGGAGCTACATATTAAAGGGCCATGAATATCATATTCCATGATATGATGCATGAAATTATTGAAGACTATGTCGTTGACATATTGAGAAAATCCAAAACCAGGGCCAACCATCCAACAGTGTTGCATAAGATATTTGAAAGATTATGGGAGTACAAAGTCAGACTCAATCCCAATAAATGTGTTTTTTATGTAACTTTAGGAATATTACTTAGCTTCATTATGTCTCGTAGAGGTATTGAAGTTGATCTGGATAAGTTTCATGTTATAACCAAGATGCTACCCCAACCAATTTAAAGCAACTCTATAGTTTACAGGGTAAGATCCAATCAATCTGATGCTTCATGTCTCAGTTAGCATACAAGTGCCATCCATTTAAATGCATTTTTAAAAAATGAGTTTCATTTCACTGGGATGATTATTTCCAAACAACCTTTCAACATCTCAAAGACTATCTTATTAATCCAACAATTTTATTACCTCATATGCTAGGAAAGCCATTCTTGTTATACCTATCAGCTATCGATCATGCTTTGGAGGCATTTTTGGCTCAACATGATGACAATGGAAAGGATCATGTTGTATACTATCTAAGATGTACCTTGGTTACATATGAACATAACTATGTACCTATTGAAAAAGCTTGTCTAGCCATGGTTTTCATAGCTCAGAAACTACATCATTACATGTTGAATAATAAAACCATGGTCATTTCAAAAGTAGATCTGCTCAAGTATCTAATATCTAAAATAGATTTTAAATATAGAATGGTTAAATGGATCATATTTCTTAGTGAGTTTGACATAGAGTATGTCAATCATAATTTAATCAAAGGACAAGTTCTTGCAGATCAACTTGCTGAAGCACCTCTCATAGACACACAACAACTCACGTTTTAATTTCTTGATGCATATTTAATGACCATAATTGATACACCCCTTGAAGAACAACCCTAGAATCTATATTTTGATGGTTCATTTATTGTACATGGATCAGGGGCAAGCCTATTTTTTATTACACCATGGGGAGATCTAATCCCTAAATCATTCAAAATCAACTTTCCTTCTACAAACAACATGGCTGAGTATGAAGCACTTGTTGTAGGTCTTCAACAAGCAGTGCATTGGATTATAACTCTTCTCTAAGTTTATGGTGATTCTTATTTAATCATCAATTAGGTTACAGATCATTTTCAGACCAAAAATGACAAGCTAGTTCCATATAAAGCCATGGTTGACACTCTTAAACAACAAATTACCAACATTCAGTTTGAGCATATACCAAGGGCTAGAAATATAATTGTAGATGTCATGGCTACTATTGGTTCTCTGATTCAACAAATAAATAAAGCTAAAGAGTATCAGTTCCTCGTGTTGAATTTGTCAACACCCACTCATGAACCTTCAATCATTGCCATGATTTGTGATATTGTTGGTCCAAATTATATTTGGTACTTAGATCTTTACTACTACCTTCATGACCAAGTTATACCACATAACCAATCTCAAAAACACACCAAATCCTTCATTCATCATTCTTCTCATTATAATCTACTTGGATCCACCCTTTACCATCATAGTTTTGAAGGAACTCTACTTCGTTGTTTAACTTCAACAGAGTGTACATTAGTGTTAATAGAAGTTCATGAAGGAGTATGTGGATCCCCTTCTAGAAGGGTAGTCCTATCTAAAAATATCTTACGTACTGATTACTATTGGCCCATAATGGACGTAGATGCCACTACATATGTAGAAAAGTGTGACAAATGTCAATGACATGCTAATCTGATTCATGCCCCAGCAAAAACTCTGTAACTAATGTTGACACCATGGCCATTTTCTATATGGGGACTTTATCTCATTGGTAAGATTAACCCCACTTCATCTGACGACCATAAACATATCCTTACTACCACTGAATATTTCATTAAGTGGGTTGAAGCTATACCCCTTACTAATGTGATTGGAAAACAATTTTCCAAATTCATCTTCAACCATCTCATCTGCCACTACAATATCACTTCTAACATTATATTTGATAATAGAGGATCATTCAAGAACAAAGATGTAGACTAGCTATGTACTAAATATAACATCAGGCCACATTTTTCTATAGCATATTACCCTCAAGGTAATGGCTAAGCTGAAGCATCCAATAAAACCATTGTCAATATTTTGTCAATGATGCCAGTCATGATTGGCACCTCTAGATATTTTTTTCCCTTTGGGCATATCCTACCAATCATCGTACCCCCACATGAGCCACTCCATACTCACTTGTTTATGATACTGAAGCCATCCTTCCCATTGAGATTGAATTTCCTTCACTACACATCTCTTTTAAGTATGTCCTAGATGATCATGACTATCGAGTTGCTTGCTTGTAAGAGATAGACCTACTCGATGAGAAATGCATAGTCAAGCTCAATAATCTTCAAGCATATCAGAACCAACTCAAAGGCCACTATAATCGATGTGTTAAGTATTGAACATTTGAACTTGATGATCTTGTTCTTAAATAAAACCAAAAGAATACCATGAATGAGAAGAAACATAAAGGGAAATTCAAACCAAACTAGATAGGGCCTTTCATCATTACTGTAGATTATAGATTAGGAGCATACAGGCTTGCCACACTAGACAAAGATGAACTTCTAGAGCTGATGAATATTATTCATCTCAAGTGGTACTATGCTTGAGTGCTAAGGTGTATTGTTTGTAAGGACCATTTTAGTTATGCCATTTATCACTATTATTCTTTGTACAAATACAATCCTTATCTGTCCTCTTTATTGTATCCACTTTCTGCTTTTGACTTATCAGCCCAATATGTTTTAAAGCCTAGCCTATTTGACCTTGGTTTTTTGCCATTCATTACACATTTTTAGCATAAAGGTATCTAATCAATTTCATCAATTGGTTTCAGTACTTCAGATAGAGATCATATTTTGGGATAGTGTGATCAAAGTTTTGGTAGTTGCATCCTTCATTTGTTATTCCTTTCTTACCACTAGTCTTGCTACTAATTATAACCACCTTTTTGAAAATTAATACCATTTATCTATGTCATTATATCCTATTTATAACCACTTATAGGAAAACTAGGGACAATAGTAAGCTTTGACATACCAACTTGCCACTTCTTACATCATACTATGCTTTTTTACCAACTATGCCTGTTTTGTTTGAATTGACTGCTACACTAGTCAAATTCATCCAATGTAAGAGTGGAACTATAGTGACTTGAGGTCTTAATTTGGGACTATGTAGGCAACACTCAATACTTATTGAGGTCATCTCAGTTACCCTAAGCCATGCTCTCACCGTTTTGCAAGCAACCTAAGCCATGCTCTCATCATTTTTGTGAGCAACCTAAGCCACACTCTCACCATTTTATGAGCAACTTAAGCCATGCTCTTGCCATTTTGAGAGCAACCTTAGTTTAAACTCTCTCACCATTTTGTGAGCTTGAACCATTTAGTGTCTCATCATTCTTGATTGAGTTGAGACACTCCAAAACACTTCCAAAAACATTTGAAAAATTATTAGAAAAGAACAAAAACATTGACCACTTCTTTGCCTTAAGGATTCTGGAAACCCTTAATAAGTTACAAGTAAATCATTTGTAATTTAGTTTCCCCCTCCTTTTGGGCCCTTTTCTCTCATGCACTTATTATTTTTCAAGACCATTCCCATTCTTTTTTCACATCCATTCTGTTTTTTTTTTTAGTTATCACATTCTTCCCATTCCCTGAGAGAACTACATTTGGCTTGAAGTTTTTTATTGGATATTACATCCATGGAACTATGTAGGCAATGCCCACTTGCCTAGTGCATATGAAGACAACTCGGCCACCCCCTTATTTTTATTTTATTCCCCCATTTTGTTTGTTTATTAAGTTGTCACCTATTTTTTAGGGGCAATTTTTGTAGGATTGCTATTGCATTATTTGTTTGTTTCTTTTTGCTTATTTTGTTTGTTTGTCTATTTGTTTATTTGATTTTATCACTATTGCCTTGATTTAGTTTATGTGTGTTCATTGGGTGATTCTTTGTCCACACTTACACTTGAATCCATCCATATTCATATGTTTACATTGTCATCATGGTTTCTATCATTGGTGCATTATTTTTTATTGAGTATTCGATTACGGGAGTCAGTCCTCATGCATATTTTGACCAAATTCTCATGAAGTTATACCATGATTCCTATCAACACATTATCAAACAAACCTCAACTTCAAGAATTCTATTCAACAATGGTAGCATCTCTTCAACATTGACATCTTGATTCAATCCCAATCATATCCCAAATAAAGTAATTAACCACAAAATAATTTTAACCTTTATTAGTTCATATGAGCATCTCCCTACTAGTAGGTTGTCCCAATTCATCATTACCCTATGTGTTAATTTATCATCATCCTCGACCAAGTTTATCATGTTTTCCATAATCGAGGTCCAATGATTATAATCGCTTATGGGCAAATCATTGCACATTATCCCACCTACATTTCTCAATGATTATAACTGTCTTTGGGAAAATCATTTTGTTGTCACCACTTTACTTTTTATGCCTATATAGGGGCATGTTATTATCTTATTTGTCTATCCTAACTAGGGTAGCTCCATCTTCTCAATGATTATAACCACCTTTGGGCAAATCATTGTGTTATCATACCATGTTGCCACTATCAGGGTATAATGCTTATAATCACCTTTGGGCAAACCATTGTACACCATCCCACTTGAATTCTCATTGATTTTGACTTATTTTTCAATATCATTATGTTTTCACCCCATCATCTTTCCTTTCTTTGGTCCCCTCATTTCACTTCTTTCTTTTTGAGGGACTATTTGATGACCTACTTGTGCCAACCATTCCCTTGAGGGGGCATCATATAGTTAGTTTATCATCATTGCAATTGTAGGCATATAAGACCTTTTCATTCTTTGAGAAGATATTATTGTACTTATATCTTTCAACACCTTCCCAAATATTGGCAAACTATAGACACCTAAAACTGGCCACCGGTAACCTCCAATTAGGCTTTTGGTTAATTTTCACCTAAAATGTACAATTTAGCCTTAAAAGGCTAAAACATGTTGAATGATGTGAAACTAACATATTCAAGTACCAATTTTTGCTAGGGCATCACTAAATGGGGCAATTCAATTTATGGGCTAGCTAACTTTGATCAATTCATTTCAAGTCAAAATGCAAAATTTGCACTTGGGTGCTTTGGATTGATCTTCCCTATCAAATCTTTTGCACAAGACACATGCCTTTGATATTTGTTATTGGTAACATCCTAAATGGGATAATGCATCCAACACATCTGACATCACCTTTGAATTCTAATCCAGTGAAATTTTAGATCAATAACAAGACATTCTGATCAATTTGAGTAATTTGTGCACAAAGTGCTTAATCATGTTTAAGAGCTAATTAACCCAAATCAAGGCCTAATAAATAATTCCATGAAAACTTGTTGAATACTTATTTTTAGAAATTAATATTGAATATCTAAATCATCAAGTGAGCTCATTTCTTGGGAAGACATCCCTAGGCCATGATTGCCACAAATATCAAGATTCATGCCCTCCATGCCTCATTAATGCTTTCTATTATACCCTCCATGCCTTTTAATTTACCCTTCTTCCAATGGCATGATGAGGATAATTACAAACTTATTTCCAAAAATTGAATTAATCATCAACCACACATCTCAATCTTGAGATGGGCAGTTCAGGTTGATCCTGATCAAATCCAAAAATCTATAAATAGGAGGCCTTACTACATCATTTCTAAGTCTTGATAATGCAAAGTTATAATGCAAGATTGGTTCTAAAATCTTAATGAAACTAGTATTACCATGCCAAATTGATTCCAATCCAATCCAAGACACAATCCAAAGTTTCCAAGGAGAGATGGAGGTAGCCAAACATCCATTGCCAAGGACTTCATAAGCACAAACTGAGCAAGCCACCACTACAAAGGCATTTAGAGCATCTAAGGAAGGTGAAGGAATTATTGTGTTTTATTCCTTACTTTTTAGTTGTGTTTGTCATTTGTGTTTGTTAACTAAGCTCTCCCTAGTGTCTATGCCTAGATATGTTATGTTATTAGTGTGTTCCTTTCATTTTGTTTTTCATTTTAAAACTAACACCATACTAACCATCCTCTCTAGAGCCAAATTCCTAGATCACATTAACTACCTTGTATAACTAGTAGTTATCAATCCCTTGATAGTTGTTATTTTTTATTGATGGCTCATTATTAGACTTAGAAATTTTATAAAACCAACACAAATATTTCTCATTCATTCGATCCTTCTTCACTTTAAACAATTGTATTGAAAGCTTGATTACACTACATCATGGTAATTTATGTGATGGAGATCATAATACATTTACCTGATTACACCTACTGCTACAAACCCTAAAATAAGGAAACATAATGTAAAAAAAATCTTAATCTACTTTAGGCTGATGCAAAATTTATTTTTGGACTATCTAGTGTTTGAAGCTCATCAACAGTATAGCTTGAGTCTACAACCATATATCCTTCTTGGGACAATAGTTCCTTGAAGATCATGTAGTATTATATTACTTTTTTATGACACTTGATGATTGATATAGGGTATTTTCCATGTGATATATTGTTCCTTTAAGATCATCCAGTATTATAGTACCTTTTTATGACACTTGATGATTGATATAGGGTACTTCTATCTAATGCACAACTTGTCAAGGTATTAACTCTGATAGCATAAAACATAACCATTTACTTAGGATGAAATTGTTTAGATCATATGTTGGAATCATGCCATGCCTTCTGAATTTTATTATGGACATCTTGAGTCAAACTTTCTAGTTTATTTATCTATTTCATGTTATTTAGCTATAAAAACCACTATTACAAATATTTTTTATCAACTAACCATATTACCATTGTAATTTGGAGGCTTGGAATTAGGTATTCCATTGCCATTATTACTTTCATTCCATACACCAATTAAAATGGTGTATATCCCATCACATGTTTATAATTTATTATGTATTCCCATAATATCATTGATATGTGATGTTCTCAATCATCTCTCTATACATTACAAACTTAGCCAACATCTTCTCCAGAACTTTGTTAGATGGTTTTACCTAGTCATTTTCCTAAAGATGGTACACTATGTTTTTATGATGTGAAATCATAAGATCTTATTTTAAGTTTTTGATGGTATTATTTATAAAGTGTGTACCCCTGTCACTTATTAGATTTTGAGGACATCTAAACCTTGATATGAGTTTTCATACAAAAATTTCACAACTTCCTTTGCACTACAACTCAAAGGTGTGGTTTCCTCAAACCATTTGGTGAAATAATATGTCCTAGTGATAATATATTGGCATTGGATCATTTAGATGTAAGATTTATAGGTACCATGAAGTAAATTCTCCAAAATGAAAACTAGATTTAATGATATCTCATCCTTTTGTTTTGGTTTTTCCATCCTCTGACATACATCTTTGTGTTTTGAAACCTTGTGTGCAGCCTGAAATACCATTGGCCACTAGATACCACTTTAAAATAATTTTATCATGGTCAATTATCTTGGGAAATGTCATAATGTTACTCACTAATGTGATTGCTCAAAAACCTATTATCTCTAATGTTTCAAGGCTAATCTACACAAAACATCATCCTTTCCTAGCTTGTATAGAAATGTATTAATGACGTTGAAGGGAAAAACACATGTGATTAATTGTTTCTTGTGTCATTATACATAATGCATAGAGAATACACCATGCTCAATAAAATTTATGATATTCTCCAACTATTCTCAGATCATAATCACTCTAAAAAGATGTGTCTCTAGAGATTCGTATTAGAGTTATTTGAGTTCCTCCCTTATTTGAATACTAATAAGGTGGCATGGTCAAACATTTTCCTAACCTGGTTTTACATTGATTTTAAATTAGAATTATTAGAAAACCATTAACCTCCCATAAATTCTTCATCCCAACATCAGTTATTAACCAATTATTGCAATGCTTAGTGATAAGTGAAAAAATTGAATGGGGTAACCAATAAATAGTGTCAAAAAATTTTAAGTGCAAAAATAATTGCTAGATATTCCCACTCTATTATCATGGGTGATCTATCCCTCCATCTCCTAGTTATGATAACATGGCTTCCAAAATTATCCATGAATCCACTTTGTAAACATGGAATGATTTATTCCATTCTATAAGAACCAAAATGGATGTTGTGACTAACTTTTGATTTCACTTTGTAAAGGCTATTTGACATTCATTAGTCCATTCATTTTTGATTTTTTTGTGCAATAATGTTTCTAGTGTTGATGAAATGGATACATACCTAGGAATTAACTTGTGATAATACATAATGTGCCCTAGGAATGATTTCACCTCTCTTGGGATTATGCAAGGTTTGAGTTCCACTATGACTAATTTTTTTTATTTATCCACAAGATTAGATCAGTACAAATAATATGTCCAAAAATTATTCCAAATAGTGCGAAGAAAAAACATTTATATAGATTTAGTGCAATTTACAAAGCTCAACATATTTCTAAAATCAATCATAACTTTGATATATGTTCCTTGAATAATGAGAAAATTATCCAATCATCTAAGTAGGCATCCATAAAATCATGAGTGAAGTTTCTAAATGCCATAACAATTACTCTATAGAAAATTGTAGGTGCATTTTTTTAGTCCAAATGAAATTACATTATAAACAAAGGATCCCCATTCTATTACAAAAATTATTTTTTGTTTGATATTATATATAACAAGGATCTGATGGCATCCACTAAACCCATATGTAAACATGTAGACTTCATGACCTGCAACATATTTAAGAAATTAGAAAAGGATCATTGACACAAGCATTGTTTAATGCTTTATAATCTCCAAAAAAATGTATCTCCACTATATTTTTAAGTTTTACCACCATGAGAATAACCTAATCTAATTTATCAACTAGGTATATTATTCCAACTTTCTCCATTTGATCTATCTATTATTTGATCTTCATTTTCATTTTGGGACTTAGCCTATAGGGCCTCTTTTTGATTGAGCATGCATACTCCTTTAGTTCAATATGAATTACACCCAAGGGAAGATCTATGCCCTTTAATATTGAGAACTTGGTAGTAAACACATATTCATAATCTCATAAAAATTAAACCACCTCTAAAATATATTGTTGTGTCCAATAATCACCAATAGTTGATAGCTTTGGTACTGTGTCTATACCAATGTTTTCAGCTAATTTTTGCATTGGTTATTACTAAAATTTTATTAGTTCCACTTTAATGGATTCCATTATTGTCCTTTGACATGTATGCTCTATGATATTAGGATTTCATAGTTGATCATCTTCTATTTTTTTATTTGTTCTTCTTCCCAGGTATATGTGTATCCCTTTCAAGATTGAAAAATCCTTTCAAATCCAAATCTTCCTCATTTTCACTATGATTATATTCATATGCATTATTATATATTATATTAAGAAATATTTGATCAAAAAAATCCTCATTTTCCTTCTTACTAGAGTACTCCTTTATACCTATGCGAAGAATCATGTTCAATTTATCCTGTAATTGTTTTTTACACAACATATATATCTTTTTGTTACCCTTGACACAAGAAAAAATTCAATTTCTGAAGGGCCTCATACACCATCAAATTTTCATCTCATCTCCATATAAAAATGTTTGGATGAAGCCCTATTGATTTTATGGTTATGTTTATGTCTCTTGTCTACATTTTGCCTGTACCAAGCCTTGGGCAAAGGAGCTAAGGTACTTTGAAAAACATGCACCTAGTACCTTGGATCAGTTTGTTATCACGTTCATATTTTTATGCACTTATGAACATGCATATTTAGACATTGTCCCTCCTAAAAGAATGGCCATTTTTATGAAATAGATGTTACAGCATGAAATATAGCCCACATAGTTTTGCACTCTTATTCTCAATATAGCTATGAAATAACCCACCAAATCACAGAAACACCTTTAAAGTCATAATTTAGTGCACTGACTCATATTTATATATTTGAGTTAAGATTTGCATCCTATTAAAGAGCTGTGATAGATCTTATGTACCAAAATGTTGGGAAAACTATATTTTTGTATCAAACATCATTCACATGGGTGTTACTTTGTGATCTCTATGCACCCAATCCATAATATGATCATTTGAATCACCACTAATGAAGGAAATTATTTCCCATGGTACATTACCTTCCTTAGTAGGTTTAATATATACTTTATCAATTCAAGTAACTAATATATGTCTTCAAGCTTCAATTTTGTATGGGAAGGTACATAAGGGGACCTACATTATTCCATTTGAAACTATGGACAAATCAAAAGTATCTAGACTAGTTGAGTCCATGATTATTTTATTTTGTGAAACACTAAAATTTATTTGATAGGATGTGAAATGTAAGGAACTCCCTACATAATAGAGCTTTTTGGCTTTGGATTTGTATAAAATTTTAACTAGCTATAATCCCTATATGCATATGTCAAAGATGATTCCTTTACAATCATGTATGGATTGCACTCATATTTATTCAAAGGTATGACAATAACAACATCATCATGGTGTGCCTCTAGTTGGTTTTATACTATGTTAATGTTCATACGACCATCATATGCCCATTTTTTATATTAGAGTAGGATAATAAGTTTCATCTATCTTCATATCACACTTAAATAAACCAATTTTATGTCTGCTAAACTTAGTGTAATAGGTATGTAACTTAGAGGTGGCCTTCCAATAAGTTCCCAAGTTGTTATGAGATTCATTTTTATAGTGATACCAAAATAAAAAACAACATTAGTAATTTCATTACCTGTGATCTCAATGTCTATTTGAGTGTACACATCCCACGACTTCTTAGTCTTGATATACCAAACAACTCAATCTATTCTCTATTATCCTCTTTTTATGAAATCAAAAAAATTAAAAAATATGTTTGTAATATTTTGATAGATATCCTAATTTTTTTAAGTAGTTACTATTTGTAGTAAGTCTATCAGATTTGTGACTACTCCATCCCATTGTAAGATCTAGATGATTTTTTCATACATTTGAGCATGTACTGTCATAGGATCTCTTTTAATGGAATTCTAATTCTAAATTGGCCATAATAACTAGGATGCTTTGTTCATCAAATAATTCTATCTCATAGGGTTTAGATACTTATTTCTCACACTTTTATGATCAAGTTTTCTTTAGGAATTCCTAAAGGTGGAAGACCTTGTTCCTTGTGTTGATTCCTAGTAAAACCTTGGATAAAATATTGGTTCTTAGGATGGAAATATACCATGTTCAAATTTCACACTATCTTCTCCTTTCTTTGCTTCTCAATAATATACAAATCCTTAGTATTATTTTGTACTGTGATCCTAAAATATGTGTAAAACATTTATCAAAGCAAATTAAAGGGATAATTTCATGTGATGTGATTCATTTCTCCTCATAGGTAACAAGTAATAAGTTGTCTTGGCTATCTATTCTATTGCTTTTGGTTTATATTATCACCATGATAACCTCCTTGATTACCTCCATGTATTTTAGGTGACATCTATCCTTTTGTAGGACTAGAATATCCTCCATCTTGCTTCTATGAAGATAGATGTGCCCAATTTGGTTTTTATTGTGGTGATATAGGGGTCCATATTTTTTGGTGATGTATAGAGGGAGGTGTTTATATTGGTTGATATTGAGGAGAATAAGAAGTCTATTCTTGAAGATATGATAGCATTCACCCTATTTACTATGGAGGAGACTGAGGAGTCTACCTAGGAATATGGTGTGTTATTAAGGAACCCCAACCACCTTGTGGTGTGAACTTGACATCTTGAGCTGGCATGTTTGGTTTTGGAACTAGAGACTACTATGCAGTGAATATGAAGACATTTTTAGTTATGTCTTGTTTTATCTCTTATATATCTATATTCAACTATTTTCATCATGTTTATAAGATTTAAATAAACTAAAAAGTATGTTGTGTGACTATTACACATACTATTGTAATAAATGACATTTTTTAGTCTCATATCCTACCATGTGACATAATTCACAAAACTCTATTTTGATATTTGGGAATTCATTCTAGTGGTGCACCTCTTTAAAAAACTTAAATCATCATACTGAGAATCTCGATCTCTTCCCTTACTAAAGTTCATCCATCTTGCACAATACTACATCTAACTTGGAATTAATTTTTGTAATGCTAGGATGGTATTCTCCATAATCCTATATTTATTCAACTTTGATCGTAATGGACATTACTTTAGATTTTATGGTAAACTAACCCTATGCTATCATAACCCAGATATTACTTCATAAGCCTTATACAAATTAAGAATCTTTGTTTGGGTCCTAAAACTAAAATTTCACCTTATTAATCAAATTAAAAACTCGATGATCATAAGCCCATATGGACTGTCCTAGTTTTTTTCTAATTTATTTAAGATCTTTCATTGTTTGTCTAACACAATTCTACATTTTGAAATCTCCTATCAATTTATTTTTAACTTGTTGAAGAGTCATATATTCATGATTATTATTGATGATGAACTTTAGAGCTCAACCAGTCAAATCTCCTATAATTTAACACTTATTATATACATCATCTATCACACCCTTAACCTACCACTTCATTTTATAGGTCAATAAATACTACTATGGGTCAATTAACCCATCATATGACATCAAGGTAACAAAATATCCTATAGGAAGCAATACATTTCCTATGATTGTGCTAAATATGACTATTTTTATTGGTGATAATAGCTACAATGATGCTTGGAATGCCAAAAGTATTGAAATATATAATTGTGCTAACTTTATGCCAAATTTCCTTATTATGCCTTCCTTATTTTTTGTAGCTTCTCCAAATGACTTATTAGTTGTGGATATTTATTTGACTACCATTCTCAACTATTAAAATATACACAAGGGATGCATCCTCTTGGAGTGAATGAACCATACCTAGAGTGCCTATCATACCCAATTATAAAACTAACTTAACTTTGCATTTATTGGGAAGACTCTCCTTCTTACACATACAGTAATTTCCTCTATAGATACTCTTTAAAATATTGATAGATTGTTATACCTACCCTTTTACAACCTATTTATGATTTCTCCATTTTCTTCCTTCTTTTCTTTTTAGGTTGGTTTCTAATTCTTGGTTGGTCTATACATTCTCTACAATTCTAGAATTCCCTTCCATCTCTTCTAGTGCTCTTTAAATTTCAGATTTAGTTTTTTTTTATAGAGGTCTACTTCCTCCCATTATCTTTGTAGCTTCCCTTTTTCTCCTTTTTTCATCCATATGTGGACCTTCA
Organism: Torreya grandis; assembly: GCA_037957365.1. Taxonomy (NCBI): domain Eukaryota; kingdom Viridiplantae; phylum Streptophyta; class Pinopsida; order Cupressales; family Taxaceae; genus Torreya; species Torreya grandis. The sequence continues at coordinate 91,192 of JARHVA010006017.1, forward strand.
TCTTCAAAAAATTCTTGCTTATTCCATATTTTCTATTATCACAACTCTCTTTGAATCCCCATAATTATTTTACCATCTTGATTCTATGCGTTATCCATACATCAATTTTTCGGTTTAGGTTCCTTGGTTCAATTATTATTCATCCAACTCCCTCTAGTTTGCATCCCCATAGTGCCCTGAGAACCTACTCCATATTGGCTATAATCAACACGACGGCTTTTTGCAAAACAAACATATTCAACAACATATTTAGTCCATTAAAAAAATTGCCTCTAATCCCTTTAACAAAAAATTTATATGTAGCTTAAAATAATATATCCATGAAAAATAAATTCCATAACATATTTGTCAATTGTAGTCTTAATGCAACTGTCAATTGCATGTGTCCATTCAATGTTTAGGTTTCACAACCTTTCCAATTTTTATTTATTCCACATACATGTTTTTGTTTCACATGGTCTAAAGTAGTAGTATTCAATTTTGGACATCCATGCTTCTAGAAACTCAGACAAATCACAACAAAAGTTTTCATAAATTTCTCCATGGATGTGCTTAGAATTAATATCCCTTGTAGATAATCCTATGCTTATAGATTTTTCCTCTTCGAACTTATGTATTCTCATGTCTAGAAAATTTTACAAGTCAATTTGACTAATAACCATTTAAACATATTTAGGTCCTTGAAATAGAACCATTATTAATTGTGGTCACTGGAATCACTCATCAGGACATGATATGTGTTTTAGTCTATAAATGTTGAGATGGGACTCTGAATTGATATAGGAGATTATAGACATAATTGAGGCTAAACATAGTAAAATTTTGCATGCAAAAATTTCTTATTACTCATCATTAATGTATTTACACTTACTATATTTCTTAGATTTTAAGGAATTTAAACTTAAACAATATGTGAGAATACATTCATTTGCAAGGAAGATACACTTAATCAAGATGGATTTATATATGTTTGGGAAAAATTATATAGTAGGTACAAATTTGAATAGCTCCATATATTTTATTTATCTCACTCTAACGTTTATTTTACAAAATTAGGGTATATAAAGGTTGCGAGGAGACTATGGATATTTGTCTTCATGAACTTTCATCTCTAGAACTAAATTACTTAAAGGATCTGTTCAAATTTCCATGTGCTTTATTATCATATATGAAACTCCTTTATATACAAATATTCTATGGTGTACACTTGTCACATGTTTATCAAACAAAAATATATGTGAATTATACTTCACACCTTCCTAGTAACATTTTTTTTTATTTTTAACCTTTTTGTTGCATAAACCTAGTGCTAATGTGGCACAAATATGGCACAAATGTATTATGTGAATTGTAGTGTTGTTAGTTCCAAATTTTGATTCAATTATTTTCATTGAAAATTTGACATATTAAATAATTTAATTGGATGCATATGTTTTATAATTATATATCCAACATAGTTTAATAATAGTAGTTATCTTTAGTTTTTTAGTTTAAGTAGCAAGCATAGGAAAAAGGAAAAGTTGTCTATCAAAATCTTAGTGTGACTATCCACCATATACTCTCACCTCACCCTATCAAATATTAGATATTAGAAAGTGGTAACATAAGTAGGGTGACTAATCATTTTTCCCCATTTTTTTTGTTTTTAGTAATCATTTATATTTTAGGCTAAAAAAATTTTGCCAACATTTTTCAAATATTTTTAAAAATATGTTGTTTTTTGCTAAGCATATTGAAGGAATCTAGTGTGAAGTGAGGTATAATTTGACCCATCATCATAGGCTTATAGAGACATATGTTTATGGGATTGATCTTCCACATACCTTTGGGTATATCATAAGACCCTAGTGATGTTTTCATAACTTCACCATAGGTAGACTTTGACCATTTGTAACCTATGTTACACCAGTAAGAAGTTAACCTTGGGAAGTTAATTTTATCATACCTTAAAGATAGAATAGTGGACAATGGGATGGTTGACTCCTTTGTAGTTAGAGCACTATCACACTGGGCTGAAATTATTTATGAATGAGATTAGTATATTTGGGAGCCCACCTACTAGACACACTGTGTGTATAAAGATGTTATTAAAACCCTAACTTATTTTTCACATCATAGACATGATGTCATCATCAGATAATTATCATACATCTAGATCTCATGCATCTCTTATACATAGTTCTACATTCCCTATACATATATTTACATCTAGTCTAGGTTCACCATTTACAATGACACCATTCATATTAGAGAGTATATGTGCATCACATAAGTTTGTAAGTTACGTAAATATTGGTATGTTTTTTTTACCTTGTTTTAATAATTATTGCAATCATTTTTATTCAACCTTAAATATTCATTAAGTATTTTTTAAATTTTATGTATAAGGAGAGTCATCACAACCTCATCAAGTTAGCAGTGGAAGTAAAAAAAGTGGGTAAGGAGGAAGATGCATTGGTAGAACAACTCCAAGGGAAACAAGATAAAGTATGAGCTTTGATAGTGAATATTTAAATAGTGATGTTGATGTTCATGAACTATCATGAATAAGATAAGAGAAAGTATGAGTTACTATTTTTTGATCCTAAGGATGAAATGCATCCTTATAACATCACAAGGGCACATCAAAAAACACTTAAAAGGTTTTAGAATGTGATGTTTATGAGTCTTGGACAAAATAAAAACCTCCATCTAAAAAGGTTGATGAAGATGTTGGAGAAGAGGGTATTGGGCTTAGAGATATGGTAGAGAATTTATTTTAAATTGTGGATGATGATCATCATTATGATTATTATGTGGATGATTAAATTAGTGATAATTATCAAGAACATAATTTTGATGATGATCCTAAGCACATTAAACAAGAGGGTAAAATTTCGAATTTGCTCAAACTCTTTTGTTTATAGCGAGACATTTGAGAACATCAACGTTTGGTGCTATTTAATTTTTTATGGATTTGAAAGATATATTTGGATGGTAAAATATGAGTATGAATTCTTTATAGAGATTAGATGGTAGTTCAAGACATGATGTTGACATAAATTTTATTTGATATATTTTATATTAAATCTAATGATGTATTTTATTATTTTTAATGCATTCGCTTAAAACTAGGTTTTTATTCTAAAATAATACACTTTCATCCTCATATCGGGAGGTAAATCAAACTTAGTCAAATACATGGATTCTCTACATTAACTATGCTACATGAATAAAGGAATACATTTTATATTATTAGATTCTATAGATTCTCCACTCATTTTTTCGTATGATTAGGTTTTATATAATATTTTTATATTAATATAATTCGATAAGTTTTTCAATAAAAAATAGATAAATTTCAAAGTGAGGATAGTGAAGATGAGATGAAGACATGAATCATGAGGAAGAAGAAAATAAAAAAGAGGATGATTAGGAAGATCATGAAGAGGATGAGGATGCACTCCTTTCACTGATATTATGATCGCCCAAGTTAAAAGAGCAAGAGGATATAGAGGAGGACAAGCATAAGGATGACTATATGGTAACTAATGACAAAGATCAAGAGGAAGAAGACAACTATTAGGCCACATCAACAAAACTTTTTTTTCTATGGTTATGCTTTGATATATTTTTTTTAAGTTTAATAAAATAAATTGTAGTTTGGTGTTTGTTGTGATAGTTTTAGGTGTCTATTGTGGTAGTTTATAAGGCACATTGTTAGTTTAATTTAAATGTTATTACATCTTTTTTTAACAATTTTATTTTATGTCTTAGTGGATTGCATAACAAATGTAACATACCATCATTCCATTAATTAAACTACAATTTCATTGATGTTATAGTTATTTTGGACCTTATAAATTTACGTTGAACCTTATGAATTTTTCTCATAAATCATTTTGCAATATTATCCATTTTTTGATTGGGTTGACATCTTTATATTTAACTTACACTAAGCAGATTACAACATATAAAAATAACTTTATTAATATTTTATTTTTGAATAATAAAACTATTATTTCCCATGCAAGTGCAATGCTAAACTTTTTTAAAGCCAAAAATTGAGATAAGAGCATGAACAAGAAAGATAGCAAAGAATATAATTGATTTCTCCTCATAAATTAGTTCCATCTATAGAATTTTTTTCTCTCTTGATGAGTTATGGTGACTTTTGTGACATTAGTGAAAAAAATAGCGATCTCTTCATTATTATTGTGATCTCACTATAATAAATAACATAAAATTTAACCGATGTGAGATGAGATTTAAGAGCTTCCAATGAAAGATTTGATGAAAATAAAGTGGGGGGTTTCCTTCTAAAATATAGTCATTTTTTATTGAAACACATTGTGAGAACTGGGAGTTCTTTTTGTGAAAAATGTCTAGAATGATGCTTGTATTTCTTCTAGAGTTTTCCCCTTGGTTTCTGGAAAAAGTTTTGCAACAAATAATACTTCGCCTACACTAGCCACCCCAAAGATGAATAATGAACCTACAAATCATGACCAAGAGAAGTTAGAATTCAAAATCTTCATACATAAAGTTCTTAAAAAACTTGTATGGGGTTCAATCATCAGGAGAGAACTCGAATAATTCAAAGGGAGAGAAGCATAAATGGACTATAGTACTCTAAAGGCCCTTGGTGGATCACATATGTAAAAAGTCAAATTGATCTCATGGAAAATAGTCAGATTGTCAATCTCTTGGAAGAAATTAGATTACTTGATGAACTCCATGTTAAAATAAAATTGAAGGTTAGGGTAACAACCCAAGGTCCAAACCAAGCAACAAGAATCACCAAGCTACCAGCAACCCCTTTCATATTTATTGGAAAAATCTGAATCAATGGAAAAATGTATATTATAAGAAGATAATATAGCTTAAAGGTTTTGCACATAAATTTTTTTACCACAAATAATCTCAAATGGATTTACTAATTCTTTCATATATATTTATTTATCTCAGACATTATAATCCATGGAATTCCACCCAATACCAAGGAGAATGTTGCAATATAAGCCTAATCAAAAAATGGAAAGCAATACATAAGCAAGGACAAGAAGAAGGTTGGGGGAGATAGGAATAAGGGGTTGTCTATCTTTTATATTTATATCACTTACCAGGGGACCACCTAGAGCCAGGATGCTCTTCAATACCTTGAGATAAGCATAGGATTCATGCCCCTATCATAGATAATACAAAATGTGAATTGAGTATATTAAGTCACATTCAAACTTACGGTACATGTGATCTAGATCCTTATGAACTTTTATACCACACTTGAGGATAGGAAATAGGACATCAATCATGTAAGAAGTTAAATTGGCATGGATCCTAATATGTGAGATTAGCATTATGGAGCATCCTAATAATAACCCTCTTATAGATTGACCATGCATAATCTATTGAGCTATAAATTTACTCTCCTCAAAAAAAAAATTTTTGAAAGGGAAAACTGCTCAATGGTAGAGATTATCATCAATCATGTTAAGTGGTCCTTGGATTCATTTATTGATTGAAGTATAAACATCCCAAACCAATAACCATTGGTATCAGTGGAATAAACAATCAAACTTCTTCAGCTTAGTGTCAAGGACTGACTCATAATCTATCCATATTATCTAAAACCAATGTTTTATTTTGAAAATAAAATAAATTTGAGTTTTAAGTATGAAAACCTTGGGCTTCTAAAGTGGACAGAACATAAGGGAGAGGAAAACTAGAACTTAAGAGAAATGATAGAGACATGAGATAAAATAATGTTGACTGCAAAGTCTTGGTCATTTTCAGTCCTCATAGCATAACAGAAGCAATATGATAGAGAAACAATAGAGCAGAGAGAGCTAATCATGGAATAAAATCAATATGATGTTGAATATCTCTCTTCAGTGGTAAACTATCTGGTAACTCATCAGGCATAACATCTACATATTCTTTTAACACTCTTACTACTTCTGTTGGTATTGGCACCATTTCTATTTCTTCATTCTTTGCTACAAATACATAATAACAACCTGCCACCTTCATTTATTAGATAAATTATTTAGTAGAGAGCATGTTTTCTATCTTCTCTTCCTCTTTAAGAGGTAACTAAACTACCTTTGTACCACCTTTCCAAAAAAGTGTATGTGCTCTTTGCTCCATCATGATTTACTTTCCTGTTAAATTACCCTAGTCTCCCTAATAACACATGGTATGCATCCATCAGAATAACATCACACCATATTTCATCATTGTAACTTTTTCCTATGGAAATCTTGATTAAGCACCTTTTATCTACTGTAACTTCATTCCCTTTCTTAGACCATGAAATCCAATAAGAATAAGGATGCTTTTCACATTATAAATTTAGTTTCTCTATCATTTTTTTAGAAACCATATTTTCACAACTACCACCATCTGTAATTACTTTACATACCTTTCCAATTGAAGTACATCTTATTTGAAAAATATTTGATCATAGTCATGCATCACCATCTTCTTTATTCTTTACTTTTTCCTTCCTAGGAGTGATCATGGTTCTTTTCATCATGATATTCTCTCCAACATCTATTGGTACAACTTCAGTATTTTGCTCTTCTATTTCAGCCTCAACTAGATTTACTCTTGGGAGATCTTCTTACCTCCTTTCTTGATCTTGATAGTGTGGACACTCAAATGCTCTATGCCATTATTCTCCACATATATAATAGACATAAGATCTATGTTGATTCAGAAATCATCCTCTAGCACCACCATAACCTCATCCTCTCTGAAATCATTTTCCTCTTTATTGGTATTGAAACCCTTGCCTATTATCATATTGCCTTTTTGTACCACGTGATGATTCAAATATATTGGTATTAGACCCACATCTAGTGGTATTAAACCGACCTCATCCCTTATTTGGATGGGATCTACCTCTTCTTAGACCAAGAGACGTTCTTCTAAAATTCTACCTATTTTGTTTTTCTTTTACCTTCAAAGCTAATTGATAAGCTCCCTCTAAGCAAAATATTCTATGCATACTTAATTCATCTTGAATAAAAAAATTCAAACCATTTACATACCTTGCATCCATCTGCTCTTATGTTTCATCATGCTCCACTCGTATGGAAAGCTTATAAAATTCATTTGTATACTCTTGTATACTATGATCCTTTTGCCTCAAATTTTAAAATATTCTATATATGGTTTGTGCATAATCCACAAGAATAAATTTCTCCCTCAACTTCTTCTCCATCTTTTTATATGAATTAATCTTCTCTTTACCTTTTCTCTATCTATCTTTATGTAGGTGATCCTACTAAATCATCGTAGAACCTTTCAACTTCGTGCATGCAAACTTTACTTTCTTGTCTGCTCTCATAGTCTTCCACTCGAAGAATTTCTCCATGCTATTCATCCAATCTATCAACTCCTCTGGTTTAAAAATGCCTTCATAATCTAGAACATCAACTTTGACTCCTTCATTTCTTCTTTTTAAAGCCCGAACCATCCTCTCTTCCATCGATGGTGGTTGTTCTTATTGTTCTTCTTCTTGATGAATTTCTTCATCACAATCTATGTCTCCCTCACCTTCATCACCACATTTTCTTCTTTCCTGATTGGTGATAATCTTTGTTAATTATTAAACTTGCCTCTATTTATCTTGTATAGTCAGGTTCATTTGCACAATATCTCCTTGTCCTCTTGCCATGTCTTTCTCCTCCAAGATTCAAACTTGCTCTGATGCCATATAATCAAACCAAAAATTATTAAGACAAATAAAATTACGAATAGGCCAAGATTCTAAATAATAACTTGTATTGATTCTTATTAAATGACTTGAAAAAATTACAAACCCAAACCATGCTTAAATAAGCCTCAACTTAGAATTTAGAGTTGACATGCAAAAATTCAAAAAGACTAAAATCTTAAAAAAAAGGTCTATTTTTAGCAGCCACTATTTATAGTATGTTTCACATGCAAGCACGTGTAACTCTAAAAATCTTGATAAATACTCTAAACACTATAATTATCCTATGGGATGAAATTCAAATGAAATTGATGTCCGGTTCTAAAAATATACAATTTCTAAAAAAATAAAATTCTTGAAAAAATTATTAAACTTTAATTTTGGACCCTTAGATGATCATGTATGGCTTTTTAAAAATATCAAAATCAACTCTAAAAGGATAAACTGGCTTAGAAAAACATTGAAATTTTTGAGACAGTCATTTTGGCATGTGGAAGAGCTCAAACAAAGCTACAAGTCAAAAGTTATGGCCTTTGAAAGATTAGCCTATTTTTTATGCATCAATAAAGAAAGAAGCAAGGCACTTGTGGTTTGGGCATAATATTCATTTATAGATAGAAGAATAATTCTAGAGAGTTTGATGCCATAATTGGTTATTTATGTTCTCAGACCTTTTAGTAACATCTATTTCTCTTATTCAAAATCCTTTTATAGTTTTATCCTTTTTTAGGGTTGTTAACAAAGAGTTTTGGTTACAAAACAACTCAAGGAGATAGACACTAAATGTTATAATGCGGCGGAGTATGTTCATGTTTGTGTTCATCAAAATAATAACAATAAGTGTCTGAATACTATGTAGGGCCTTGGCATTGATTATATTTACAATAGAAATTTTTTTTATAGTGATGTTACGATTGTGCAAGCTAAAGATCAAGATCAAGATCCACAATTTCTTAGCACAGTGGTTACTTTTATTATGATAAATGATGGCTTTACTCATTAAAAGGTTTTTGTGTTTGCTTAGCAGGTGTTTGTAAATTATGACCCAAACACCCTCTAAAGCCAAGCTCATCCAAAAATTATATAAAACTATTATTAAAAATAAAAATTGATAGTACTTATATAACAAATGAAGAGCTATTCTTCACTAAATCAAATACAATCCAATCCCAAGTCATTATGGAGATCATTTTTACCAAAAGATATTTGTGACATTATCGACCCCCATACATGGTATATGTATGCCACCTCTCTCTATGATGCTCCTAAGCAACCCCCATCCAAGTGAATCCTAGACCACTTAACTATCATTTGTTTACTAACAAGATGATCCTTCATCCCATTTTTAAACTAAACTCTAATAAAACCCAAGATGTGTAAACTTTGAAGGTTGAATTCTTCCATCATAACCCAATTATTTGTGTTGTCCATATCTCTAATATTTTTAATTTTGTTTTTTTTCATGGTCATCCCTAACTTGGACATCCATATTAGATGTCTTTAAGTCAAATATGGATTTTATCTTCAACCAAGAAATTATCGTACCATCATGATTGGGCATACTTTCGCTAAGTTTTTTTCTATTGTGCTAGATGACTATATCTCCAATTGGGTAGAGGACATCGACTTCGAGTAAAAGATCAGACATGATTTGTAAGCTATCATTAAATAACTGATCACATATTCACTCTTATTTCCATCATTGAAGAAGTAAAAGCTAAATAACAAAAGGTATATTGTTGTTTTGTATACTTTTGTAAGGCATTTGATACAGTACCAAGGCATATTTTGATTTAAAATCTTAAAGGCATTGGTCTTTCTGATTTAATAATTACCCTAGTAATGACTTTATATGTGGAAGTTTCTGGGAATATTCATACCAAAATGGGCACTATAGATAGAATTTATAGTACCATAAGTATGAAACAAGGTTGTCCACTCTCACCTACTCTTTTTTGTCTCTATATTGATGAATTGGAGGACATTGTCTCCACAAATTTGAGTGGAATGAGTGGTTGTAGCCTCTTTGTGATTTACATTACTATTTTATTATTTGTAGATGTCATTATTTTCCTTTCACACTCTATTATAGGTCTTCAAGATTAGCTTGATACATTGAACAACTTTTGTAATAAGAAAATAAAATCTACAATCAATTTGAACTATAACAAAAAATAGGTCGAAGTGGTGCACTCTTACACTTACTTGGGTATGGTTTTCTTTGGACCAGTTTTTATCCTTATACTTGAAATAGAAGTAAGGCTTAGTAGAAGATATGAAACTTTGACATCCTTTGAAAGATAATGTTTTTAGCTCTAATTTCAATATATCCATTCAAAGATTTGACCTTTCCCTATATTAGTTACTCCCACATTATTATATGTATGTAATATTTGGGGCCCATACTTGAGATGAAATGATTTCAAATGTATCTAAAGAGTCTTCATCTCCATGTTATCAAAGAGCAATTGAGCCAAAATAATGATTCCTCACTCAATTATACTTGCAGAGTTTGGGGTATGGGTGATCCTTATCTTCTTAATTTTCCATGTTATCACTATGTTGCATAGGCTTCGATGTATGGAAAATTATTTCTCTAGTCAGAATATGTATCCATTATTTGCACTTCAATATTATATGCAACTCACCAAACAAGGATGCAAATCTTGTTGGTATGCAAGATTTATAGCTCTCATCCAGAATTTAGATATTGGTATAGAAAGACTACCTCCTCTTGGGTTTTATATTAATGTTTCTCAACTCACTAAACATGAAGTCAACAGAGGTATTTGTGAAGATATCAATAAATCTTACTTGAAAGTTACATGGTTTAATCCCAAAGAACCTTTGAAACAATTTTTTTTTCATTATTTTGTGTTTTCTCTTAACAACTTTGGATATAATCTGATCACACCCTCCCACAAGAGGAGTGTATATGCCAATTATGTTTTCTAGAACTTGAAAGTGAAGAACAATTTCCATTGAAGTACCCTATTGACTATGAGAGTCATAGAAGATACCATTGTCTTTTTAGATATTTTCATGGATCCTTGAGGATATTCATTCAATATGAGAACCATAATTGTTTTACTTTTTTTTCACGAAACAATTCAACTTTGACAAAGAACACTCAATTTGATGTCTTCACACACAAAAAATTCTAGGAATATTAGTTCTTACTTATAAGTAACAAACTTAAGGAATCTAAAGAGACCACATACCCAAACAACTTGACACAAATATATAAGGCAACACACATTTTACTAGTTTGAAGATCTTGGGTCCTCAAATAGTAGAATCATTGTTCCTCATTAATTTTGTTTCTCTTTCTGTATCTTTTTAATATTTTTTTGGCACTCTAATACATTAGACTTATGTAATATTTTCTTCAGTCCAATGGACCATTCTTAGCCACATGTGGACATTAATATCTAAATTAAATTAAATTAAATTACCTATTTATATTTTTGAAGAAATTCATACAAATTACAAGGATTAAAAAACTATTCCCTATAATTAATATGAAAATAATATACAATTATTTTTTCATAAATTGCAGCAAAAATGTACTATGCAGTAATAAGTTGGTAGTTGGTAACTTGCAAATTTAGATGAGACCCTCATATACTACCATGTAACAAAAAATCATCACTAAGTGCACTTGAGGGCACAAGTGAGCCCATATGTACATCCATCCCAATAGCAGGTACTATTACCTAAGCTTAGCCAGGGCTCTCTTGTACTCTGACAATTTTTTGACCATTTTCAAAGTATCTCCAAATAAAATGTTTCCACATTAGTAAGAGCCTATATGTTTCACTCGGTACTGATCAAGAATCGATTCAAGGGTGCTCTGAACATATGCATGAGTGGGGATAAAATGGATGCTCCTCTTTATGGTGTTGTACTCAATGAGTGCACTCTATCTACCATTTCCCTACTCATGTGTGCGACACTTTAGGGCCTAGGCTATAGTAAAACCTACAACAAATCCTAGTACAAAGGGATTTTTTGTCATGATTATAGGCTAGAGCATGCTTTGCTTGCACATGTGTACAATCTATCATTTATTGTCCATGGTGGAATGTCCAAGGTCTAACTAAACTATTGTGGTTTGGTTAAGTTAGGTTTGAACTATAATCCAACTAAAACATTTGCATTGAACCAATTAGGGATGGATGGATGAACTAATTTTTAATTACTATGTTTTTTTTGTTCAATAGGTAGCACATGGTAGAATTTCATGTGCACGATACCTGCATCAATTTATTTTTTTCTATTTTTATTCAATTTAGAGTATAGCTATTTCATGTGGATGAAAAATTGTACTAGTCATTTCAATAGGGGCACCCCAATTTGATGGGGACAGAAAAGTGTACTAGTCATTTAAAAAGTGTATTAATATTATCACCATCAATTTGATGAATAAATATGTTAAAATTAGCTTACATAGTAAGTATTAATAGTTTCCACTAAGTTTTATTCATTTTTTGATTGGAACCCTAATCCTAAACCCTAAACATATAAAAAGATGCAAAAGCATGTTAAGGCTAACATTGAAATCATATAATACAAGGAATGGTGGTCGAGAGTAAGTTACAAGGGTTGGTTGTTGTCAATAATTTTAGCATTAATCCCCATTTTACATGTCTAATTCATAATTAAATACAATTTATGGCTTTATTTAGGCATTCAATGCAATGCTAGAATAAGTATATGAAACTTTGGACTAAAGGTGACCCTCTCATATGACTTGTTGTTTATATTTTCTCTGCCTCTTTGAATAACCTCAAAGTACAACCAATCAAATTAAATATCAAGTTTTTAATTGTTTGAAATGTTGATTTTCTTTTGTTAAAATCACAAAAAATGAACATTGGGGATTAAATTAAACTCCATGAAAAGTGTCAAATTTAATGAAGCTTACCAATCATTGTGCGTAGTAGCGTGTTACATGAATATATAATTATATATTAATATATTATAATTATAATTATAATTTTTTGATAATGAATAATGAAGGATGAGGTGTCCTTACCCTAGAGTAAGAAAGGATTTGATTAGCAAATCAGACCAAAAAAGGCAAAAAGGTCTCTAGGAGAGAAAGTAGAGACGAGCAAATAGCCTAAAAAACCAATCAACAATAAAACCACCCAACAAATACGCCAGCTATAGCCCAAATGAGCAGTTCCACATAATATGAATACCTTTTAAGGCCTTGAAAATACCAACTAGAACTCCATTTATAAGTACTAAAAACATAGGAGTAGAGATGCATGATTTAACCCTATCACATAATACCTCTGAGAAACGGAACTTCTTCATTATTTTGAAGAGAGTTCTAATTTGCTATGCTATATAATTTATTTATATCAAGATTGATGATCATAGTCACTTCCTTTTTCAACTTTGTTGAATTTATCAATTCATACATCATTACAACACCATATAAGATTTGTCTATTTCATATATATATATATATATATATATATATATATATATATAAAATATAAGATACAATGTATATATAATTACTATATTAAATATATTATAATATTATAATAATTACATATATTATACACACACACACATATATTAAATATAATATAAATATTATTTTATAATATATATTGCTATATTAAGATAATATTATAATATAATAATAAATAATTATATAACTCCCCAAGGGTTAGTTTGAGTGGATGGGAGCTATGACTTAGGTCACACAAATCTCAGGTTCAATCCTTGATTTACCCATGGTGTGTGGAGTAGGACCTTTTTACACCACGTACACTCTGAAGTGGCCATGGGGACACCTTAAGGTAGGGATCAAACTTCTCCATGTGTTCCATGTAGGTCATAATGGGGCAATTTAGCTGTGGATCATTCGATATAACATTACAGACTGAGGCCCACCCCCATTAAGCTTCATGTGTAGATTAAATTTTTACATGTTAATGAGTTGATGGTACTGTCAAAAGCTTAGAGATGTGTCAGCAAAATAGATTGGGTACTCCCATCTAAATTTTTTCAAACTAAATTTTGATGGAGTCGTAAGGGGAAATCCAGGGGCGTCTGGTGCAAGATGCATGATCTAAGATTGAACGAGCTCAATCATTTGAGCTACCTTGATGAAACTAGTTGATGAAACCAATAATGAGGTTGAGGCGCAAGCCCTTATCCTAGGCATGGAATTAATATCTCACTATGGGATTTAATGAGTATCATTGAAGATGACTTCAAAGTTATTATTTGAGTTATAAGGAATTAGATAACAGGTTCTTAGAATATTAATAACATTATCAATCGTGGCTAGGGACTACTGGATAATTTAAGTCTTTAGGAAGTGTCCCATTGCTTCCATGAAGCAAACTCCATAACGAACATATTATCCAATAAATGAATTGATCAATGTGATGAACTGGTCATGGATAATGATTGGGGATGTTGGGACACTTGAAAAAATGGTGCATGTTTTGAAAATTGGGAGAAATTCCCCCTCATGATGGGTCTATCACCCATCATTAGTTTGTATTCTCTTTGGGAGCTTGTATCACACATGTGGTACTCCCCTACCATCCTTTTATGGAATATAGGTGTGGTGAATGGTGCATGCTTTACTATTGGTGGTGGTGACACTGGTGAAGCTACAATAAGTTTCTAGCTAAGACATAACATTTTGTTTTGGTTTCTGTAGTCACCCCTTGAGGGTTTTTTGGTTGTTTTGTTGTTTTGTGGTCCTTCGTGGCCTATTGTTTTCTTCTCTACTCCTTCCTTGGAAGGTTTCTAGTGGGTTCTGACACATTTTTTATAATCTTGTTATGTTTCATTTAATAAAAGGGAGAGGGACCCCAGAACCCTCATCATCTATTAAAAATAATAAATAATTATATAATATTTTAATAATATATAACTATATAACTATATATATATATATATATATATAAAACTGTGTGTGTATAATATTAAATATATTAAATATTAATATATATTAAATATAATATAAATATTATTTTATAATATATATTGTTATATTAATACAATATTAAATATATTTATAATATTATTATATTTAATTATATATATATATATATATATATATATATATATATATATATATATATCATAATAAAATATGTTGTGTGAATTTACGTTGCCTAATTATGGGTTGCACGGTCTAAGACATTCCTTAATTGGGAGCTCTAACTATGGTTTCATCAAAATGGCTTGAGGATTCACCCATCCTTCTACATGTTATATTTCTAGGGAGGTCACAATGGAAAATGAGGAAAGGTAAGGTTATACAAAACATTACATTGGTTAAAGATTTTAATGTTCTGTATGGCCTTACCTTTCCTCATTCTCCATCGTGGCCTCACCAAAAATATAATATTATTGTTGATTAATAATTCATGTACAAAAGGTGAGATAGGGTCAACAGTCATGGGTTTTGAGTGAGGTACAACTCTCAAGTGGCACTCTTCAATTTACAAAACCATACTTTACCAAAATAATAAATTACATTCCTTTTGGCGTAGCTTGCACCTTTGAGGCAACTACTAGTTGTAAATATTGTGTCATGATGTGATTGGTTACTCTACACCTTTAATAAGTACAAATCATATAATAATGCCTAAATTGTACAAATAATTTTCATTTAAGTTTATTCAAATATTAAATATTCTTTTCTCAAGTTTGCTCCCAACTATTGGTCCATGCCTAAGTAATGGTTCTTCTCCCCTAGGCTAGAACAACCTAGAAGTTATAATGACAAAAGTGAATAATAAAATTCACTTGGTGACATATGCATATATTTGACTAATGAATACTCAACATCCAACATTAATTCTACATACCACAACTACAATAAAACTAGACCATAATGCACAAAACAATACTAAGCCAAGATTAGCAAAAAAATATGTGTATATGTCTCTCATATGCCAACATGTACAATTTGTCAATATTACAATAGGGAGTCCCAAGTATAAATAATGACTTGATATCAAAATTTGGAATGTTGGATTACTTTGAGACCTCTTGACAATAGCTTACAATGCTTGAGTGAAAGGGATAATGGCTTGGATGAGAGCTTGATGGCTTGATAGATGATTTCCAATACATTTTGGCCATTGCCCAAGCATGGTCTTTTATAGAAAAATGGAAGGAATTTTGAAGAAATTTTAAATTATTTAGATGTTTCTAGTTTAGAGACTTCGAGGAGCTTCTCCAATTCTAGAGACTTCTCAATAGGTTTAGGAGATAATAGGGGGATTAGATAGGAATTAATGAAGTTTAGAGTTCAAAGGGATGTAGAAATGGCTATGGTGGTAGGGTGACTAGGTTGGTAGGTGGATAAAATTGATTTTTAAATTGTCAAGTGGGTTTAAGGAGTAGGTTAGTAGGTAATAGGCTCTATTAGAGGTTTAATAGGGAGATTATTTGGTTTTTAGGAAGGGGTAAAGGTTTATGAGATATACGAATGGGATGGAGGTTATTAGGTAGTTAGTTATTTTGGCTAGGACATATGGGAATTAGGTTAATTTAGTAGAAATTAGTATAATTAGCAAGGTGAGCATAATTTAGTGCATATACATAAAATGAAATGATTTTACTTACACATCTATAAAACCTAACAATTTATGAGACTGTGAATTGTTATAACTTATAATACTTTAATTGTTCAAAAATAATAATATTATAAATTAAATTATTTCTTTAAAAAACTGATTATTTATCCTAATAATTAACCTTTATATCCTAAACTCTACAAAATACTTCTAACATAAAACTAAATTTTAAATTTAAGAATACTTGATTTGAATGTCCCATATAAATTGAGCATTCAAGAATGAAAATACCAGCCAATCAAATTGGCATGGCATTGAAGAGTAATACTAGAAAAAGAATGTTCAACTAATCACGTTGGTGTGGCAATTTAAAGCAAAGAATTATTGTTATCCAAGATAAAAAGAAATGGGATGTTTTGAATAACTTTTAATGTTGAGGTCAATGGCGATAATAATGATTATGACAATAACGATATTTATAATATTTAATATTTTTTAATTAAATTATTTTGATATATATATATATATATATATATAAATATTAAATCAAAATTTGATTAGATGTGATTTATAATTATATGTATTATTATTTTTTTAATTAATTAATAAGAGATTGGATGAGTCCATATACATTAGAATATAATCAAAGGTTCAGTGCTTAATCATATCCTAAATAAACATATGTAAGAGAAGACATTATTATTTTATGTATATAAATATTTAATTTTATTAGTAAGTTGTAATTTAAAACATATAACTATTCATATCTAAGACAAGAAGGAAAGTTATGTTGAGAATTACTTTTGAAAGATGGGGATGATGACACTGATAGTGACGATAAAAACGAATATGATGATGACAACAATGTTGATAATAATATTAAATTTTTTAAAATTAAATTATCTTATAAAACTTAACAAAATAAAATTCCAATGGAGAGGAAGTCAAACATATTCTTTTAATGTTTAAAAGAAAATTCTAGTTGGAATCTATCGGTAAAAAGAAGAAAACGACAAAAACTTCTATTAAAAATGCGAGCTCAAAGCCTAAAGATCTCCAAAATTAAAGGGGGACAAGAAGACCAAAAATTTGATGGCAGTATGTCCGTACTTGCCGATTTGATGCACCGAAAATTTTGGGGAAGACCGTGCAAAATATGTATGTAATTATTGAAAAAAAATTGGATAGAAATTGTGTTTATTTAAAAAAACAAAATAAAATTATAACGTAAAAAATTAAATTTATAGAACACAGTCTTTATTTTTTTAAAATTAGGGAAATGTTATATATATCAAAAGTTGAATTGTAAAAATATACGTTGATTAGGTAGTAAATAATTAATTGAAAAAGTTTGAGTTGGTAGGCCGTCAAATTCAACCCCCGTGGCTGTATGTAATCTGCTCCACGAGTATCGTTCTGGCCAACGGCAACCTGAACCTCATAATAAATGATACAAACGAAAGGATGCGGCTCTCTTTAAATTGGTGAGGGGTTGTACGGGGATTAACCAGGGAAATAGAGAGAGGCGGAGGCGGAAGAAATGGCGGAAGTAGTGAAGGATCTGAAAATACAAGTAGAGGCTCCATTTGCTGTGTATCCTGCGGAAAGAAAGGCGATACGATCCATGTTTCTGTCGAACATCGATCAATCATTGGTGGCTCCTGTGGGATCTCTCTCATTTTTCTGTGCCACCCCAAAACTGAGTTTTGAGGAGGTGGTCGGAAGCTACACCAAGGCGCTCAGCCAAATGTTGGTTTCATACGACTTCTTGGCTGGCAGGCTAAAGTTAAACGAGGAAGAAGATCGGGTGGAAATCGAGTGTAACGGCGCGGGTGCCCTCTTTGCCGTGGCCTCGAGCGAGCTGAGTATGGAAGAGCTGGGCGACATCACCACTCCAAACCTTGCGTTGAAGCACCTGGTTTTACACGATTGCATTGCGCTCTCACACCAACATCATCATCTACCGCTCTTTGCGTTACAGGTCATATTGACATTCTCATTCTCATTTGTATAGAATTTTATTGTCATTTGTGTATTTATTGTCATTGTCTTTGCAGGCAACCCACTTTAAGTGTGGAAGTTTCGCGGTGGGAGCGGCACTGAATCACTGCATTCTGGATGGAATATCCTCTTTCCATATGATGATGAATCTGGCTTCCATTGCGATGGGCAAGGGTTTGTCCGTCACACCTTTCATAGATCGGACCCTTCTCAAAGCCAGGGTGCCTCCCAACATCGTTTACGACCATCTCGAGTACTCCAAGATCGACGACCTTCCCATTGACGCTCTCACCCCCAATTTTAGCGGAAGAGGCGGAGGAGGAATAATGCCCAATATGAATTTAAATGCAAATGTTCTAAAGCTGTTTCCAATCTATGGGGAAACACTTGATCGCCTGAAAGAAAAGGCCCAGGAGGAGGGGAGGAAGTGCACCAGTTTCGAACTGGTGACGGCACTGGTTTGGAAGGCACGGACGGCGGCGGTGGAGATGGAATCGGAGGAGATGTCGACGGTGTTGTTCCCGGTGGACATAAGATCGAAAATGGAGCCACCACTGCCGAGAGAGTATGCGGGGAACGCAGTGATTCCAGGGTACGCGAGGGCAACCGCAAAAGAGCTGGAAGAGGACGGGTTGTGGGCGGCGGTGGTGAAGGTCCAACAAGGCCTGCGGAGGATAAACAATGGGTATGTGCGATCTGTGGTGGACTGGTTGGAGGTTCACAAGGGGATTCCGTGCGCCGTGAGGAGCTTCTCGGTGGTTGCGTTGTGGAGGCTGGGGATGGAGGAGGTGGAGTTTCCGTGGGGGAAGCCGCTGCATTTCGGGCCTGTCATTTTCTCTCACTCGCAGGAGCTGGTGACGTTGCTTCCGCACAAGCTCCGCCACGGCATTAATGTTGCCATTGCTCTCCCCCCTCATCAAATGTCTAAGTTTCACCACCTTTTCCAACTCTCTTTAACTACATCCTCCCTCTAGAGGACCACCACCACCACTCTACTACTCTCTCACCTTCCCTTTCATGCAATCTAATGCTTCACTTCCTCTGTTACAAGCATTCTTAAAAAACCATGTGTGAATATTTTATTATTATCTACTAAATTATACTATATGTGTCTAAATAGTAGAAGCTTAGATTTGTTTATAGATTATTCACCAAGGTGGGGGCGGCGCATCAAAAAGATTATAGGCGAAGGAGCTATTATTTGTGAATCTAATTTTTATTAATATTATATTATAAATTTAAAATTTATTTAAGAAATGATTTAATGTATATTTTATTTTTATATTTAAGTGGATTGAAAATTATATTTTAAATTAATTTAAAACAAATATTTTAAAATATATTATAAAATAGATTGTTTTATATATGCATATTAGATATCTAATAATTGTAAATTTTATATGTCATGACGTGAGTGGCTACTTTTAATTTTTATTAAGTAAAAATTATATAATAATATATAGATTATACAACTAATTTTCATTTAATTTTTTTAAATATTGAATATTCTTTTATCAAATTCCCTCTCAAGTATTCATTCGTTCCTAAATAATAACTCCTCTCCCTTAGGTTAGTACAATGTAGAAGTTACAATAACAAAAGAGAACAATAGAAACCATTTTTCCAAATTTCATTTTTGACATATGCATGTATTGAAGTAATGATTACTCAACATCTGGGGTTAATTTTACATACCGCAACCACAGTGAAATTAGACCACAATGCACACAACAATATTAAGCCAATATTAGCACAAAATCTTTGTATGTGTCCCTCATATCTCATCGTGTACAATCTGCCAATATTATAATAGGGAGTCTCAAGTATAAATAATTGGAAAAGTTTGTTTCACAACAACCAATTAGTTTTTTGTAAATAAATTATTATTTAAATTGAGTGACTAAATATGCACTCACACAAATTGTCTGTACACATAATGAATTGTCACTCAGATCCACTTAACAACCTCCCTTAATTAAGCTTAACTGTTTCTAGTGTGAACTTAGTTAAAACTATTCTAGTTAGCTAAAGACCACTACCAACCTAGTGAGAATAAACCATCCCCCTCCCTTAAGCACAAAATTAGGGAGAGAAAAGATAAAAACAAAGAGATGCATCCTTATATATGGGTCCCATAAATTAATACTTATCAAGTACCCATATACAATGAAATGTAACTAGAAAAAATGAGTTATTGCAAGGTTTCTCAAAAATTAGTAAAACAACAAGTGTTTATAGGTGTTGAGGATGCAACACAATACTAAAACACAATGTTGAAGAAGGTGAATAACTCAAAAATGATGCATGTATGGTCCAGATCCACTATGTGATCACTAAAGAAGACATTATGACATTGTGTACACTAGAATAGCTCCAAAAAAGGAAACTGTCAATCTGTCAAATGAGGTGTCAAAATTACAATAGAGTTCAACAATTAAACACAAGAAACTGCTCAAAGTAGATGCTATTGATTAGGTGGAATGACTGAAAAAATATATAAATGGACAACTCCCACTACTTAAACAACAAAGAAGACAAGTTGACACTATAATGCACTAGAATAGCTCTGTATAAGCTAATTATCAATGTGTTAAAGAAGCATCAAATATACAAATAAAATATCTCTCTAGAAAAAAGATGGCCCTAACGGTGATGACAAAGTCAAACAACTAAAATTTTGAAAAAGGTGCAATAAAAAAGAGCACCCACGCATGAATATAGATAAGGCTAAAGTAAAAAATTGCACGTGGTACTTTATAAATTAGTACGACATAATGCAACTAAAAATAAAACCAATAAATGAGGAAAAAAATGACATTGTATTCACCAAAATAGTTCCATTCAAGGACATTATCAATATGTCAAAGGAAGCCATCTATAATTGCTGGTGTAGAATTTTTATCCATTATATGATTTTCCTACACGTATATATTAAGCTTGCTTAGTTGGAATAATTAGGTTACTTAGGTGTAATAATGAAGTCATTAGTTGTACATGCACATGCTTATTTGTAGTCAACATGGTTACACTATTCATTTGATAACTAATGTTGACATTTGGGGCTTGGCATGTTGCACATGGGTTTACTATTCACTTGACAACTGCGTTGTGTTTGCATTGCCAAATAGATGTGCCTCAATACCTCTTCTCTGCTTATATAGGGACCTCTCCTGCAAGGCATTCGTAGTGGAATGTGTGGAGTTGTAATATAGCAATTTGTCTAGTATAGAGTTCAGTATGTTGTTTAGCTTGTAGGCCATCTATTATTACATTAGAGAGCCCATTAAGCCTTTGAGCTTGGGTGTGTGCTAACATGTTTTTATAATCTTTCTATAGCAACCTTCTTCACTAATACATGTTATTGCAATTTCTACTCTCATTGTGATTTCTTGGAAGTCTCATTTGTAGATGATTCTAACATGGTATCAAAGTGGAGTTGGTAAATGAATGTCATTTATTTTTTGTTGTTTGAAATCTTGGTAGTCTATTCTCCTACAATATTGCATTTGCATGTATTTTCTTGTGTATTGGCATATAAGTTGGATTCCATATCCATAAGAGGGAATTCAACCATCATGTTTTTATCTTGAGTCTACATATCATCTTCTGGTGTTTGGCTTTTGACACCGTCCAACAACTCAAATTCATACTACAGTCAATGCCTCACAAGAAATCACCTTACATGCTAGTCATGATTGTTCAAGCAATGCTTTTACCTGGTCAAGGCATATTCACGACCTAGTTGGGATGAATTCTTACCTGAACATGCACCAAACATTGGCATTTTTTTTACCAAAATTAGACTTGCAATGTGTTCATGATCATTTTTTGATGGTTTTTCAGCTTGCAACGTATTTTTTGATCTTTATTATAACCACATTTTGGAGACTCACATGGCCTGTAATGCTTTCACGCCATTGGAGGATATTCCCACGACCTACAAAAGGTGTTTTCCAACTCTTTTGATCTCTGGCAAGGTGTTTTGATCCACAGTGCTAATCTAGGGTGTTTTGAACCTCCATGGCTTGTGCATTGGCCAACCTAGAACTGGTTGCATTTTTTTGGCTCAGCCATCAAAGAGAAGGTGGCTACATTGGCTTCAAGCCACCAACTAGTCAATCCACCCACTATTCAAACCTAGCTGGTCAAAAGTGCCCTCCACATTACCTCAAAAGCCACCCATGCACTCCACGTAGCCTCCACACACTACCCATAGCCTAAAAACGTGTCCAACATTGCTTTAATTCAAAAAGTCAGCGTTTTCACTTGATAAATAATGATTTGTGAGTTGTAATGCACTAAGTGCTTATAGACTAGTTGGTGGGGCTATTTTTGTAAGAACAATTTGTGGTAGGAGGTAAAAGGTTCAACTCCTACTCACACCATTATTTTGTTCAATTTTTTTTAATTATTTTTTAATATAAAAAAATATTACATTAATGGTGGTGGCATTTTTGTACTAAATAGATGCATTTTTTGGTGGGAATCGACATCCATTTTGATGAGTATTTTTAGGCAAATTTGGAGAATTTTAATTAATTTTAAGGGCCACCCAAGCTTTAAATTGTGTTTGGCATCAGGGCGTTGCCCCTTGACCCCACCTTGTACTTCTATAGGGAGTGCACGCGGGAAATTGCCCCTGGACCCCGTAAGGGGCACTGCCTCTTCATCCCATTGGGGGCTACTACCCCTAGACCCCTATATCACACCCTATTGTACAATACTTCTGAGTGTTAAAGACTATCAAGTGAGGTCCGATCTATCATGAGGTTAGATCCCCTCACAGTATAAATAAGTTTGTTCACATAGATTGCTTGTGGATGTATTCTCAGTTGAGCCCGACATCCAGTACTTGAGAATGCATTATACTTGCAAATTGGGGGGGTGCGGGGGGGGGGGGGCGGGGACGGGGGGTTTATTTATGATACTTATGGAGGGGAGACATCTCTTTACTAATACATATGGGGAGGGTACATCTCTATGTTTGTACATGGTATTTAAATGTACTTAGGTACCTAACAAATTTTTGTTGTCGGAACCCAAATTTTTTACCCAACTAAGCTACACTTAAGGGGGGAAGTTGGTGTAGGGTTTTTATCCATTATATGGTTTTCCTACAATATATATTAAGCTTGTTTTGTTGGATTAATTAGGTCACTTAGGTGTAATATGAGGTCATTAGTTGCACATGCACATGCTTATTTGTATTCAACATGGTTGCACTATTCATTGACAACCAATGTTGACATGTGAGGCTTGGCATGTTGCACATAGGTTTACTATTCACTTGGCAACTGAGCTATATTCTCATTTCCAAATGGATGTGGCTCAATACCTCTTATTTGCTTATATAAGGACATCTCCTCCAAGGTATTTGTAGTGGATTGTGTAGAGTATTGCAATATAGCAGTTTACCTAGTGTAGAATTTAGTAGGTTATTTAGCTTGTAGGCCATCTATTGTTGTGCTAGAGAGGTCATTAAGCCTTTGAGCTTGGGCATGTGCCAACAAGCTTTTTGTAAGCTTTGTATAACAAACTTCTTCACTAATACATGTTATTGGAGTTTCTACTCTCCTTGTGATTTCCTGCTTCAACAAAGTTGTGTGTTCGATCTTCCCGTATTCGATCTTAGACGTCTCATACATAGACGATTATAATAATAATATGAAAGTTGCTCCTAATATAAAGGAGAACTACTAAATACATACACACTAATACAAAGATGTGTCATAAGGCAAGACAAGTACTTTGTGGACTAAAAAGTTGAATAGTGGAGGTGCCAAACCTAAAGAGACCATGTTAGGAATGCTTACAATGCCACCACAACTGATTTGAAATCCATCTTAGACGAATAAAAATGGTAGAAGAAGATGTGTGCATATGGTTCAATGCAAAGTGCACAAACGATGCATTTGAAGAAACATCTTAAAGAGTGTCACGATAAAATGCTATCGAGAGTGGTCAAGAACTAATTCGTAATTAGACTCTGCACATGAAGGCTAAAGACGCGCTCTGAGCATGCTTAAAGCCCTCTACAATTGTACAAACATTCCTTACACGCTACACAAACAAGAGGAAAATGCCCATTGACATGGCATTCACGGGCTATAAAATAGCCTGCAAAATGATCATGTGCAGAGGACAAGTTCCACGCAGGGTAGGATGGTGAGTGGTGCATAGTACGATTGGTTAGTTTGTTGCAGACAGGCCACACGATGGTGGCAGATCGTTGGAGGGGCCGTATCATTGCCAAGATACGAGATATGAGGTTAATTAATTTTGGTCTTCTTACAAGTTTTTATGAAAATTTGTATCGAGAGTGTCAAAATAATTAATTTGTTTGTTTTGCATCAACAGCAGGGTTCTTTCTCTTACTACGCCACAATTAGAAAAATAAAAATACAATATAGAAATTAAACATTTTGGCGTTAGCATGCTCACCACTCCACATTCATATGCACACTCAATACACAGAGGGGTTGGTGATGTCAAAAACTATGCATGCTCTAGCAGGGGCAAATTGTGTCCATGTGCGGAGCATATGTGTGGCGTAGCAAGAGAAATACACTTGCTTCTGGTACAAAGCAAACAAAATAAATTATTTTGACGGATACGATGCAATAATAAAATTATTAAAAATAATGAGAAGTCTTAATGAAGAATCTAATGTAAAGGAATAAAAACTCTAAGATAACAAAATATATAAGCATTCATTAATACAAAAGTGTATATATAATTTATTTTAAAAATATTTTTCTATATTTATTAGTGTTTAAATTATACAATTTAAACATATTTGTCTAGGATGTAAATACGTTCTGTTGAATTTTGATGGAGCTTGAACTTTTTTTAACTCTCTTCAATTACATTTAGTTTCTTTTTTTTAGTGTTCTTTTAAACTTTTTTTTGGAGTATTTGCATGTTAATGGGATTTGTTTAAAGCATCCATATACCTGTAACATAGGATGTTGTGGCTCCTTTTGGATAGAGTGCACTCATTCTCTTGGTTTATCATCTACACTTTTTTTAATTGGAGGTTAGTTTGGGCGACAATAAAATCCTAATTTGAATTCACTTTGTCTATAAATGTAAAGTTATCCTAATCATTTAGACAATTTATCAAGGCATCAAAAAATAAATATAGAGAATCCATTATTCATAGAGATCTATTTGTAAATTACAGGGATTATAGAGAAGAACAACCATTATTCATAAAGTTTATATTAGAGATATTGCATACATTATTGCAATATTAAAGTGTGATGATTTTGATATTATTATCATTCAAGGGCCCAAAAAGTACCAAACTAGTTAAAATATTCTTTAGTTTATCACATGTCCCAAAACACATTTTATCTTATGGTTTTCAAATATTACTACTAAATTAGGGAAGAAGAAGAATTTATGTTTTGCGGGTGATTGGAATGAATACATAGATATGAGATAGGTTTTTGATACCAAAATTAGGTAAGCGTAATCATCAAAAATATTTGGGCCCACTTGCAATTTTTTTCTAAAGTGTATTTATGGTCCATACATCATCAAGAGAACACAAAACACTCGAGACAAAATTATATATTTGGCACAAGTTTTATGAGCCAACTTTGCATCACATATATATGTGCATTTTTATTGTCAAATATTGGAAACTGTCACTAGAGATCATATTATTTAATATGTATTTTTATACCTTACGTGTCACCTTCTTTCTCTAGTTTTGAAATTAATTAATTAGATCAATTATTTTTTTATGCAAATATATAGCTTTGTTAAGTATTTGTATTGCAATATTAGTATAAATTCATTTATCTATGTGATATAATATTATGAATAGATACAAACAATATAAGGGAATGGGAAAGGTGGTCCATAGTTTTTAGTTGGCTTGGGTTTGTTTAAATTGAAATGAATAGTATGACCCACAATGTCTTGCTTATCAACCAAATGAATTCATCAAGCATATTTTTTTGGTTCTATCAACAAATTCAATATGTTTGAACATGGATTCACTCTTTTTTCTAAGCCCTTTAGACCCAAACTGTTCAATTGGAAAGTTGTTTTGCTAAGGGAGTTTACCATGCTAGTTGCAAGAGATTTGACACATATTTTACATTGAAATTTTAGCTATGATATGGAAAGACTGAAATAGTGTAATTTTGAGTTAAAGTTGTATAAATTTAATTTTATTTATTACAAACAAAACTATGACTATTATTAATGTTATGCCAAACAATTATATTCAATCACATGTAGATTCTCATAGCCCAACATGTACAATCCGCCAATATTACAATAGGAAGTCTCAGGCAGGGGTTTTATAAGGGGCCCTAGAAAAATCCCTTTGTAAAATTCTAGCAAATATTAAAAAGTACATTTCAAAATCATGGTGAATTGAAGGGAAAGTCATTTCATCGTGTAGGCGAACCCTAGGCATCACCTGACCAAATTGTTTAGATGTCTTTTCTAAAGTAAAATTCTTGTTGTCTAGAGGCTACAGAAGCTGATTAAAGTATGCAGACTTCTTGGCACTGTCTAAACCTTGTAGTCATTATTGAGAACCTATAGTCATCATCTAGAGCCTATAGTCATTGTCTACAGCTTATAGTCATCATCTAAATCTTGTAGTCATCATCTAGAGCTTTTATTCATCGTCTAGAGCATGTAGTCACCATCTATAGCTTGTATTCAATTGTCTAGAGCCTATAGTCTCTGTCTAGAGCTCGTAGTCGGCCATCTAGAGCGTGTAATCTATAAACCTAACTTCAAATGAGCATAACTTTTGCATACAAATTCAGATCAAGATGAATCTTGTTTTGAACTTGTCTAATATTTTGAGAGGAATCCAAATACATAATAAATTTTAAGATGAAAGATATCAATAATTACCTTTTTTCTATTTTTCAAATGAGCATCTAGAGTATACAATCTAGCATCCAAAGCATCTAGTATACTATCTATAGTGTGTAGTCTAGTTGAACATCTAAACTATAAGTTAGCCATCTAAACTGTGTAATATGACATCTAGAATATGTAGTTGGATCATATCTAAAATGTGTAGTCTAGCATCTAGAGTGGGTAGTCTACCATCTATACTATGTAGTTAGGTATCTAGAGCATGTAGTCTGACATCTAGACCGTGTAGTTGAGCATCTAAAGTATGTAGTCTAACATCTAGACTATGTAGCCAATCATTTAAGGCATCTCTTCAAGCTATGGTTAAGCATCTATTGGAAATAGTCAAGCATCTAGAGCATGTAGTCTAGCATTTAGACTGTGTAACTAGGCATCTAGAGCATGTAGTCTAGTGTTTATACTATGTAGCTAGGTGTCTAGGGTATGTCCATAGATTGTAGTTGAGCATCCATAGGAAATAACCAAGCATATATATAAAATAATCTCTATCTTGGCATCTAGTGAATGTAGATGGGAATCCACAAGTTGTAGATGAACCTCCATAGGTTATAGTCAAATCTCAATCGTCTACAACATATATTTAGGTGGCTATTATATAGATCAAATTGGTGGTAGTAATATATTATATATAATATATATTAGTGAAATGGGGTAGAATGTCCTTCGAGGCCATGACGATTTATACTCATAATTGTGTAATTAGTTATAAATGGTCTGCGAGTTGACCTACTAATCTAATTTACAACCTAAAAGTTTAGGTGACTCAATGTTCTTTACTTTTGAAAAAAATATTTACACCTCCACCTCTCTCCCCCCCCCCCCCTCACCCCATGCCCCATAATATTGACTATGTGGAGTGAATGAAAAACATTACGTGAGTAGATAAATCCCGCTACTCGAACAATAAAGAAGACAAGTTAATATTATGTTGGTTGAAAATTTTATCTTTTGAACTAAAAAGGGTTGAACAATAGTGATGTGATAAAATTCCTCCTTTATTATTAAGAAATGTTACTTTTATTGAAAACAACAAAACTCACCAAAAAGATATTCACATATATATATTTGAAATGATGAGTTATTTTGGGGATTTTACATTAAGTCAGAACAAATGAAGTAAGGAAAGAATTTTTTTAAAGATAAAAACACATGTATAAATAAATAAACACATAATTCATTCATAACATGTGTGAGGGAAATAAACTAGATATTTTGAAAGTTGAAAATAACAAACTATAGTATCTAGAAAGATAAGAAAATCTCAATCAACAGAGTAAATGAGATAACTAAAGATATTTTAGAACACACTAAGTTCTGAGTAATTCTTTTGTATTCCTTAAGCTAAAAATAAAATACAAACTTTACGTCTTCTTTTTCTCTACAAAATTTTGTTTGATTTTTCTAAAAATTCATGAACAATGGCTTCATAACATATATTTAAAGCACATGAGGAGGGTGGTTATAAAATCCATTTTTTCTATCATTTTACAAACTTACTTTTACAAGTAGGCAAATTTTTAATATGAATGGAATTTTTATAAATAAAAGTGACATTTATAAAAAACAAATTGGCAAAAGATATGGGAAAGCAAATATGACAAAAATGAGTTTTCAAAAAATGTAATTTAAGTTTTCTATTCCTCCATAGTTTTCTCACTAAGACCTACATCATCAATGACTAAAAATACTTCTTGTTTTCCCTTTTGTTATATTTTTCGATAATCATCAAGATTTTTTAAAACTTCTTTGATTCTATCTTTGTCTTGTCCTTCAAAATGTATATAATTAATTTTACTACCAATATGTGCATCTAACATCTGAGAAGGGATACAACAAAGTTTCTTCAGATATTTTTTAAATTTATTACTATTTGATGAATTTTTGAATTGAATCAAAATTGATCTCAAAGTTGAATCATTTTTGACTAATTATATCAATTCATCTTTGATGGCTTAAGCTGAAAGTATAAGTGAATTAATATCATAAAAAGTGCATGGAAGATTTTCAATCATTTCTTGTATACCATTACATGCTTCCAATGCTTGTATTCATGCATTTTTATATTTTTCCAAATTTTATTCCAATATACGAATCACAAATTTAGCATCTCTAACCAATTCTATTTTATCACCTTGATCTTTTTGTTCAAGTATTCCTTCTAAAATAAAGGTATCCAAACTTAGTTATGACAAAGATTCTAATTTAGGCAAGTATTGTTTTGATCCATTTGTTAATTTTTCATAATTTCTCTCTACTTTTGTTGCTTCAATTGTTGACTAAATTCCTATATAAATAGCAATAACAACATCAATTGATCAAACCCCTTGAGCAATTAATTTCTTAGACCACTATTTTGTAGCCTTCCTGATATGTCCTATCTCTGTAACTACTTCTGATGTATCTTTATCCATTGCTTGTAGAGAAGGATCATACCAGGAGGAGGATTGAACATGGTCAATTAATTGTGGAACAATAACACTAAGTTGATCAACCCTTTCTCTAAATTTTTCTTTGGTTACCTGATTTTTATCAAAATTATTTGTCTATTCTCCTTCACCCCTTCCCAATTATCTTTTCCCAGTTTTACCATGGAGAGTTGATAATATTGTGAGTTGACTTATTCTTTGTATTTTTTAAATGGAGGAATTGTTATTTTAGCATATCTCTCTCATTGACCATCTGTTATATTTTTGGAAATTGTTTTAGGTTTCTTTTCCAAATGGGAGGTGTTTGTAAGAATGGAAAGTGAGTTGAAATCTAATTCTTGTGGTTGAACATTATTCTTCCTCTTATTAATTATTGTTTTAACCATTCAATAAATTATGTACTTGAGACACATTTTGAAGAGGCTTGCTTTGTTTGAAATTGTGTATTAGTATCATGGGGAGGATTAACTACAACCTATACTATAGGAGTTATGACAACATCTTTTTATTTTTGTTTTTTTAGATACACTGCTTCGACTATTGTGAGATGGAAATTTTGAGTAATATATTTTGAATCATGAAATTAACCAAAATATACTCAAAACATCAATCCACTATTAAAATTTAGAGCCAATAGGATTATAATGAAAATAAATGAAACATTCATAACAACATTATAACCTAAAGCTAGATGCTCCAAATCAGATTAAATAAGTAAAAGATCAAATGCTTATGGACTGATTACAAACTTAGACTTTCTTGGATGATATGATAATAGCTTGATTCAAGATATGGATTAGTTGATAGATTGAGAAAGAGGACTAATGGAATTGATCATAATATTGGCATCAAAGCTATGGATTTCATAGTTTCTCTCTCTTTTTTGGAATGGAGGGAAGCGTGGATTTAAATAGGCAATGAAGGGAGATTTTCCAATGAATTACAAATTCATTGGAAGCCTCTAGAGAGGAAGGAGGGAATTCTAAGGAATTATAAATTCCTTTGAATTATCTAGAGAGAGAAATCTCTAGAGAAGGAGAAGGGTGGTGGAGAGTTTTAGATTCCATTAGGGAATCTAAATATTATTAGGGGAAGATTAAACTAAATTATAAGGGTTAGGTGAGGAGTAGGGGGTAGGCCTGTAGAAAAGCCTAGGAGTACGTAGGTAGGTGGGTTGTGAATTCAAAATTCACAATATAATATATGAATGGGATTATTTAGACTAATTAATGAATACATGGGAAGGGGTAAGGTTAGTAGGATGAAGAATAATGAAGGGGATGTTAGATAAATGAAAAGCATGATTAGTTAGATAAAGTTATATGAGATTGGTGTTGAAATTAGTGTCGAATAATAGTGATATTAATGATGAGGGATGAAGTGAGAAAATTTAGGTGCATATATTTTTCCCTTCTTTGAAAGGGCATTATAACTCAATGAAGTAGGAGTAATGGTCTTTCATATAAGAATGAAACTCATGGATGAATGTTATTAAATGATGTTAGTGGACACATGATGAATCACCCATAAGGGGGCATGCAAGGAGGAAGGAGGTAGATGGCCACTCAAAAGAGGAAATGAGGGGTGAGATGTGTAAATAGATAAGGGGTAGGGATGATAAATGGGGAATCAATATAATCAGTGAGCTAAAAATTGATGATGCCCCTAGAAAATACATATGCATAGGGAGTGAAAATAATAATGTCATCATTTTTGACACATCCCAAGGGGGAATCAACCATAACATAATGATAATATGCCAAAATGCCACAAGATTTCAAGGTATCCTACGTAAGGACACATCCCAGTGAGAGCTATAAACCAAGATGATTGATAGATAAGGCCACAAGATTTTGGCATATCCCAAGTAAGGATGCATGCAAGGGAGAGTTATAGGCTAAGATAAAAGGAATAAATTTATTGATTATGATTGATGTAGCTCAAATCATTAGTCTAGTGAATATGATGATGGAGATGAGAGAGAAGAAATGATATGATCGAGTGACTAAAGGATGAAAGGTAAGAATTAGACTCAATGCAATCAAATCAATGAGCCACAATGTGATTATTAATGATGATGCCCTATCAAAGACACATGTAAGGGAGTGAGAAATGATAATAAAGTTATGGTCTTGGTCATGCCCAATCGAAGGAGGAAATGATAAAATTTAAATGATGAATTAACCTATCAATGATAATGGATGATTTATGGAAGAAAATATGGATGTTATGATTTGATGGGCCTAATTGACAAGTGTAAATAACTAAAAAATAATATTAGGGATATGATTATAGGGATGGTGATTGATCAATATACTAATTAATGATTGATATTATAGCTCAAGGATTTGACTGATTCAAGACTTAGGGATGATGAAGGATAAGATATATTTGATGATGAATGATGGGGAAAGAGGTGAGAGTGGTCAAGCTGACCTTAGACATGT
This sequence comes from Torreya grandis, assembly GCA_037957365.1. Lineage (NCBI taxonomy): Eukaryota > Viridiplantae > Streptophyta > Pinopsida > Cupressales > Taxaceae > Torreya > Torreya grandis. Next base: position 123,248 of record JARHVA010006017.1, read on the forward strand.
TATGTGACTAAGCACTACCTATGTAGTCTAAAATAACCTCTAGCCAAATTAGTTCAAACTAGATGATGGATGACAAGATAGACTCGAGACGGAGGATGAAAATGACTATTAGAATATTAGTTGTTAGATAAGTGATAGTTTGTCTTAAATGTTAGACATGAAGATAAAAGACTTGGATAAATCATGGTAGGTGAGATGTTAGATGTTGATGACATGTGGTTGGGTTAGACGATTAGACTTGGATGATCAAATTTATGATGGGACGAAGATGATTAGATGATTAGGTAGGGGATAGAGGATAGGAGAAATGATGAGTGCAATCCATTATTAAACCATCATTGTTGTAATAAGGCTCATTATGGTCTAAGTAATCCACTATTAAATGTATCACTAGGCAATATGCCCCATGATATAATTATGTCTAAGAGGATATTGTGCCAAAGTAAATGATTATAAAAGGGGGAAATGATGAAATCTACATAGGGCACCCAAAAACATTCTTATAGCTTTTTTGGATCCAACATAGCATACTCGTTCATTGAACCCTTGATAAAAAAGATATGATGCAATACTAATTAAAAACTAATAAAAAAAGATAAACATAGATAAGAAAACAAACATAAGTAGATATATAGTATTAATAATATGCAAAAAAGTCAAATCAAAAAGAGAAAACAAGTAACAAACACAAGTATCTATATACAGTGTTATTGTATCTTGTCTAATTTGCCTAAATGAGAGTTGATGGGATCAGTGATCAGGGGATGAGTTGGATGAAGTCAGTCATGATGTGAATTTGGATTAAGGACATTAATTTGGATAAGGGTATGGATTTGGAGTAGACCAGTGACTTGGATTAGGATAAGGTTATGGATGAGGACTTGGATGCCAAAATTAGGACATATGACAAGACAAGATGATAAAATGATAAGACCACTAGTGCATAAGACAAGGAAAGATGATAAGATGACAAGATAACTAAGACATAAGATATGATTATTAGGATATTGAGGACATATGATAATATGACTGATATGTTTTGGGGATTTTTTGGATTTAATAATTTTTAGGGTTTTTTAGAATATTTCAATTTTTAGGTCTTTTGAGAATATGTATGTACACTAAACAAATGGGGTTACTAGAAAAGGGAATACCAAGCCTAGCAACCAAGATAAGGATGGATGGAATAATGGATGGTATGATTAAAGGATTAGGTGATGCTAAAAGGGGGATGAGGACCAAAGAAGAATGGGCTAGGGATTGCCAACGACCACATCATGAAGGAACCAAATATCTAGTTGCCTAAGTGTCCATTAGAGGATATGACAAGATTCCATAACATTTCCAAAGACATCTTCCACATCATTATGAAGGTCAAGTCAAGAATGAATGATAGATTAGATAGGGATAAGGGATAAATGATCATGATAGATAAACATGTTTGGACCATGACATGGATGGGGTTGACAAGGAATGTGGGATATGACTATAGAGATGAAGTGGATTTTGACCTAAAGTGTTGGGGTACTTATGAATAAAAAATTATTTTACCATGACATCAAAAACTAGTTTTCATAATGGCACTTACCTAGGGTGCTAGAAGACTAGTTTTCAATATTGGACAAATGATTTTTTTTGACTTTTGGCATCTGAATTTATTGGATATGGGTTCGAGATGTAGGGATGCAAACACTTTCTTGATCTTCAACCAACATATATTTTGGAGATATGTGATACTAGTCCATGTTTTCTATGTTGGATGTATTGATGTCCTTATGATTATTATTGAGTCTTGATTGAGACCCATTTATATATTTAGACAAGGTGTCTTCATCAACCCTATAAGAGACAATGTTACCTGAGTTTGTGAGGTGTAGAGTGGATGAATTTAGTGTTTGGATTCGATGGTTGAGTATAGGGCTTGATTGGATTATATAATCACAATAGGGAGGTGTGATGGGTGATTAGGAGGTGGAAATAGAAGTTGTACACACCCTTGGACATGTTATACATTCCAAATTTGATTGGTGCTATATGACAAAAGACTTTAAGAGATCTAAGAAACTTTAACTTTGCCATAATTCTTTGATCCGATTATTGGAAGGATTATCGACCATATTGATAGTGCTTTTGACAAGGATTTGATATTTATACTTCATTATATTTTGACTATCCCCTGCTACCTGACATTGGGATTCACTAAATGAGTTTGATAGATGATGATTATTTTGACTTTGATGGTCCCCTCATGCCTTAAATAAGGTTTCACTAGGGGAAGACACTTTTTTATTAAGCTAATGATTAAACATTTCTTGATTTTGACTTATTGGATAAAAGGTCATTAGATCATGTATGAATTTTCAAATATGGTCTAGGATCATTGTATTTATGTCACATATTATGTTGTTTGAGGAAGGGTCCAATGATTTTATTTTATTCATCCCTATGGAGTTTGGCGATTAAATGATCATTGACAGGAAAAAAGAGGTCTATGATTGATGAAGGTGGTGGAGATGGTCTGATGAGGTAAATGAGTGGTGGTGGGATGGCATAGTCCTCATAGAGGTTTTGAAGAGATCCAGTTTCAACATCAAAGAAAATATCCTTAAGATAAAAAAAAAGGATCACTAAGACTATCTATAAGACATGCCTCCAATATGTGATTAGATCTAATCTGATAGTCTTCAATGGATAAGGTATGTAAGAACATTTTTATGACTTCACCATCTTGATTGAGATCAAAATATGTGCCTTGTGATAGGTTGACATGTAGTTTGGAGGTATCTTAAAAAAGACAAGCATAGTCACCATCTGCAACAATAATTAAGGATGATGATTCTGACAAAGAATAGGATTTGGATACCTATGTTAAACACAATCTTGATGAAAATAAGACTTGTGTTGACTTAAATGCTAACTTTGACAAGGGTGTAGGTGACATTGATGTGGAAATGATACTAATAGATAATTATTTGTCCACAAATAACCTCTCTAAATGGGGCCTTTGATATGATGATGGGGAGATAATGGATTCAATAAAGATAGGCCCATGGAATAAGGACTCGTGAGAGAAGGGAGGACTAGGTTTATGTGAAAAAAGACTCATCATCAATAGAGGATTTGTCAAAGATAGGTGGACAATGGAATGTAGACTCAGTGTCTTAATCATGGCTTGAAAAGGGAAGGTCTAGATCATGATTGAGAATGGAATCTTGGCATACCTCTTCTTGTTTACCCTCAGGTGTAGATTCATCTTATTCACTCTCGATTTTAAGGTCACCATAGTTGATGAGGTCTTAGACATAGTTTTGGAAGGTTTTTTATTGATTAATGTTATGCCCCAGGTCCAATGATACATATATTAGTGTTTAGCATTATACCAAGAGGGCTTAGGCTTGGTAGGATCAAGATGTCGTATGGGTGAATAGACCATAATTTATTTGGCAACAAGTTTTTTAAAGAGGGATTATAAGGATATAGAAAGTGGAGTATAGGTCCTTTATTTAATTCATGACTTGGATGTGGAAGCATTAGACTTTAGATTAGATATGTGTTGACCTGATTGGGTGGGTAGACTAGTAGTAGATGAGGTAGCCTGGATTGGATTAAATTTACTAATAAAGGAAGGGTAGATGATTGGATATGATTCGTATACAAAGAGATTAAATGTGATAGGTTAGGATGGGGGATAGGAGTATATTGAGGGGGATGAACTGGATGACTCTTGGATATGAGGTTAATTGAGTCAAATCCTTCAAGAAGCTAGGTGCCCATTTTAAAGAGTTTTAAAAGGAAAGCCTCTTTGTAGGAAATATATATTTATTGAATAGGGTAACCTCCTCACTAGTATACTAAGGAATGTTATGACCAAGTTTGTGATGATTGGATGGAGGGTTTGAATGGGATTAGGTAGTATGGAGGTTAGGAGTAGATAAACATGGATGGGTGTGGACTAGAGTTAATGTTAGGTGGATGAGGTCTAAGTCTATAGGACATGGAGTGCTCATCTCAAGGAGTGGAAAAGGAGTACATCCTTAGTAGAAAACATAGTTTTCATAATTAAGGTGTCATCTAAATTTATTTTGGAAGCCATGGATCACGATGGGGAAAGTATGGATGATGAGGTTTGTTAGACCCAATCAACAGGTGTAGGGGATTGAACAGAAATATTGAGGGATGCAGATGGGATGTGTGGAAATTTTTTGGAAAAAGGATAACCTTATCTTTATTTCAAGTTTTATTAGATATTTTGACATGATGTGATGTTTGACAGGGTAAGACAAGATTAAGTATACCAAATTAGGACATGAACTAGATTTTGATGATTTTGAATGGATTTGATTAGGTGAACTATGACAATATCTAAGATTTTATAAGGGGATAGGCTATCCCAAAAGATGTGATTTTTAATAAGAATGACTAGATTAAGACTAACTCAAGGCCAAGATGATTCGACTCAACTTGGGATGACTTGATCCATAAGATGAGAGGATTGATAGGATTAGATTCTTGGTATGAATCAAACTTAATTAAACATAAGAAAGATAATAATAAGGACCATAATTTAGAAGTATTTATTTTCCAATATAGGTGAAGACCAACATACAACTACAAACTTGATGGGATGACTAGTATTAACAAGGATTACAATGTAAGGATGGGTTAGACTATGACTAGGACTAGGTTGTATATGTAAGAAATATGTTGATGGACAAGGTGATTGGGATAGATAAGGTCAAGATGAGTGGCATGATTAAGATGAGGTGAAAAATAGGTTTGGACTAGGACCCTAATAATGATATGGATAAGGATAAGACCAAGGTATGACTATGGTGTGATTAGGTCAAAAGATCACTAGAATGAGATAGGGATATGATAAGGTATAGGATAAAGAATGATAATGATGATTAACCTAGGGAATATATTTGACTAGGGGGATAAGGTTTTGTGTGTTTTGTCTAAAATATGAAAATAATACATGTTTTCATAACATATAACAAAACATGCAAACCACAAACCTAGAATTAGTGACTGATTAAGGAGTATAACCCCATCACTACACCATCTAATGATTTCATAGGTGAGGCTATAGGATGGTAACCCGTTATGGAATCTCTCATACTTTTTCAAACCCATCTATGCATAATAATCACTATGGAAGGTGATCCTAACTCTAACATTAAGTCACCTATTATGGTTGATGGTACTATTCTAAGGTATACATGCTCTTTAAGGGTATCCCTGATATATACTAGGTACGTGGGGCTTGATTATATATATGGTGCTATCTGATGATTGGGTCAAATATTTAAATCCTCACCTTCAAAAGATCCTATATAGGGTCTCCTACTTGGAATAATGATAACTCTCCATCGTATTTAGACTTTTCCAAAACACAGAGTGTGGATTTATGTGTGGTGGTGAAATCCATGGTCACAATCCACCTATGACAATTACAAGTGTGTGGGTATCACTTACACATCATGTTCTCTAAAAAATAAAATTTGAGGGTTTATTAGTGTTTTTTGATCCTCTGAGACTTGCCTCAAAGATTCAAGGAGGAGAGCATACACCACTGTAGCCCTTAGATACAAATAAGTAGACAAAAATTTGATTAATAGATTAATTAAGTGTGATATATACAAAATATATACAATATGGTTTTCAAAATACAAAAATATTTAACAGGTGTCCTACAAAGCAAGTGATTAGTAGTTTCAATTTGGAAATCTTGAGAGGTAACTTGTAAAAAAAAATGTTAGACAAATTATGACTTGCAAAACAAGTTGTTAGAAAGACAAAATTGCCACTCAATTCACCCTTGTAAAAATATGAAAAAATGTTAGTCTGATAAGCCTCAATAAAAACACTAAAAAAAACCATGGGTTTTACACTATAACTCTTTGAATGAGGGGTCAGGACATGGGGGTTTGGGTGTGGCAACCCCCAATGGGGTCAAGGGGTAGTACCCTTTGCAGGGTTAAAGCGAAGCACCCCTTATAAGGTCAATGGGTAGCACACCTTGTGAGGGACTTGTGGAACCCTCAAAATGACTCAAAACTCACCAAAAATTCATAAAAAATGCACTCAAAAAAGATAATTTTAAAGACAAATAGAAGGCAATTTAAGATTTAAGTTATGCAAAATTTAATCTATTTTATATTACAAAATTTTATTAAAATGGTGATAATAAATTAACTATTAGAATAGATCCTAAAATGGTGAAAAAACTATAAACTTATTATTACAATCCCATTCTATGATATTTCCCCCCTTCTATATGCTAAATTTTATTATTTATTATTATTATTTTTAAACTTCACTATCGTAAATAAACATCATAATGGTAAATTTACAAGGTCAAAAAGAACTTCTACTATCTAATAGGTAGACTATGGGTAGAGTTATCGAAATACTTAAAATCGAAAAGAAGCTTTGACAAGACTATATTAGATTACTACTATTTTAAGTCGTATAAAGTGCAAGATAAGATTATGGGCAGTCCTAAAAGTTATAATATTTTATTTAAATTGTTCATCATTTGTTCTTGGAGTCTATAACTAATGTGTGTCACATATGTTTGTCAACTATAAGATGTCCTTGTTATTGTAGCTTATAGGTATCATCATGCGACATTAACATTGTTCACCCAATGCACCAAATAGGTGTCTTAACCTGATCAGTTCACTTTTCCTAGTGTACCTATGGCTTATGGAGGCTTTGAGATATGGTAGGGTGTCTATGAAAGGGAATTTTTTTTAGATGCTACAATTACAAATGCCCTATTTGACACAATGTGGAGTTAAGCAAAGGGCTCGTGGGCTATTCATCACAACAAAAGGGGATAAATCATCCAATAAGTTAAAGGTTTGAAATCAAACATTTAATTGTTTCAATAGATAGGTGTCTAACCATATCAAATTACCCTTACCACTGCATTGTAACCTGCACTACAACAAAAAATGATTTTGTCAAAAATTGCACATAATTAAAAGCACACATGGGGTTGCAAACTATTTGAAAGAATGTCTTAAAGAAATGTGGGCCATTTTGGTATAGAAAATACAATGGGTTCAAGGTTTGAAACCAAACAATATTTTTTTTGATGAAATATATAAATATATTGGCTAGAAATAAATATATGAATAATTCACAAAAAATAAGGTAGTATGAGAGCACCCCACGACACACTAGGTAGAGCCTATGAGCAAAACCAAAATATTAGGTAACAACTAGGCAAAGCCTAGAAACAAGAAACTATAAAAAAGCCATAAAATATAGTAAATTTTTATGCTAGTAAATGTACGCATAATGTATTTGACTAATCTAGATGCATTTTTTAGGTAATGTAGAATTATTACTTATAGAGGATTGTTTGACTGATTCAACTTTAACAACGTATCTACAAGTTTTGCCAAAATAAGAGCTTGGCAATAATGTATAGGGGTCTTACCTGACTAGCATGCCTTTTCTATCATATACCCAACTTTAGAATAAGGTACAATAATTAATTAGAGCATAGTTGGAGGTAGATTTTTGTTAGATCTTGTAATTGCCAGTTCTCTAGTTGACATGTGTGCAAAAGTCAAAGAATCATACATAGAAAACATAGGCACTATTTAATATAAATGCCTTAGGGTCTTAAGAAATAAATGAACTTTGAAATTTATATTTATCTAATGGAGTGTAACAAACCAATAAAACATAATATTAACAAACAACAACACAAACTAGTCTTAAAAATCACAAGTTATCATGAAGTTATAATTTTAAAAATACTATCATTAAAAATAATGTGAATATAAAATATGAAACTTGGAGCCACCAAATTCTTCTTCAACCTAACCTACAATCTCAAGAAAATGGATTCAAGGTAGAATATGTCAGTTCAAGAGGAGGGTTCCCACTGTGGTCACCAAATGTGAGATGGAAATTTTAAGCAATGGATTTTAAATCATGTAATTAAACAAAATCTACTCAAAACATAAATCCACTAATAAAATTTAGAGCCAATAAGATTAAAATTCAAAAAAATGAAACATTCATAGCAACATTATAACTTAAATCTTGATGCTCCAAAGCATATTAAACAAGAAAAGGATCAAATGCTTATGGGTTGCTTATATACTTAAGACTTTATTGGAAATCATGATATTAACTTGATTCAAGACATGGATTAGTTGATAGCTTGATAAAGAGGACTAATGGATTTGATCACAATATTTTCATGGAAGCTATAGATTTAATATTTTCTCTCTCTTGTTTAGAATGTAGGGATCATGGATTTAAATAAGCAATGAAAGGAGATTTTCCAATGAATTAAAAATTCATTTGAAGCTTCTAGAGAGGAAAACTCTATAGAGGAAGGAGGGAATTGCAAGAAATTTAAAATTAATTAGAATAATCTAGAAAGAGAACTCTTGATGTTGAGATCATCATCAATTTGACTTCAATGCATGAAAATAAGAAACACAACAAACTCAATTATCTCTGCTCTGACTTTGCTTTGTATTGTTTGTACTCTTTTTCTGTACCCTACATACATTTCACATCCACATCTATATATCATTCATTTAATTTATTCCTATCTCTATTCATGCTTACTTTCTCTTTTCTTCTCTATTCACCCTAATCAATGCATTCATTCTCTTTTTCTTTGATACTATTTCCCTCACTAGTCTTTATGCTTTATAACAACTTGGATCAAATCTTGTTTCTGGTGTCTTAAGATTTAACAAGGATATAAAAAAATTCATTCCACTCCTTTGAGCCCTCTCTAACTTCTTCTCAACCCTACTTAACTTCTCAACACAATCCTCATATCTTACACTACCTCTTACTCTATCACAATCCCTTCTTGTAGCCCTTTTTTGGGCTAATTTCCTTGGCACAGTCCTGTACAGACTCAAATCATCAAACTATTTAAATTATTAGATACCCTTTATGGTCCTCTTCCACTTAAATTTTTTTAAGAACTTAACTCAATGGTTTTATCACTTTTTAAAGTCTTTTTAGCCTACTATTTAGGCTTATTAGGTTTCTTAAAGCCCTATTGGTACTTAGTCTTTCTAAAACTGTACCCCACCATACCTTACCAAATTGAAAACTTAAAAATAATTAAAAAAAAAAATTACCTTCCAATTCACAAAGTTTGTGAGTTTTACAATGGTGCAAACTTCTAGAAAACCATTTTTAGTCTTGAAACCCTAGCCACAGTGTATGACAGTCTACAGGGACCTAAGAAGTGTAAAATATCCTCTTGAGATGTTTCACTCACTTTCATAAGATTATGATTAATTAATAAGGTATGTAAAAATATTATACAACTCTTCAAACTGGTATTTAACCTTAAAACCTCATTTGTTTAATGTCTTTCCACCATCCTGTGCTTGACTATGTGATTACTCATAACTAGGCATACCTGAGGGGAAACAAAGTGTGGTTTTAGGATTCCAAATAAATTTTAGATAAATATGAGGGTTTTTATAAGTTTATATGACTCTAATACTTCTTTCCAAACCATTTTAATTTCATTCCATCACTTATGTTCACGTTTTCTCCAAGGGTCTTATTTGACTGATAACACAAACTTAGAGGTTTATAGGTTCTGGACTAAGGGTTTCAAGAAACAATGTTTAAAAATGCCATTATAAATCTCATAATATCTTAAATATCATATTCAATGTGCTTAACAATAATTATAAGTGGCCAAACCAATGTTTCTCAACATTTTTCTTCTTAAACAACATTTATTCAATCTTAGCCTATAGGTCATGATCCAAACAAGACCTATAAATTGATATTCACATAGAGAAACATATAGATAACTAGATAAACCAATGAAAAATCTTCAAATACATAAATCACATCTACTAAAATTCACAAAAGGCTTCAAAGGCTGGGTTTCATAATATTTTTCTTCATTATTGATTTACTTAGTCGACATTTCATTGCACATTTTAGGATTACACAAGGTACTTTGTGAATCAAATATTTACTCAGAACTTGTTGATCATAAACAATGCTTTATTGAATTTCAAAAACATATATTCAATCTCTAAATCTCACAAGAAACTACAAAACTTATCAATCCTTACCTTACTCTATTATTTTATTAGACACTCTTTACATATGCAGAAAATATAAAGTCTGATTGTTTTCTTATCTTCAAAGGAACAAGACTCATATTCATTAACTTATTTGGGGTTATTTACATTATTTATTCAAATCCCAACCACCACATTCATGCTATCTTTATTTAATAACTCAAAAACACCAAAAAACCATCTATTTCAAATAATCTAACTAACATAACTAACACTTGTATGTTGAGAACTGCCCTTAACTAACTCGGCCACTAACATACTAAAAAAAATGACTCATCATGTGAGTCATGTGTGTGTTGAGACACCTTTGACCACCTAATATAACATAAAAAATAAACTACAACATTAAGACCTCATGAAATGAGATTGAAATCTCTCAAACTACACAAGAACATTTAAAAATTCAAACCAAAGTTTTGGTAGGAAACTGCCCATACTCCTCTAATTCAAATTTGATCAAATCTTAACAACTATAAATGACCCCTGCAGACCTAACATGACCTGTGATGACTCTCAAAAGACTCTAATATGAGAAACAGACTAATATTTACAATGTGGTAGGTGATGCTCTTACATCAACTCTCTAGAGAAGGAAAAGGGTGGTGGAGAGTTCTAGATTCCATTAGGGAATATAATGATGATTAGGGGAAGATTAAACTAAAATTAGAATAAGGGTTAGGTGAGGAGTAGGGGGTAGGCTTGTAGGAATGACTAGGAGTAGGTAGGTAGGTGGGTTATCAATTTAAAATTCACAATATAATATATAAGTGGGATTAGGATATAAATGGGATTAATTAGAAGAATTAATGAATAAGTGAGAAGGGGTAAGGTTAGTATTATGAAGAATAATGAAGGGGGATGTTAGATAAAGGACAAGCATGATTAGTAAGATAAACTAGATGAAGTTAGATGAGATTAGTGTCAAAATTAGTGATGAGGGATGAGGTAAGAAAATTTAGGTGCATACAACTACAATATGAGATAAAGGAGGGATCACAGGATTTGGTGGAGACTATGAAGGTGAAGGAGAAGAAGATAAAATAACAACCATAGGAGGATCTAAAGCAACAAATTGTGCAATAGTGTTTTTAATCAATGATGCACCACATGATGTGAAGAAGGATCATCTAAAGCACTTAAAAGTCTTTAAGCACCTTTGATTCCATCTTATGGTCTTTTAAAAACAATCTTGGGCCTCCTTATAGGCTGAGCAACTTTTATAGTTGTATCTTCTTTTTATTTTTATTTCTCAGCCTCATCTTTACTTGAACTGCTACTTAGAGAGAAGCCCACAAGTGATTTTCCCCCTATTTGAAGATGAGATTTAACAAGTCTTTTGGTTTCTCACTTTGGTAGTCATGAAATTCTTTGATCTTTTACTTAGACTCATATTTTCTTAAGCCACATGAAGGTTCTATAAATTAAAACTCTAGTTCTATCTTTCAAATATGTCAATTCAACTTTAGACTAAGAGACTCATGGAAAGGGATAGAGGAAGACATTTTGGTTGTAATAAATAGATCCACTAGTACTTCATTATATTTCATTACTTCTAACACATCTACCAAGTCATATTCTATAGTTTTCTCTAACTTTATGCAAGAATAATCCCAAAGGATGACTTATTTTCATCTCCATAGTCCATCCATAAATTTTTAAAATATGGGATGTGTTTGTGGGAAGTTCCAAGAATATTCACAATCATACCTCTGATGTCATATTATGGTTGACTATGAAATTTTTGAAGAGTGACTTGAGTCATTTGAGCATCAATATTCTTAACCTTAGCCAATGAAGCACAAGTATATCTTCTTGTAGTGATTGGGGAATTCACTCTAGATTTGTGCTTACTTGATATGAATTTATGTGTTTCAACTATTTTATGTACCAATTTCATTAGTGCTCATTATTCATTAACAAACATGGGTAACATGTAAAGGGCATTCTCAAAACTACATGTTATGATGTATGAAAATGTGGAAAACTGAATAAACCATGCTCCCCATCTTATGATTTTTTTGTAGCCTCAATTGAACTTATGATATTGTAGGGTTCCTGATCAAACATCTTAATGATGTAATATAGGAAAAAATCATCTACATGGTGGAAATGCTATGATATTTTCTTCAGTGCGAGTTTGGGATAGCGTTCATAAACTCTTGAGACTTTTAATTGACCCATATGATTTATTCTTGGGGATATTCTTCTCCTTGTTACTCCATAGACTAGATAAGAAGTCATTAATAATTTCCCAGTCATTTGTACTTCACATAACTATTTGTGAATTGAATCATTGATCATTTCTACCCAATTGATATATTGTTTATTCTATTATATGATCCACATGTATCAATACATCCATTATTGAAATTATGGATCTATAGAATTCCCATCTTCCCTATTCAAGAGTGTGATGATATTATTTATCTCCATTTTTAAATCAAAGTAAGTCGTTGTCTTTGGTAGTTTGGTAGAATAAATCTTTTTATTTTCAAGCCAATATTTATTTATCACTTTAACACAAGATGCCATATTTTCATCACATAATTTTTGAGTTGTCCCAATGGTAAAATCCACAAAATATTCATGATTAGGGATCTTGAGCATCTCTTAAATATGCTTTGGACCAAGGGAAATTACATATTCATCTTGAGAATTTTTGACTTCCTTATTCTCATTGTCATAATGGCTCACAGAAGCCATTACAATTCCACTATCATAGATCCCATGAATTCAATTTGAATTAGCAATAACATATATTCTATTCCAAAAGTCATCAAGATTAGTATGCCCTAGATGTATATCAAAGACATCATCTATGTTGGATTCAATGTTACAGGGGAGAGTGACCCTGCTAAATTGGTATTTAGTGTCTTTCTTCTTCTTAAGGGTAACTAACATGTGGATTTGATAGTGTTGATCTTTATCAGTCTATTACAAGGCTTGGCAAAATTTATAACTCTTATTACAATTGAAAAATTTGTAGTGGGGTTCTAGACTATTAAGGGAGTTAGAATCTCTACCAAGCCTTGGTATTGTCTACATAGTCAGAATTTATAATGTAGAGAAATAGAATGTAAAGGAGGATTGGAATTCTAGTGCAGAGATATGAGTTTGGATTTTCACCAAGATTTTAAGGCTATTTTGGATGTTGAATATTCTTTTTTTTATTATAACATTGAGAAATCAAGTAAATTCCCTATAGACTCTAAAGTAGGTAAGGTGAAGTGAAGATTCATGAAAATTTTAATGCTATACCTTTAAATTCATACAAAATTCAATTAGGGATCATTTTAAAAATGAAACCCTAAAAATTATTATAAAATCTTGGTGAATCCTAGAGTTTAGGTATAATTCCACGGGGAAATCTTTGGAAAAATCACCATCCAGGTATAAATTAACTAGTGATTTCTATTAGCTCTTTAAAAAAACTTATAAATATATATAAAATTAAATGTCATATTCAAATCAAGAAATAATGGAGAAAAATACATAGTTAAATCCCTTTCCCCAAACACATTCATGGGGAAAACATGTTTGAGGTGAAATAATGATTATGATCAATAGACACCCTAAGTTTTTCAAAACAAAAGTTTTTGCTTTGCCTTGTGAAATTGTAGGTAGTCCAACCATTTTAAAAACTTTCCCAAATGAACAAATCCAAGCAAGGAGGACATGCGTGACAACACGAATAATAATTTCTACAAACCCATTACAAAATTAAACCTTAAGTAGGTGTGTGTAACTCTAAAAAAATTCATCACCACATGAATGCCCATACATACATTCATAAGATTTTTGAGGTCTTGCTAATCTCATTACTAAACAAACAATCCCAAACAAATGTAAATATCTTGTTAATATCATTACTAAATAAACAATCCCATGTGATAACCAAATTGTGTCTAATATTATGGGTTTTGATATAAGATAAAAAGGGTTTTCAAGCTACAAACAAATATCTAATGAAACAGATAACATGGAAACAATTTGAATATATTAAATCATTAAAAGTGTGACAACATTTGCAGATATGTACAAATTATATTTCTTACTTGGATTGTACTTCATTGTTGGTTGCTTAAACTCTTCCTTGACCTCCTCTTGTAATTGTCACTCGTTTCACCATTTCCACAACATATAGGGTTTATATTTATTACTTAGATTATACTTCATTATTGGCTACTTAGACTCCTCCTTGGCCTCCTCTTACAATTATCGATCGTTTCATGATTCCCATGACATGTAGGGATTGTATTTCTTACTTGGATTGTACTTCATTGTTGGATGCTTAGACCCCTCGTTCGCCTCCTCTTACAACTATCACTTGCTTCGTAATTACCACAACCAAAAATGAATAAAACTTTAATATAAATTAAGTTATATGAATTTAAGTTTTAGGGTTTCATGGTTTTAGTATTTTAAGCAATTTGAGGCACTTATGTAGATTTATTTTATAAGAGGTAATTTGTGTTAATTAAAAAACCAATGGATAAAGAGGTTAGATGATGAGAAGTCTAAATTTGAGATCTTATTTATGGTTCCTTATTTTTAATGATTAAATTTGTTGTTATTTTAAAAGATTAAATGTCTTTTTTAAATGTTAAATTTGATGGCCATATAACTAAGTTTAAATTGAGTACAAACCTCTTTAAGTCTCTCAAAAGACAAAACAAATAATATAATAAACTAAGTATAGAAAAAATAGTGAAAAAAAATAGAGTGTAGAGTATAAACCAACTATGGGGCCATAGGTCAAGACAACTACGAAAATAAAGGATGATAGAATTGAAAAAAATATTCAAAACATTTTCATACTATATAATAAGGTCTACCAAAATGTCTTAACCACATCCATATTGGCCTTTCAAATATTTTTTTATTTCAATTAATAAACCTTGCCAAACAAAATATAATTATCACCTTAAACATTTAAAAATAGAATACATTATGATCATAAGGCTCTGTTATGTTTATTTAATTTATTCTTTGTGCATTGTTTAAAAGAAGTATCTTGCATGTCATTATTTGTCACAGGAAATCAATTTAT
This sequence comes from Torreya grandis, assembly GCA_037957365.1. Classification (NCBI taxonomy): domain Eukaryota; kingdom Viridiplantae; phylum Streptophyta; class Pinopsida; order Cupressales; family Taxaceae; genus Torreya; species Torreya grandis. The sequence goes on from JARHVA010006017.1 coordinate 138,404, forward strand.
TATTTGTCTAAAATAAGTATGTGGTAAAAACCAACCAGATAATATAATAAAATGATTATAGTAAAAATAGTGACAAAAAACTAGATTATAGAGTATAAACCAACTATGGGGCCATATGGCAAGACAACTATGAAAAGCAAGGATGACATGATTTTAAAAAACATTCAAAACATTTTTATAGTTTTGAAATTATAAATTATATAATAAGGTATGCCAAAATGTCCTAACTACATCCATATTGGCCTTTCAAATATTTTCTTATTTCAATTAACAAACCATGCCAACTAGAATATAATTATTACCTTAAACAATTAAAAATAAAATACAGTATGATCATGAGGCTCTATTGTGTTTATTCAATTTGTTCTTTGTGCATTATTTTAGAAAAGTACTTGCATGTCATTATTTCTCATAGGAAATTAATTTCATGTTTGTTCAAAATAAGTATGTGGTAAAGACCAACTAGAAAATATAATAAACTGAGTATAGAAAAAATAGTGATAAAAAATCAGAGTATAGAATATAAACCAATTGTGGGGCCAGAGGGCAAGAAAACTATGAAAAGTGAGGATGACATAACTGAAAACAATATTCAAAACATTTTCATAGTTTTGAAACTATAAACTATATAATAAGATCTGCCAAAATGTCTTAACCACATCCATATTGGCCTTTCAAATATTTTTTTATTTCAATTAACAAACCATACCAACAAAAACATAATTATTACCTTAAACATTTAAAAACAAAATATAGTATGATCATGAGGCTACAAGACTCTTTTTGTGCAATACATATGGTAAGATCATGTGTAGTACTTAGTATAAATTTAGTAAAGACCAAAACTCACACTTTTGACATAGTTGGTTGATCTAATAGACTAAAAGAAGTTCTTGTTATAAGGGATTGATTCTTTAAGGTTGTATCCTCTATAAGTTACACCTTGAAGGAAATTGCAAATTTTTTTCCTTCAGAGATTAGATATTCTTTTCCTTGGAATGAACTACTAGAATCCATGGCTGTGATGTAGTCTCAATATTGGAAAAATATTAGCTCATCATATTTTTAGAATAAAATCAAAACCTTGTCCCAACACTTCTGTAAGAGTGTAGAATTGAATGGTAAAAAAATTGAAGGGATTTTATATTTTCCAAAGGTAAGGGTGTAGTTTGTTCAATTTGCAACGACAATGTTGAAACAATTTAAAGTTTTGGACCAAGCTTTCAAAGATGGATCGATCACTAGACTATATACTACCTTAAGTTTGAGTGAAATACTACATGATGGTATCTCAGAATATTTTAATCATGTTAATTTATGACAAACAATGATTTTGAGCTCAGTGGAAGATAAGAGACTTTTTAGTGCATTGACATTTTTAAAGTCAAAGTTAAGAAACAAGCTTGACAAAAAATGGAGACTTGCTTGAGGCTCTATACAACTAGATACAATGTCCTCGATTTTTCATTTGATAGAGCTTTAGAAATTTGGCAGTCAACATTTAGAAGAAGAATATTGACTAATAATTATTCAAATGCATTGTAATTATACAATATTAGATATGAGTCCAACTAATTTTAAAGAGAATGTAAATAAAAATTATCAAGAAAAAAATGAATAAAATTAGAATTTTGAAATTTGAAATTTAGGCATCTAAAATCCGAAGATGATCAAGGAAGGACAATAAATTTTGTGACTGATTTTGAGATTTATTTTATCAAGGTTTTGAGAAAGCTTGTTAAAGATAATATAGAGTATATAAATGATTAAGAGGTAATTTTTGTATTTTTGTGTTCTATTTGATTAAGAGAACATGTCTATAATAGTTGTAAACTCTATTATAGAGATGCATGAGTATATTATGGTGTTCCCTTATTATTTTATACCAAAATTATTTGAGATATCTATAGTGTAATGAACTATAAGTATCTATATTGGATCGAGAGCTTCAATTCCACCAATAGATTGCGTAAATGACTACAAAATTTGAGAAAACCATCACATATGTATTTGAGTAACTTTCATTAATCTCAAGGGTGACGTGTTAGACCAATATTAAATTTTATCTTGGCCCTTCAATATGCTGGCACCAATTCTCTAAAAAATGGGGCAAAACCTCAACCTCAATCCTCATTGTTTTAATTCCATCTACAATGTAGTCAATGCTACAAATAAATATACATTAGTTTTGAGAAATTTTGGATGTGAAATCATTTATGTCATTAACCTCTTTTAACACTGGCTATTTTTTTAAGAATTAAAGACATAATAATTTAAACTTATAAGTTTATAATTATAGTTTTAGTTATTTATTATTAAAATTTTTAGTCATTAAAACCATATAGAAGGAAGAGCATGCTTGTTTTACTTGGTTTTATAAATTTGTTAAGGACCAATTGTGACTTAGGACATAATAATCTTAAGGTGGTAATTATATTTTGGTTGACATGGTTTGTTAATTGAAATAAAAATATATTTTATAAGCCATTATTGATTATGGATATGGTTAAGACATTTTTAAAGTAAGGATGACAATCAAATATCTTTAAAGAAATGATTTACAAGGAACTTATCATTATATTTATTCATTTCAAGATAAATGATCGTGCATGTAAAAATCTACTCTTAGTCTTCAGAACAAAAAAACATAAATCCATACCTTGAAATCACAAGGAAACCAACTTAGAAATTGTCTGCACCTTTGTTTCCAACTTCTCATCCCAATCTTTCAACTATTAGAGATTCACTTCTACTAATACCTTGCACTAATGATTAGAAAAATTGAGAAACTATCACATATGTATATAAACAACTTAATTATGATCTAATACATACGCATCTATATAATAGAGTTTAAAACTATTATAGACATGTTCTCTTAATCAAACAGAAGATTGAGAGCAGTTATTTGCATGCATAGTCATATGTCTAGAAATGAATAAATATAATGATAAAATTCCTAGAAAAAATTTATTTAAATATATTTTCTTTCCATCCTCACTTTTCATAGTTGTGTTTCCCTATGGCCCCATAGTCATTTTAAGTTAATAACATCACCGTACACACTTTGAGGATCCATACAATGCCTTTCGAGGCTTAATTTATAGAATAATGAAGGAGAGATATAGTAGGACATAGAGAAGGTATATCATGGAATTATTTCATCATCATATCATTTACAAAAAAAAGGTATTTTTCCACCAATTCTAAAATAATTATCCTATCTTCTTGTTCTCAACACTCTAGGCCAAATGTTGATGGGCTTCTAAATCCTGCAAATAGGCTTAAAATACAATGTCTCAGGCCATTTTATCATACTCTTCACCTCACACGGGCCAAATAGTGGCTATAAAAAATTATCAAGAGGTATGTAGAGATAATAAAAGTGGTTTTAGATCCATTCCAATTCATTTGAGTCACTTATAAAACTAATTTGATTCATCGAGTTCCTTTAAGGATTCTAGCAGGGTTTTAACATATCAAACTTATTCAAGATTGTTCATAAAGAATAAATCATAGATTATATAAATAATTCAAAAAATATATAATAGGGTGAATATATTAACTTCTATAATATTTATTGGGACCCATGAAAATCCTCATTCAAGTTCACACATAGTGAAAGTGACCTTATCAAGCAATACAAGCCTATAGGTGCATTCGATAGAGGGCTATTTGGGCATAAAAGGTTATGAAGCTGATTTATTTTTATTTTAAACACATCCTTGAGGTATTTAACATTTAATATTATGTTTTTACATGTTCATCTTAATGATTTAACTCCTCAAACTCATTAGAACCTGCATTAACCCAGTGTTAGGGTTTACAGACAGTCTTGTGTGAATGACCTTAATAACCTATTTTGATGGATTATAAACCTTGTTAAGAATATTAAACACTATATAATATTACCCTAGGAAATTTCAAAAGTATCAAAATATTATCCACCTCTCATTCCATTAAAATCAAGTGTCTCTTCTTCATGAATCTATTCACAGTCAAGATGAGTTGGTGTATTCATAGTGTTCACTTGATCATTTGACTGTAAATGGTTTTGTTATGAGGTAAAAAACTCATATAGATTATGTATAATAATTTTAGGTATTTATATATACCATATGTTAGGTTTTATTATTCATTTTATTCCTTTAAAACCTTTAATAGACCTTAAAATACTCAAGAACACATTCTTCTTAGACAATCTGTTACAACTATAAACATTTCTTCAACTAGGTAATCATGGGAGTATTAAAAATATTATTTTAAACCTTATAAGGTTGGATTACATAATGTTATTCAATAAGAAACCAACTCTCCTATTGCTTTCTTGAGTACCTAGTGTCCAATGTAAGGTGATTATCTCTAAATCTCACACAACCTAAAGCACTTTTCTCTAAGTGATTTTGTATTAGGTTGATGATTATTGTTAATCCAAAGAGTACACACTCCTATTTTTTTATTAAGTTATATTATCTTCAAAAAATCCTTCCATAGTATTTTTCATCAATAACACTACCCTCACTCTCTATTTTTTGCCAATAGGCCAATAGGTGTCTTTTCCCCAAGCCCACACCTTCTTCACACTTATTCTTGGGCATGGTCTTGACTAAACCAAGATAATCCTCAATTTTTTGATGGGTATTTGAGTTTATTTGATTTTTTTTGTGGATTATTTCCATTGTGAAATATTATAATATTTATCATTTGTCTCCCAATCCTTCTTACAGACCCATACAGTCTAACTGTCGGTGTAAAATTGCATGATGATTGTTTTATTGATCATAAATTGATAATGAAAGGATTTTAGGTTTTATTGAAGTTGAAAAAAAAATATAATCTCAAATATATATTAAAAACTAATCACAAATTACAATCTTACATTTTTTCATCCAATACTTGAAGTTATTATTTTCTTGCTTTAAAATTTTGAATTCAATGACCTTCTTGAATGGTGTCTCTTTAAACTATCATATAAGATGTATTTGGGAGATTCATGTAACTATTGAATTCTTAATTAATTATATATACTCATTTTAATGTCTCAAACCTTACATAATAATGTAATTGTATCCAAACATCCCATTTGTTCATCTACAAAATTGTATTTTTCTCATTTGAGAGCTGTGTGTTCACATTAATGCAAGAGGGCAACTTGGAGAATCAAAAAAAGTTTGTTGATGATTAAATTGAACTTTTAAGGCTTGTACCAATTTAGATCAAGGTATTTTTATTCTTTCACAAGTCAACAAGATCTTTAAAGTATCAAACTTACTCAAATTCATACCTTCTCAATGATACAAACCTGTAAATTGGCATTTCACTCTTTCTGCATGTGAATCTTGTTTGGAGATGGAATAAGGATTTTTTTTTATGTATACGAGGTTAATAAAATAATTTTTATATATTATCAACACCTCCAAGTGAGACAATAACTCAGAATCCTTTAGAACCTTACATGTCATGCCCAGGATAGCAAAATCATTAGGTCTCCTTGTTGGTACAACCATGAACAATGGAATATTGAAATAAGTTTTATTTTGAAGAGGTAAATATACTTTAAATTAATAATATACAACCATTTTCATGTATTTATTAATACTACACATGCCATTTCAAGGAAATAATATGGCAGTGGGGTTATCAAGGGTTTTAGAGCAGCTTGTCTTCTTAACAATGTTCATAAAGTTATGGCCTTAAAACCTTGAAATATTGCTATGAATTAGAAGAGCATAGGGTTCCAATAATTCCCCAGAGATAATTGGCCCTAAATTTCTTTCTCATTCATGAAAAATCCTCAAACTATTTAACTTTCTTGAGCTTGTCTAGCAGTCCTATAAACTTGATGAAGAAATGGAATAACTATTTATCCTTATAGTGCCTATAACTTCTTATTAAACATGGATTTGAGTCTAATGGGACTAGGGAAATAATTGGATACACTCAAAAATTTATCTTTAGTGGAAACCCTTTTGTAATGAGACCTCCACAAGCCCTTATCTTTTAAGAAAATTGTTTATCTTGCCTTCTTACCCTATTGGAACTATGAACCAGGTGGCTATGGAGTCTTTCTTGACCTATACGGTGGTTTTCATTGAGTAATTTACTAAATCATCTCCCACATTCCTTTCCATTTAAATTCTTCATTATGCCTTGTTTGAATGTTAGAAATGATGAGTAGGTAGTTAAAGAATTGTTCTAACATTGGAAAAGGAGTTTTTAAGGCACCTTGGATAAGATGTACAGGTAAGGTACATGCATCATGGCATTCAAAAAGTGAAAAATGACATAAAATAACTCTATACATAATATTAGACCTTCATGTTTGATATTATTTCAAAAATTTATATTACAACATTATAATAAGCAATACAAGACAAAACAAAAGAAACCTTAAACTCTCCAAAAATACCTTAGTTTACCAAAATGATTGAAATTGAAATTTTTGAACACATTATCTTCTTGGATGTTCATCATCTTCCTTTCTTCACTATGGTTTAATCTTTACCTTGACCTGCACAACAAACTGTAACATTTCTAAAGTTAACTTAATCTATGCTAAACACCTCACAAATGACTAAAATATGGAGATTGGTTAATCAACTGAGAATCATGACTTCATACTCTAACTAGACCTAACACAAGACCCTAAAAAAACCTAAGACATAATTACAAGACCTCACCATAAGACAAGCTATGACATCAAGACACAACCCTTCAAAAGGTTATAAACAAAGTTAAATAAGATTGGCTAGAAAGTTTTGAAATATAATGACCCATGATGGCCAATTTGGCTAAAAAATATATGGTCATTGATAAATTATATATAACATTACATTTAGGTATGCATTCAGTCATACATGTCAATTAATTGTAGTCATGATACTATAACTCATACCATAAATCAATGTAGCTAATCACCCTAGTACACTCCTTTTAGAATAGAAGGAATAAAATCACCATTCAAGAGTCATCCTAAAAAGATATAGTTCACTCTAAAATAAATGTCAAATATATGGGTTAATATGTGCATGCTTCAATCCCAATCTCATGCATGCATGACCAAACCACTTTAATCCAAACTCACATATAATATAGTAATCTTCTAGCATTCTAAACTGACATAGAACACTACTGCTAACACAACTACTATCACTATTTATTTCTCTTAATTTATGCCCATTTATTAATTTTGAAAGAAGATTAAAAAAAATAGTAATAAGGGTGTGGTATATATACCTAGTTTGTGATGCATGTGTAATATAGATGAAAGTTGAGAACTCCTCTTTGGCTAGGAAGGAATAACCTACAAATAAGAACACAGTAACAAAAGGTGTTATTAGCAAGATAGTTAAGTAGACTACCTAGCATGAGCTAGATCTAAGAATCTTATGCTTTTTAGGAGTTTGTCAATCCACTGTTGATAACAATCAAGTTAGAGATTATAAAATAAATTACTTGCATAAGATAAATGAAATGCAATACAAGAAGAAAGTAGAATGCTTGTTAAAGAAAATGACTATATCTAGAAAAAATAGGTCAATACTTATGTTAAAGTGGGTGAAGTTAGGTTAAAAAAATGAAAAAAGGATCTGTAAATAGGTAGGAATATAAAAAATTGGATTTTGTTGGGGTTAAGGGGCTAAAAATATTTATCTATTATTTTTTCCATAGTGATCGTTAGTGGTTGGGTGAACTATCAATGGTTAACCTGACCGTCGGTGGTTGGGTAACCATCGATAGATGGGGTGTTCATCGATGGTTTCCTATGATTTTTTGAAGGTGATCAAAAAAGAGTTACATAATAGGTAAATGGGTAGATAGAGGTTCTGCTGAGGATTTGGTAGAAAGGAAACAAGGTGTAGATAGGTTTGATCAGGTTAGGGAGGTTAGAAATCCAAAATAATAATTCTAAAGTACTAATATACATATTGCTTACTAGTTGGTTGATGGTTGAAAGCTAAAGTAATTTTGCTAGAGTAATAGTACTTTGGCCTCAAAATTAAATTCAATAGAGGTTCAAGTATATTTTATTGATGCTAATTCGTTGAAGGAAGACTGAATGTTGAAGATCTTGAATACTTGTGTATAAGAATATTTGATAGCTTAAACATGGATCATTTTCACCTTCCACTCCCCTCCTTTTATAGGAAAAGAGAGATGGAGGATGTAAGGTTCCCTAGAGGATGAGGTTGCTGATCATGATGCTTGGAAGTTTGTTATCATTGCATAAGCAAACATATTAAATTGTACCTTATTATCTCACACACCACTGGTGATGTGTTAATAAGGTTGAGGATGTGAGGACCTAACCATCGACAGTCAGGCTAACCATCGATGGTTAGGCTTACTATCAGTGCTTGAGTGTCTGAAGATGAAAGGGTTAAAAAAAGGGGTTAAAATTTTTGATTAAACATTAAGTTATTAAGTTGATGAGATTATCTAACTAGGTGGTTAACTAGTCTCAAGGTTTGATAGGGGTCCTAAGGCATTTAAACAACTAGAAATGTCATGTGTAGTTTTCTAGTGTCTACACTATTATTTAATATAGAGGGAGTGATTTTGAACACTATTTTCTTAAGCTAATATCAAAATCACTCATATCACTATCTAATTATCCCCAAACCATATGGAGAGCTGGGGGTCAAGCACATAAATCATCATTCATCATAACAATAACTCCCTCATCATTTTTCATCATCCTTCATACCCCTCTCATTGACCCTCATTTTCATTCATCATCCCTAATCATTCCAACATCATTCCTCATCATCTCTTATCATCCTTAATCACTCCCTCATCAACCTCATCATCCCTAATCACTCCTTTATCATCCCTCATTATCCCTAATAAACCATAATCATTACCTCAATGGCCCTCATTACCTCTAATCACACCCTCACTAACCCTCATCATCCCTAATCACTCCCTATTCATCCCTCATTACATTTCATCATCTGTAATCACTACCTCATCGACCCTCATCATTCCTAATCACTTACTCATCATTAATCATCATCCATAATCATCCCTAATCTCTCTCTCAATAGATATCATTGTCCCTAGTCACACCCTCATCAATCCTCATCATACTTGATCATCCCTAATCACTCCCTCATCATTTTTCATTGCCTCTCATAATCCCTTATCCCTCCCTCATTGACCCTCATCATTCCTCATCATCCATAATTACTCCCTCATCTTCCCTCATTATCCCTAGTTATCCCTAATCACTCCCTAAATTGACCTCATTATCCTTATTCACACCCTTATTGACCCTCATCATCCCCAATCATCCCTATTCACTCCCTCATCATCCCTCATTTGTCCTTATCATCTATAATAACTCACTCATTGACCTTCATCATCCATCATCATCCTTAATCACTTCATAATCATCCCTAGTCACTCCCTCATCATTATTAATCACTCCTCATTGTCCCTAATCATCCCTCATCATCCCTAATAACTCCCTAAATTGAAATCATTGTCCTTATTCACACCTTAATTAACCCTCATCATCCCTAATTAATCCCTCATCATCCCTCATCACCCTTCATCATCCCTAATCATTCCTTCATCAACCCTCATCATCCCTAATCACTCCATTAGATTTCATCATCCTTTATCATACCTAGTCCTTACCTCATCATCCCTAATCACTCCTTCAATGGCCCTCATCATCCATAAAAACACCCTCATTGAACCTCACCATTCCTAATCATCCCTAATGACTCCCTCATCATCCCTCATTGTTCTTCATCATCCCTAATCACTCCCTCATCAAACCTCATATACCCTTATCATCCCTAGTCACTCCCTCATTAGTCCTCATTATCCCTAATCAATCCCTCATTATTTATCATCATTAATAGTCACTCCATCATCATTCATCATCATCCCTCATCATCCTCAATCACTAAACCCTAAAAAATAAACCACTCCAACACTATGAGCCATTATTTTCATGTTCACATCAATTTGACATATATTTAGAAGCCATTAGGAGATGTGTGATCTAATCAGACAACATCCAAAAAATTCACACTCATGCTAGATAAATTAACAACCAATTTTTAGAGAAAACTTCTAAATCAAATTATCATAGTGGAAGGGTAGACAAATCCCACCATCCATCATAATTTAGAAACAAGTGCAAAGAGTTAAATACAAGGAGTAAACATACCAGAGTGAAATCAGTGGAATAAATGCTAATAATTTATTCTCATCACCCATAACATTATTTAAAAATAAGTCACAAACATGAGAAGATCCAAAATGCTTCAGCCCTTTTGCATAGTGTTTGTAACCCAAATAGAAAGTAAATAACCAATCCATAGCATTATGGATAGAATTAATATTTCAACTCCTCCTCTTCAAAATATGAATACCAATCAAGAATTAAAACAAGCACTACACTTTTTAACATCTATAGATCAAAGGTCACAAAGGGGGTAAGATCTAATAGTTTTGAAGGATAAATATGGGAACCATTGGGAAAATAAAAAATGCATGTCATCAATTCTATTACTAGGTGGGTGAGTTGGGAATGGGTATTGATATCCCTTCTATTATCTTGAGGCCAAAGCTCATACTAACTTGAAAGACCTGAACATCAACCAACCATTCCTTGTAGAGAAATCTAATGAAAAACAAAGTTAAAGACAACATTCAATCTCGCATTAAAAGGGAAACATAGTTTCCTTTGTATATTTACTATTTATTTCCAAACCCCAATACATGGATCATTCCAACATTAATTTCAGATCAAGGGGGGATTTAAAAATTTTCCTTTGTTTTAACTTGTTCTCCCACATGCATTCAAATAACATCCTCCCCCCATAGTAGTTATAATTTAAAATCCATGTCACTATTCTCATAAGGATCCCATTATAATCATGTTCATTTTTTAAAATACATCATTGGCAATGCAACTAAAGCTCCCAATTCAACTCAAGATTCCAATGCATCTTGGGTTCCCAATGCAACTTGAGCTAGTAATGCAACTCAAGCACACAATGTAATTTAGGATAGTAATGAAAATTGAGTTACCAATGCAACTCAGACTCCCATTACGACTCAATCTCCCAATATAACTTGGACTCCCAATGCAACTCAGATGCATCTCAGGCTCACAATCTTACTTGGGCTCATAATGTAACTAAAGATGGTAATGCAACTTGGGCACAAAATGCAACTTGAACTTATAATGTCACTTATTTTTTCTTACCAACATCATATCTATTTATAATTGATGAGAAATATAGTTTTCATCACATTAAATCTATGTTTAAGTGATGCATACATCACTAGTGGTTGTCTTATGTGTGGGACTTGAAGAGTGAAAGTGGTACATTGTAGCACTAGAGCTTGGACATCCATCCATTAGGATATAATACACTCATCCTTTCCTTGGGGAGTGTCATCTTAAGCTTATATTTCTACAATCCCTAAACTCATAGAAGTTATAAATGGTTGCACTTGTGATTTATCTAAAATAACTTTTGCTTATCTATCTGCTTGTTATTTTATTTCATTTGAATTTATTGACCTATCATTGTTTAAACTTACTCGATAACTAGTTGGCTATATTTTGTGGCATCATCATATAACTTATTCTCTTGATCTTCTTTGGCCTTTTCATGTTTATCAAATGAATCTTTTTCTACTTGTTCCTTTACAACCTTAATCCTTTACTCTTCTTGCTTACACATAAATTCTCTATGTTTTTATTGTCTTCCTTGGATACTTGTGCATATTTTTATGCCTCCTACTTTTACTACTAGAGTAAAGCTTTCTAAGCCTTTGGTTTGGTTGTATTTTCTTTGACCAACTTGGCCTTAGTAGCATTATGTGTTGGATTTTTCTCTATTTGAGCTTACACTTATGGTTGATCTGTATGCTCCTACCCAAGAGGTTGTTCCTATTATGCCTATTATTTTTACGTACCTTAATCCAAGGACTCAATAGTTTCATATTCATAAGGATTTCCTTGTATAGGGGTACAAAAATATGCTAAAGAAGGAGCTATGAGATATGGAAAATATGATGGAGTGGCCATGATAGAAGGTGAAATTTGATGTTTGGGCATGACACCCTTTGGGAAATTAGGTGTAGGTAACATAATTTATTTTTATGCTTCATATCTGGGGTGTCAAATCCTACCACTTGTGTTTATGATTCCCCTATTGCACCTTCTAGACTTATGAATGTCTCCATTCACTTTACAAGCCTTGGGTGTTGTCAAGAAGCTCCAAGCATGCAAGGTTTTCAAACTAATGGCTTGAATGGGATAACTTATTTCTTTCTTATCTTCACCATTAGAGATTTGTTGAGACATTTTTTTATTTTAGGTCTTTTTTCTGAATTTTTCCTTTGTGCTTGGTCCTTACATGGATACAACCACTTATGCCTTTATTATGGTCCCTAATGCATCTTCTTGAAATAGAAATTTCACTCTAAAATTTATGACCTCATATTACTTGATTATATCATTTACAATGGATTATAAATGTGGAGTAATTTACAATAATAACATGGATGGGATGTTGTTTCAAACTTGACATGTGTGAACTACTTTTTAGACAAAAGATCATTATCATCCTCATCTTAGGTGCCATATTTGATATCCTCAAAGATCACCCTATACACTGATGTAGAGATTATTCCTACACATACCTCCACTGATCCTCTTGACTTTGATTTCTTTATTCAGTGCCTTCTTGAACTCTGACTTTGCTTTGTCATGCAGGTACATTGCTTGTCTTTGGCACTCTTGATCAAGACTTGGATTTTTTAACTCGTAAGACTCCTTGACCACCTATTATTCTCTCTTATTACTCTTTAATAAATTTTACCCTTAATATACATATAAATACTTTCCTATTATGTGCCAACACCATTCTCTCATACACCATTTCCCAAACTTCATTCTTGATTCTTGATTCAGCTTACTCACCCCTATTTAGATTCATAGCCTAAAAGCTTAATACCTGGTTCTAGTAATTCTTAAATCCTCATTATGTCCTATATTTCCATTTATATTACTATTATAACACCCATACACATCCAAACATAACACCCCATCTCCAATTTTACACTCTCTAACTAGCCACTTTTTCTCTCTTGAAGGCCTAATCCTTGTAGCCATTTTTCCACACAAATATAATAGGTTTGACCAACTTAAATTGGTTATATACAAAACCAATTTTTTTTTGGATATCTTTAATACCCTTCCTACTTCACACAAAACTTCAAGCCTTAAATCTCAAGGGAAGTCCTCATTCTTACCTACCTCTCTTGTCAATTAGGTCTCTTTAAGCCTATTTGAATGACACAGTACTAGACACCATACTATACGGTCAAGTACAAACTTATAAGCTATATATATATTTATATAATATAAAAATACAATTTATTCAAAAGTTTCATCAATTTTATCAATATTAAATGAGATTTATTTGAGTTGCAAGATTCAAAACTAGCCTTTGTCTTGATAGGCCTATGCAAGGCTGAGAGATATAAAAATGAGATAAAATGAATTTTATGACACTTGAAACCCTATGAATACCTTTATTATGTATTTAAAAAGTTTTGTGACATTTTAAAATACCTATATGTGCATGTAAAATGACAAAAAGGCTCCAATATGCAATTACACAACATTATGCATGCTCTTTAGGACTAGGTGTGAAGCTTTTCTTGACTCTCACACTTATACATAGATTTTTATTCCTTTAAAGTTATAAATATCATAAATTATAAACTACCTAGTATGGTTATAATTAATACACTTTAGTAACCCTTAAATAATCATCAACCATGCCAACTTACTTATGATTTAGACCATGTAAAAATAAAATTGCTCTTTAATGGGACTATGTGCACTATACTAAAAGGTTTTCATCGAATTTTGCTCTCCAAAATGATTAATTAGAAAAAAAAAATATTTACATACATACAAGACTTATTACCACATTTATATCATCCACAAAAACTGAATGACACTCCACAAACCTTTTTTTGCTCTTATTACATGATTGTGACAAAAATAGAGTTGTCTTAAAGCTTGTATATTTCCACCAACCTGTAGATCGACATAAAATCATAATATATCCAAATAATAAAAATAATGAATGGATTATCACATTAAAAAATCATATGTAAATCCACAAACAATTTCTTAAATCATTATTTATATTCACTTCTTGACAAAACCATACATTCTAATGACACTTATAACATAACAATGTACCTTTTCCAAATTCTTGGGATGTTTATTGATATTTTATTTTATTTTATTAAAAAATAAATTCTCCTAATATCCTCTTGCTACACACTCTCCCACCTTATATTCATTATATCTCCTTACATAACACTAAAACATACTAACTCCTTTGTGCCAACCCCACATAGGGTGGCAGTTACAAATCAAGTTTCTTGGCTCATATTGATCTTTGCCATGTTATGCAGGATGAAAAAATTATACACACTTATAGGACTTATTGTACATATTAACAACATTCACCAACATTTGAAATTCACACAAGACCCAAATTACCACTCAAAACCTAGTTAAAAATTTCAAACTTTTAAATCTTGTAGGAAAACCTAAAAGAGCTAATAACACACCATTATAACATTTATAATGACTCTAGGACATCCTAAGGACCCTAAAATACATATATCACCCATATAAAACTATAAATTGATAATATGAAACATTCAAACACATTAAGTTCTCATGCTACCTTATGATGCTTTGCATCATACTCCCTAAGTGGGAAAATCTAAGCTCATGTTCAAATGTATCTTGTATAATTTATTTATTATTTTATAATTATTCCTCCTCTGATGTTATGATATCTTATTATTTATTATCCTCTTATCCTTCTAATTTATTTTCATCTAGTTTTTATTTTTTTGTTGTCTTGCCTTGTCTTGCCCCTTTGCCAACTCATCATCTACCTCCATGAAGTACATGATCTAACATAAGTCTTTGTCCACTTCATCCTCTATCTCCTCCATCTCATATTTATCTTCATTTATTGATTGGTCTTCAAAATTAGTGTCTGTAAATTCTAAATTTATTACTTCAATTTTTGAAATTTGGATTTTTTAAAACTTGTTCTCTTATATGTGGTTGTTCCTTACCTTCATACTTTCTCTTGATTTAGATACCATTGCTTCATACCATACATCTATATTTTATTTTATTGTATAATTAACCATATTATTATATAGTTTTTGATGGTTTAAACCATATCCTTCTTCTTCATTTTTTATTATTTCATTCAATCTACAATTTGCCTACTTGTCCTTATAAATTTATCCTTGTGTTTACTCTATATTTTACTGCTTAGTCTTTTCAATCTTCATGACTATTGCACCTTTGTTTTATTATTTTATTCTTATTTATAAGAAACTATGTTTTGTACCATTCCCTATTTCTAAATTTTATCATCATTATGTGTCCAATTAGGCACCTCCTCTTGTTGCATATCAAGTTTTATAAGCACTTCAATAGGTGTTTCATCTTTATATTCTTCTTCATTGAATTCTACTACCACAACTTGTTCTTGAATTTTGTTTTCAATATGTGTTATTTTATACACCTTTTCCTACACATCAAATTATACAAACCCTTCATGGGGTGCCTCAACTTCACTTTTTCTTTCCATTAGTTTATTTAAGAGTTCAATTGTCTCCTTCTAAAAACCATCTTCTTGTAAATCTCTATACATGGCTACCCAATCATCTTCTTCTTAAACACAATTATGTTATTCATGCTTGTTTTCCCTTATGATTTCAAGTTTTATGTCCTCAACATGGACTTCTTTATTAACTCTTGTTATTGCATACATTCATGATAAGAGTCATTAGATTTAAAAACTTGAGGCTTGTTTGCTCTATCTTCTTCTTCTTAGTTTACCTTAGATATTTCGTCTCATCATCCTCCATGACTATGCCATATTTCTTAATGTGTTTCTCAACTTCCTCTTGTCTACAAACCTGTTCATCCATCATGAACTTCTTCATCTCCTCTTTGATTTGTCTACATAGTAACTTATGTTGATTCTCATTGTCTCTCATGACTATCTTTCTTCTTCTCTCCATGAGTAGACTTATAGGCCACTTAACTCTCTTCCTCCTCATTACCTAGCCATACCGATTCCTTTCCTCTTATTGCATGAGATCCACTGGGAGATTTATCCTCTCTAACCTTTGATCTATGTCACTCATCTCATCTTCAATAATTTACCATTTTCTCTTTAGTTATTCCTTCCATTTTCTCTCATTATGGTACTCTAACTTAGCCAAGCCCTTCCTCTTTTTTTTCTTCTCTATCTTCATCTTCTCACAAACAAGTCTTTTTTACTTTGCTTTGATGTCTCAATCTAGGTTCTATCCTCTACCTAGTATATTAACACTCATGTCCAAGTATTTTTCACCTTGGAACTACAACTCTCTTTTTGAAGTCTCTCTCATTTGAGTTTTTTTTAGCTCTCTTATTAGGGCTGATATTATACAAAAAACTCTTACCTTCTTCTTCCTCTCTAACTCATTCCCGCAACTTAACTTCATGCAACCTTAAATTAAAACCTTTAGTATTCAAAATCATAAACTATACCAACAGCTTACCTACTATGATACCACTTGATTTAGATATGATGCCTAGACATACCTTCATTGATCCCATTGGCTATGATTTATTTATTCAATGCCTTCTTTGAACTCTGACTTTGCTTTGTCATGAAATATCATTGCTTATCTTTGGCACTATTAATCAATTCTTGGCTTCTTTAGCTCATATGCCTCCTTAAACACATATTATTATCTCTTATTACTCTTTAATACATGTTACCCTTTATCTACCTCTATAATATTTCCTCTTATGAACCAGCATCGTTATATCATACACCATTTTCCAAAATTCATTCTTGATTCAAGTTACTCATCCCTATATAGATTCATATCCTAAAAGCTTAATACCTAATTACAATGATTATTATATAATCATCATCCATATGCCTATTTAACACCCATACACATCCAAAAATAACACCCCATCTCAAAATTTTCACTCTCTAACCATCCAACTTTTTTCTTGAAGACCTAGTCCTTGTAGCCCTATTTTCACAAAAAAATCTAGTAGTTTTGAAAAAATTACAATGGTTATAGATAAAAAAACACCATTTTGGATACCATTTATCACCTTCATACTTCACCTAAAATTTCAATTCTTAACTCTCAATGTAAGTCTTCCTTCTTACCTACCCCTCTTGCAAATTAGGTCTCTTTAAGCCTATTCCATGGACACAACACTAGAAATTATATTGTATTATTAGGTAAAAACTTATAACATCTTGAATAATATATATATCCTAAAAATACAATGTATTCCAAAGTTTCATCAATTTTATTTGGATGAAATGAAATTTATTTGAGTTTTAAGATTTAAAACCATAGCCTTTGTCTTGATAGGCTTATGCAAGGTCGAGAACTATAAAAATGGGATAAAATTAATTTTATGACACTTAAAACCATATAATCACCTATATTAGATCTTTACAATCTTTTCTTACCTTCTACAATAGCTATATGTGCATGGACAATGGCAAAAAGGCTCCAATATGCAATTATACATCATTATGTGTGCTCTCTAGGACTAGGCATGAAGATTTTCTTGAGTCTTGCACTTATACATGGATTTATTAGCCTTAAAAGTGATCAATATCATAAATTAAAAACTCCCTAGTATGGTTATACTTTATACACTTTAATAACCCTTAAACAATCATTAACCATGCCAACTTACTTACCATTTACGATTGTGTAAACACAGACTTTCTCTTTAATGGGACTGTGTGCAATATACTAAAAGGTTTTCATGGAATTTTTCTCTATAAATTGATTAATAATAACCTAAAATATTATAAACATCCATATTATACTTACTACCACATTTCTATTACCCACAACAACTGAATGACACTCCACAAACCTCTCTTTGTTCTTATTACATGATTGCCACAAAAATAGAATTATCTCAAAGCTTTTACAATGTCACCAAAATATATATCAACACAAAATAATAATGTATACAAATAATAACAATAATTAATGGATTATAACATACAAAAACCCTTTATAAATCCATAAACAATATCTTAAAGTATTCATTTTATTCACTTTTTGATAAAACCATACATTCTAATGGCACCTACAACAGAATAGGGTGCCTTTTCCAGGTTCTTTGGATGTTTATTTATCTTTATTTTACCTTCCTTATAAAATAAATTCTCCTAAAAACCTCATATTACACACTCTCCCACCTTACTTGCGTTCTATCTCCTTATATAACACTAAACCATGGAAATTAACTCCTTTGTGCCAACCACCTATAGGGTGACAGTTACAAATCAAGTTTATTGAATAATATTGATAGTTACCATGTTATGAAATTTTAATAAATTTATACACAATTATACTACCTATTGGACCTATTATCAATATCATTAACATTTGAAATTCACACAAGACCCAAATTACCACTTAAAACCTAGTTCAAAATTTCAAATCTTGCTTTTTGGCAAGAAATCCCAGAAGAGATAATAACACACCATTATAAGATTTATAATGAATATAAAATGTCATAAGGGACCCTAAAATACCTATAACACCCATATAAAACCAAGAATTTTTAACATGAAACATTCAAACACATTAACTTCTCATGTTACCTTGTGATGTTCTGCATCATACACCTATTTGGGTGTAAGTCCCAAAGGATGTAGATCATATTCTAATATGATATTTGGAATTTGTGTGTCACCAATACATTGTGTTTTTATCAATTTCATTTTTATAATATGTGAATGTTAATGATTTATTCGTTCTAATTAGATGGAGTTATTTTTGAAGAGGAGGTTGAATGTTGATCCTATGGGTTTGGCTAAGCTTGTGCTTGTGTTTTTTGTTATAGAAAAACTTGAATTTTATATTTTGTTGAGGTTGTGGTTGGTAATCTCCATGTTACATTGATCATAGTGGTTGGACACTCTTAACAACCAAATTATTTAGCCTCATCACTTATGTGTGGTTCATATAGATGTTAATTAAAAATAAGAGAGGAACACAAGTGGTTTTTGTAACTCATGGATCCTAATTTGGACTCCATTATATAAATTTGTGATAGTTTTAATCAGCCCATGATACTTAATAACATCCTCAAGTATGTGTTGGTGTGTATTAATCATATTCTAAATCTACATGTACCATACTATTAACTTTCACACTAAGAGAAGGTGTTTCCCAACTCACATTCAAATTATATTAGGGAAGGCATTAGCTAGCCAATAGTCAATACCATGTGTAATTTCTCTTTCAAAGGAATGTACATTTTGTGAAGCAGAGTAGGAGTATAATAAATTATTACTATAAGGATTAAGTTATGCTATCCAATAGCTTTTTTATGATTGTTATGATATTTTCTATGAGTAATTTAGGCTAATTGAAGTCCTTCACTAAGCTCACCATTCTATGTTCAATATCAATTACACTCTTTGTAACTTACCTTACACACATGGACTATGTATCCATAAATTTATTGATGATAAATAATTAAGTTATCTAAGCATATCTCTCCTATAATTATGAGTGAATTATGGGGTTCTTTTTATTATAAACCTATAAATATTTCCAACTTGCTAGCAATCATATATCCTATGAAATAGTGATGGCATTGATGTGAATTGTTACCTCTTTGGTCAAGTGGATGGATCCCTCATTATATCTGTTGAGGAGGATCATCATTAACTTCTCATGTTGGTTGAGTATAGGTAGTCTCACTAGTATATTTACATATAATAGAGGGTCATCATTAACTTATCATGTTGGTTGAGTATAGGTAGTCTCACCAATATATTTACATCTAACCCTTGTAATCTATTGGTGAGTGAAAACACTCCTTACTCTAATGTAATTGTTTGTGGCTGATAAAACCACTCCTTGTTAGATGCATCAATGAAGTAAAATGGCTCGACATCACTCCATTTTTATTTTCATAGCACAAATATAATGCCCATATATTCCTTATGAGCCTCTAAAAAAGGCACCATGATAGTTTTTATGGCCATTTTATCTTATTAGTAATTTAATGTGAACCATTTTGAATAATTTCATCTTGAATGTGCAAAGTTTATGTTAGATAACAATGGCTCTCTCAATCAATTTATTTTTAAAAATATATAATGTGTTGTTATCCTAACTTTTATATAAAACCACCCCAGATATTTTCCCTTATTTATGTCCATCCATCAATATAAATTTCATGCCTCCACATGCTTGTCTTAAATTCAAATAACCATTTTGATTTGACCCTTGTCCATTTTTTGGCTATATGCAATGTTTATTTATTTGACTAAAATGATTTGATGTGATGTTATTTTGTTTCCAAAATATTTCCTCCTTAGAATATAAATTAAATTTCAATAAATCCATACTTTTTTGGAATGTTGTTATAATCACTTTTCTATGACAAAAAATGTAGACACCTAAAACTTGCCACCGATAACCTCCAATCAGGGTTTTGGCTAATTCCCACCTAAAACACACAATTTGGCTTTAAAACCCTAAAGCATGCTTAATGATGTGAAACTAACATATTCAAGTGCAAATTTTAGCCAAGTTATCACTAAATGGGGCAATGTAATTTATGGGCCAGCTAACTTTGATCAGTTAATTTCAAGTCAAAATGCCAAATTTGCACCTGGGTGCTTTGGCTTGCTCTTCCCTATCAAGTATTCTACACAAGACATGTGCCTTTGTTATTTGTTTTTGGTAACATCCTAAATAGTCTAATGTATCCAATGCATCTGACATCACCTTCTAATTCTAATCCAGTCAAATTTTGGACCAATAACAAGATATTCTGATCAATTTGAGTAATTTGTGTACAAAGTGCTTAATCATGCTTAAGAGCTAATTAACCCAAATCAAGGCCTAATTAATAATTCCATGGAAACTTGTTGAATACTTGTTTTTAGAAATGAATATTTAATATATGCATCATCAAGTGACCTCATTTCTTGGGAAGACATCCCTAGGCCATAAATGCCACAAATATCAAGATTCATGCCCTCCATGACTCATCAATGCCTCTTAATTGCCCCTTTTTATAATGCCCTAATGAGGATAATTAAAAAAATAATTCCAAAAATTGAATTAATCCTCAACCACACATCTCAATCTTGAGATGGATGGTTCAAGTTGATCCTGATTAAATCCAAAAATCTATAAATAGGAGACCTTACTACATCATTTCTAAGTCTTAATAGTGCAAAGTTATAATGAAGGATTGGTTCCAAAAGCTTCATGAAACTAGTGTTATCATGCCAAATTTATTCCAAGCCAAAGGTGCCAATGAAAGATGGAGGTATCCAAGCTTCCATTACCGAGGACTTCATGAGCACAAACTGAACAAGCCACCACTACAAAGGCATTTGGAGCATCCAAGGAAGGTGAAAGAATTCTTGTGTTTTATTCCTTACTTTTAGTTGCATTTGTCATTTGTGTTTGTTAAGTAAGCTTTCCCTAGTGTCTAATCTTATATATGTTATGTTATTAGTGTGTTCCTTTCATTTTGTTTGTTATTTTGAAACTAACACCATACTAACCATCCTCTCTTGAGCCAAATTCCTAGATCACATAATGGCATGCCCGATGGGACTAGATGCATCTCACACCTAAAGGAGATCATTTTGCAACTCTAAAATATTTATTTGAGCCCTTAAAACTCTTGTAAATTGATTTTATAACATTATTTTACCATTTTTGTTTGCCACAGTTTTACATAGTAACCGACATCAACAAGTAAGACCAACATCAGTTACATATCTTAACTGACATCAGTTAGGAAAATTGACATCGGTTAGATCTCAGTTATCTAAAGTAATCGACGTCGATGGTAATAACTAACTTTGGTCACTATGTTTTTCTAAAAACACAGACTTGAGAGCTACTTTTTCAAAGTTCATTATTTCAAGCTAAAAATAGCTTCAAAGCTAAAGGGCATGCTAAGATTTTTGCTACAGGACCAAGCTTGATACTTGATCAAAACATGTTTAAATCATCTTTTCATGCTTTAAAATCAATTAGGAGCCTTGTTTTGGTGTTTAACAAAGAATTTAGATGTTTTTAGTGAATGTTTGACCAAGAGTCCTAGCACATGCCTTTATTTGAGCCTAGATTTTGATGTCACATTTGGCCAAAAGACCTAGCAATTTTTAAATTCCTAGATTAGACTGATTTGAAACACTTCAACCTTAGATTTTTCAACCAAAATAGGCATACTATAGTTATATCCTTCCATCCCAACCATAAAATCCTATAAGTTAAACCTTTATTGCCAACCCAAACCAAAATATCACACAACCAAATGTGCAATTTCAAGTACATCCCAATCCATGTATGTTTATCCATGGTCCATTCCCTAACCAAACCAATATACCCCAACAAGTATCACCATCATACTCTAGTCAAAGTTTCCCACTTGTGACCTCTCAACCATCTACCCAAACCAATTTTCTCCCTCAAACCAATGTCCCTTCCAGTTTCCTATCCCAAGAATTACAATAGATGAAGGATGCAATTGCTACCATTTCGGCTGGGAAGCAGACTAAAAAGTTTAAATTGGATGATGTGTGTTCTTGTCCATTCAACATGGAGTATTTATAGATACCATTTCCTCCAAGATATGAACCACCCAAATTTGAAAAATACAAAGGGAAAGGTGACCCTAAGGCTCATTTGATCGTATTCTTTGTTGCATGTCA
The DNA here is from genome assembly GCA_037957365.1 of Torreya grandis. Taxonomy (NCBI): domain Eukaryota; kingdom Viridiplantae; phylum Streptophyta; class Pinopsida; order Cupressales; family Taxaceae; genus Torreya; species Torreya grandis. The sequence goes on from JARHVA010006017.1 coordinate 161,236, forward strand.
ACCAGTGGCATATAGTGACATATGCCTTTTACTATTATTTCCAAGGAGCTTGGTTGGACAAGCCTTGGATTAGTTTTTAAATTTTCCCAAGAATCTAGTAATGGAATTTGATGATCTTTCTGATAAATTTCTGCAACACTTTTCCTATAATCTTGAGCATGAGATTTCATTAGTGAACTTAACATAAGCAAAGCAAAAATATGGTGAGAGTTATACAAGTTATTTACAGTGATAGAGATCACTCTCAAGTTGTTTCACCCATAGTTTACCAAATAAACAATTAGCCATTATTTTTACTAAAAAATTACATAGTTAGATAGCTTACCATCTAGAACTACAATGTGCACATACATTCAAAGAGATCATTGATAAAGGTTTATTGATTGATCAAGCACTCATCAATAAAGGAGTCATCAATATTAATTAAACTAATTAAAATCAAATTACCAATTAGGGAAATGGCCAATGTCAACATCATGTTCAAGTGCAAGCATCACAACCGACATAGGCCAATAACCAAAAAAGACTGAAGCAATTCAATCGTAATAAGAATGTTGTGGGAAATAGAGTAACTAAATCCCATCATGTTCAAATTGTATAAACATCATTTTCTCTAACTTTTATCTTACTCCTATATAGCAACCTCTCCAACCAATGTCATAAGCACAAAAAATACAACCTTTATCATTGCAAACTCCTCTTCCTAAGAGAACCCTGCCTACACATCATGTCGTTAGTGACCTAGGAGAACCTATTGAATTTTTATTTCACAAGCTTGGTACCGCTAATATAATTAATTAGTCTATACTAAAGCATTATCCACAAGGCATTACTTATCTTGATTGGTACTATGAGAATGAATTCTATGACTATCATCGGGTCAATAGGCATAATTTATGAAGATATGTCCAAATCAAGAATTTAATTGAAAACATGTTGGAAAATAGGGAGATAACATTGGATAATGGTGATTCCACTTCCAATAAAACTCTTGGGATTTAAAAACCTATTTCCCCAACATAATAATTAGTAACAATAAAACAATCAACAACAATAACAAAATAATCAGCAACAACAACAATAATAATGGCCAGTGCAACAATAAAACTAATAGTATCAAAATCAAAGGGTGAACCAGTAGAATCAACAAAATTAGTAGTAGAACCACAATGATAGAACAATGGACAAAACCAAGGTCAAAATAGTAACAACCAACAAACCTAGCATGTAGTTGCATATGATTACAACAGGGTTGTAGGTCATATTCTAGGGGGTAACATTAATACCATCTCCATTAATCCTAGACCAAGCACTAATTAGCCTAGACCATTGCTAAACAACACTATTCAGCTAAATCACATGGATAATCCTTCTTTGACCTAGTTGTGAATATAGGCAAATCAACAAACTAGGACTTCCCTTTTTGGATCTTATAGTGATAACTCATTCTTACCAAGTGACCATATGCAAGTGCACTAGCAACTGAGACTTGTCTTGTCTGGTCCCACACCATTTCCAACATCGGTTAGCAATAATGGCCTAGTATTTAATCCTAATTATAAAATCACAACTTAGAGGTTAAATATTACTATCCCATGCCCATAACCATCTACAACTTTGCCTATCATCCAACCAACCGTTTAGCCTCAGAATAAACCATTCACTACTGACCAAGACAAGAAGTTTGATATTGTGGAATAATTACAGAAGACACCATCAAAAATTTCTATTTTAGATTTGTTGTGAATTTCAATAATCCACAATGACATCTTGAATGAATTTTTGACCTAGTCCACTATTGCTAGTAACATATCCCCTGATAAATTTCAAGCTTTGGTTGGACACCTAGCTCCATCCCAACAAGTCATATTCAACCAACGTGATATGTCTTCCCTTGGCCTGCTCCATAATAAGTTTATATAAGATAGCATAAAGTGAAACGTATCCTTATATACAATGGATATGGCCTCAACATAGTGTCTCTAAAGCTCATCAAGCTTCTTGGGTACACAATGAAAAATCTCCAACCAAAAACAATATCTATCAAAGCCTATGATAATCAGGAAAGAGAATCACAAGGGACCATCAATTTTTTAGTTATCATTGGGACTTTGACCCATGATACACTTTTCCATGTGATTGATCTTGAGTTATCATATATATGCTTTTAGAAAATCCTTGGTTACATGATATTTGTGTATTCCCATCAACGATGCACCAATGTATCAAGTTTTCCCAGTCAGGGATGGAAGTGAATATTTCAAAATATTTACACCCATATGAACACTACAAGCATCTTGAGGCCAAATTTCAAAGCTATAATTATCAATAGGGCATGAATCCAAGTTTCAAGCAAGGTAAAGGAAAGGATATACTTATTGATCCTTCACCAGATAGTTGTATAAATCCTAATACCTTGGATTCTCTTACCCACATGCTACCACCTTAAGCTTCTAATAATTTCACCATTTTGGATAATAGACTAGGAGAGTATGTGACCCATGATATGTTTCACATTGAAAAAATTCCTCAGAATCCAAAGACCTTTGGGTGACCTAAATTCAACCCACATATGCATTGGTAACAAAAGAACAAAGATAAAAGACCTATCACATTTGTACCAACATCTGGCCTAGAACCGGACCCTCTTAAAGGGGATGAATCATAGTTATACAAAGACAACCAAGTTGATTATTATAAAAGTGAAAAGTATCCTATTCCTAATAGGATCATGGAGCATCACAATTATGAAGGAATAGGCCTCAAATCAAATCAGCAAGGGACCATTGAGCTAATTTCTATGACTAAGTATGAAAGATCTTATAGACTTAGATTTAAACCACCTGGGGGTGACCCCACATATCTTATTCACACTCCATCACCAATGACTAGTGATGATGATGCTGATAGTGAAGCATATTCTGTTAGGTTGTGGAGCTAAAAGCTTCACTGATGCAAACAGGGGGAGGTTGCTGAGGGTTGCTGAGTTGCAGAGAAACTGGGGTCGGTCTGATCAGCCGATGTCGACAGGATAGCAAAGAGAAGCAACCAATGTCGGTCAGGGATCGGCTGATGTCGGTCACCTCTAGGCAGACAGGGACTGATGTCGGTCACCTGTGTGGTTCAACTGAGAGTTTATTATGGGCAGTTGGTTGACGAACCAAGTGTTTGCATGATGAGTGCTAATTTTAGACTCATAGCTGTGGATCTAATTATTGTTTGATGAGATCTATATAATAGACTCATGGTTGTATTGGAAATGTGTGCTAGGGAGTAAGAGAGCATAATTATAAGCTCCTTCGGTGTGTGAGGTAGAGCAATGGTGCATTCCTCCTAGTGCCACAGTACCAGGCGTGTTGTTGTTGGATTGGAGAGCCAGCTGGGTTCTTCAGGAGTGTATGATCTTAGTCATCAGGTGAGCATGGCTTATAAGAGATCTACATGGTAAGTAAGATCATTGATCTGCAGGTGTGTGTGTGCACAAGGTCAAGGTTCACAGGTGTGCAGAACCACTTATTGATTTATAGGTTGGAGATCAGATAGGACAGCAACACAACAGGGAGCAGGATCAGGCAGGATCTACTTAGAGTACGGTGTGTACTCATTGGTATGTACGTGGAGTACATGGAGAGCTAAGAGGAAGGCATGGCAGTTCCTTCCATAAGTATGGTCTATTGAACAATAGGTTGTTGCAGGTTCATGGGAGATCTACTTGAAGTACCTTGAGTACTTGTGGAGTGCATGGAGCACTTGTGGTGTGCGTGGAGCACGGGAGGTGAACACCAACTCTGTGTTTGAGTTGGGTGTTGGGACCTAGGAGAGAGAGCTTTGTGAAGAAGAATTACTGTACACTTGAGGTGTGGCAATCCTCTATAAGGTGGAAGAGTGTGGCGGCTCTTTGTTGTAATCTTTTCTATAAAGTGTTAATACAAGTTGTGTATTGTCTCTCATATTCTGTGTTATTCTGAATTCTAGTTACTTGGTGAATCTCGTTTAATTTTTGCATATTAAGTTGCTTGGTTTGGTAATCAATTGTATGCTTTTGGTGTTTCGCATCCTGACAAGTGGTATCAGAGCCAAGGTTGCAGGAAGCAGGGTTTTGTGTTTGGTTACAGGTCACTCTCAGGGGTTTCTGATCGAGTGGGAGTAGAGCAACGGCAGATCAAAGTAAGCTAAGGATGGAGGAGTTGAAAAGCACAGATGGTCACTTAAGGTCCCATGGAAAGAAAGAGTAGGTAAAAGAATATTGTTGGTTGGTAGCAGATCAGCATGAAGAAACTGAAGAAGCAGCAGTTGCAGGTGTTGTTGCATAGGATGCTCTGGGAGGTTTCTTGGATAAAGTTGAATCTTGGATAATAGATTCGGTTGCCTCTTTCCATGCAGCCCCAAGTAGAGGAGTTGGTGAGCCTTGCCAAAGAATTGGCAAAGGTGAAGTGAAGCTAAAATTGCAGGCGACCAACACACAGGTGTTGAAGAGGGTCATGCAGGTCCCAGGTTTGGAGATATGGCTAATTTCTTCAGAAAGATTGGGTGATGAGAGATGCACAAGAACTCTCACAGTAGTAGCACTTGAATTAGCTGGTGGTAAGAAAATAGGTACTCTTTATCTACTTGTTTATATTACTGATTCTTCTTCTATTGTGGAGACGTGGCTTCATAGGCTTGGTCACATGAGCAGGAAGGAGATGCATGTTCTTAAGCAGAAGATGGATATATTTGACAGGCTTAAGAACTGGAAAGCCTTGGTGTTCTTGGAGGAGATGGCGGACAGAAATCAGTGGATGGGCTAGATACTTCTGAGCAAGAGTAGTTTGGACATGGAGATTGATTCAAAAGAGCTCGCGGGTAAAAAGTCATCACTCACAGGTGAACACAAATACCGGCGTCGGTCAGGAGGAACCGACGTCGAACAGACAGGTGCCGATGTCGATCATGTGCAGACTGAAGCCGACAGTGTCAGGTAGGGTAAGACCGATGTCGGTCAGGGGGACCGACATCGGTAGCAGGTAAGACCGATGTCGGTCAGAAGGACCGACGTCGGCATCAGGGACACCAGCGTTGGCAGGTTGGTAGTCAGGGACAGACGAATGGGAACCGACGTCGGTCAGATGTAGACTGTGGGGTGGCTGAGGTCAGTCACTGTAATGAATTTTGGGTGGATAGCATGTTGTCAAGGAGTCTCAAACAACCATACAGAGGACTGAAGACGTAATTAGGCCCTCAAATTTGTGTTCCTCTTCTTTATACTTGTTGCTGATTATAGAGCAGGAAGGATCTAGGAAACAGGTGGGAGCATGGCAGGATTATGATGCAAAACCAAGCGAGAGATTTGGTAGGTTTGCCAGCTGGATGAAAGCACAGAGACGAATGGATTCCTTAGTAGAAGAATAGAGAGAACAAACATGTGAGACGGAAGACCAGGTATATGGTCTTGAGGAGCTGCAGGACAGTGGTACAGGTTTTGACAGGTGGAGGACAAAGCATGACTCTAGTCAATGTCAGGGTTACTACTGTGGTTTGACTTACCAGGGGGATGATGATTGCAACATCATTCTGTTGCTGTATGTGGATAGTATGCTAGCTAACAGGGGTGTACATATAGGGTTTTGCTGAGCTAAGGGTAAGATTAGTTCAGTGACATGTCAGGAGGAGTTTGGAGCAGCGGAATTCTTTGACATGGGAGGCATGGAGATCATAGGTTGATTTTGTCTCCAGTGGGAGCTGATGTGAATCAGGTGTTGGCAAGGTTCAGGATGGAGAGCCAGAGCACACTAAGGGTTGGACAGGTACTTTGTCCGAAATCACATGAGGTCTGGTATAGACCTGAGTATTCCCATGCAGTGGGCGCTGTCAGAGAGTTAGGAGCCAATTCGGGGAAGTGAGTTCTCAGGGAGCTGAGAGGGACCAGCAATAAGGATTCATGCTATGCAGGGTCAGGACTTCACTACATGGGTTTGTAGGTTCGGATGTGGTAGGGTACTCGGATGATAGGTGGTACACCATGGGATGTGTGGTGGGATGTCTTCAAGATTGAGCTTAAAGAGGGATACAAACCAGGAAATAGATTAGATGGGGTACAGGTACAGGTACAGTGCAGCTATTTATCTCCAAGTGGGAGATTGTTAGGTTGTGGAGCTAAAAGCTTCACTGATGCAAACAGGGGAGGAGGTTGCTGAGGGTTGCTGAGTTGCAGAGAAATTGGGGTCGGTCTGATCAGCCGACGTCGATAGGATAGCAAAGAGAAGCAACCGATGTCGGTCAGGGATCGGCTGATGTCGATCACCTCCAGGCAGACAGGGACTGACGTCGGTCACCTGTGTGGTTCAACTGCGAGTTTATTACGGGCAGTTGGTTGACGAACTAAGTGTTTGCATGATGAGTGCTAATTTTAGACTCATAGCTGCGGATCTAATTATTGTTTGATGAGATATATATAATAGACTCATGGTTGTATTAGAAATGTGTGCTAGGGAGTAAGAGAGCATAATTATAATCTCCTTCAGTGTGTGAGGTAGAGCAATGGTGCGTTCCTCCTAGTGCCACAGTACCAGGCGTGTTGGTGCTAGATTGGAGAGCCAGCTGGGTTCTTCAGGAGTGTATGATCTTAGTCATCAGGTGAGCATGGATTATAGGAGATCTACATGGTAAGTAAGATCGTTGATCTGTAGGTGTGTGTGTGCGCAAGGTCGAGGTTCACAGGTGTGCAAAACCACTTATTGATCTATAGGTTGGAGATTAGATAGGATAGCAACACAACAGGGAGCAGGATCAGGCAGGATCTACTTGGAGTACGGTGTGTACTCATTGGTATGTACGTGGAGTACATGGAGAGCTAAGAGGAAGGCATGGCAGTTCCTTCCATAAGTATGGTCTGTTGAATAGCAGGTTGTTTCAGGTTCATGGGAGATATACTTGAAGTACCTTGAGTACTTGTGGAGTGCGTGGAGCACTTGTGGTGTGCGTGGAGCACAGGAGGTGAACACCAACTCTGTGTTTGAGTTGGGTGTTGGGACCTAGGAGAGAGAGCTTTGTGAAGAAGAATTACTGTACACTTGAGGTGTGGCAATCCTCTGTAAGGTGGAAGAGTGTGGCGGCTCTTTGTTGTAATCTTTTCTGTAAAGTGTTAATACAAGTTGTGTATTGTCTCTCATATTCTGTGTTATTCTGAATTCTAGTTACTTGGTGAATCTCGTTTAATTTCCGCATATTAAGTTGCTTGGTTTGGTAATCAATTGTATGCTTCCAGTGTTTCACATCCTAACATATTCTGATTATAGCCTCACTTTTCATAACCTAGCTAAAACCAACATGTTTGATAACAATACCATTTGTACCCTTACCCTGGCCGTTTATTACAACCCATTGCCATTATATTATCCCCAAATGATAGATTGGGACCAACAAGAATCTAGTCTATCAATTGATGTGTTCTAAAATGATGAGGCATTCTGTGATTTCTTAGGCCTTAGAGACAATGTTTCATTGGGAGATCATAAATCAAGATTATCAATCACATTAGATCCTGCAACCTATTTTAGAGTGCGAGTGAACACCCTTAGCCAAAAAAAAGTAAAACATTGAGGTCCAAAAGTAAAAACCTCTTTGAGGCACTTTCTAACTAGGGAAAAAATAAAGATAAAGGCTAATCTAGTGGTGAAAACCTGTCTTAGGTGCAATTATATGGGGGTGTTCATTCTTCTTTGAAATCAGACTAGGAGACCACCAATGATGAACTTGTCTGTGGATCTGAGTTTAGCTTTTAGCAACAATAATTATTTAATCAAATTCTTTAATAATTTTAGACTATTTTTGTCACATGGCTAGATCTCCCATTAAGGGACTCAAATTTATCATGCCTAAGAGAAGTTAAAGAGCAAGTCCTAATGAAGCACCCAGACATAATCCAATAGTTTAATACATTGCTTACTATCCTAGAAGTTGGTTCAACCCTTCTAGTCAAAAGTATAATAGAGATAAACAACAGGGCTCCATCAGACCTAAAATGGATAAAATTAGGCACGTCCCTCACTGAGGAGGAACATGACATCTATTGAGAGAATTTGTAGATATCTTTGCATGGGCATATTCTGACATGCTAGGTTTAGACCCCACCTTCGTTCTGCACCACCTTATGGTTAATCTTGATGCCAAACTAGTAAAACAAAAGCTATGTAAGATGCATCTTTGCATTTCTATATTGGTAAAGAAAGAGTTGGAAAAACTCTTATAAGCATGATGTATTTGATCCATTGATTACTCAAAATGGATCTCTAATGTAGTACCTATTAGTAAAAAGCCTAAAGGGATCAAAATTTGTACTAATTTTTGAGACATCAACAAAGCTTACCCTAAAGATGATTTTCCCTTGCCTAATATCAACATGATCATTGACTCCATGGAAGGTTATGAAATGCTTTCAATAATGGATGGTTTTCAGGATACAACCAAATCAAAATTGCATCAGAAGACCAACATAAAATAATGTTCACAACTCCATGGGGAACATTTTGTTATCAAGTGATGCCATTTGGACTAAGAATGTTGAAGCTACATATCAAAGGGCCATGACTATCATATTCCATGATATGATGAATGATATTGTTAAAGACTATGTTGATGACATATTGAGAAAATCCAAAACCAGGGTCGACCATCCAACAGTGTTGTGTAAGATATTTGAAAGATTATGGGAGTAAAAAGTTAGACTCAATCTAAAAAAATGTGTGTTCGATGTAACTTTAGGAAAATTACTTAGCTTCATTATGTCTCGTAGAGGTATTGAATTGGATCTGGCTAAAGTTCATGCTATAACCAAGATGCTACTACCAACCAATTTAAAGCAACTCCATAGTTTGTAGGGTAAGATCCAGTCAATTCGACGCTTCATCTCTCAGTTAGCAAACAAGTGCCATCTATTTAAACACCTTTTGAATAAAGGATTTTCATTTCATTGGGATGATCACTGCCAAACAATTTTTCAACAACTCAAAGACTATCTTGTTAATCCACCAATTTTATTACCTCCTATGCAAGGAAAGCCATTATTGTTATACCTATCAGCTACCGATCATGATCTGGGGGCATTTTTGGCTCAACATGATGGCAATGGAAAGGAGCACATTGTATACTACTAAGTCATACCTTGGTTACATATGAACATAACTATGCACCTATTTAAAAATCTTGTCTAGCCATGGTTTTCGTAGCTCAAAAACTACATCATTACATGTTGAATAATAAAACCATGGTCATTTCAAAAGTAGATCCACTCAAGTATCTACTATCTAAAATAGATTTACAAGGTAGAATGGCTAAATGGATCATGTTTCTTAGTGAGTTTGACATAGATTATGTCAATCAGAAGGTAATCAAGGGATAAGTTCTTGCAGATCAACTTGTTGAAGCACCTCTCATAGACACACAACCACTCACATTTTAATTTCTTGATGAATCTATAATGACCATCATTGATACACCCCTTGAGGGACAGCCCTAGAAGCTATATTTTGATGATTCATTTACTACATATAGATCATGGGTAGGCCTATTATTTATTACACCATAAGGAGATCTGATCCCTAAATCATTCAAAATCAGCTTTCCTTCTACAAATAACATGGCTGACTATGAAACACTTGTTGTGGGTCTTTAACAAGTAGTGTAGTGGATTATATCTCTTCTCTAAGTTTATGGTGATTCTCAGTTAATCATCAAATAGGTTACAGATCATTTTAAGACCAAAGATGACAAGCTAGTTCCATATAAAGCCATGGTCGACACTCTTAAACAACAAATTACCAACATTCAGTTTGAGCATTTCCCAAGGGATAGTAATAAAACTATAGATTCCATGGATACTATTGGATCTATGATTCAAAAAATAGATAAAGATAAAGATTATCAGTTCCTCATTGAGAATTTGTCAACACCTACTCATGAACCTTCAACCGTTGCCATGAATTATGATATTATTGGTGCTAAGTCTATCTGGTACTTAGACCTTTACTAATACCTTCATGACCAATTTATACCACCTAACCTCTCTCAAAAACACACAAAATCCTTCATTCATCATTCTTCTCATTATACTCTACTTGGATCCATCCTTTAATGTCATAATTTTGATGGAACTCTGCTTCATTGTTTAACTTTGGCAGAGTGTATATTAGTGTTAAGATAAGTTAAAAAAGGAGTATGTGGAGCCCATTCTAGTGGGGTAATCCTATCCAAAAATCTCTTACGTACTGCTTACTATTGGTCCATAATGGACGTAGATGCCACTACATATGTAAAAAAGTGTGACAAATGTCAATGGCATGCTAATATGATTCATGCCCCAGCAAAAACTTTGAAACTAATGTTGACACCATGGCCATTTTATATAGGGGGACTTGATCTCATTAGGAAGATTAAACCCACTTCATCTGATGGCCATAAACATATCCTTACTACCACTGAATATTTCAGTAAGTGGGTTAAAGCTATACTCCTCACTTACGTGATTGGAAAATAAATTTACAAATTCATCTTCAACCATCTCATCTACCACTATAGTATCCCTTCTTACATTATCTCTGATAATAGAGGATCATTCAAGAACAAAGATGTAGACCAGATATGTACTAAATATAACATCATGCAACATTTTTTTAAAATATTTTACCCTCAAGGTAATGGCTAAGCTAAAGCATCCAACAAAACCATTATCAATATTCTCAAAAAGATTGTCAATGATGCCAGTCATGATTGGTACCTCCAGATATTCCCTACCCTTTGGGCATATCATACCAATCATCATACCCCCACAAGAGCCACTCCATACTCAATTGTTTATAATATTGAATCTATCCTTCCCATTGAGGTCAAATTGCTTTCACTATGCATCTCTTTCAAGCATGTCTTAGATGATGATGACTATTGAGTAGCTCGCCTATAAGAGTTAGACCTACTCAATGAGAAATGCATATCCATGCTCAATAATCTTCAAGCATATCAGAACCAACTCAAAGGCCACTATAATCAATGCGTTAAGTATCAAACATTTGAACTTGATGATCTTGTTTTTAAATAAAAGCAAAAGAATACCATGACTGAGAAGAAACATAAAGGTAAATTCAAACCAAACTAGATTGGGCCTTTCATCATTACTACAAATTATATATTAGGAGCATACAGGCTTACCACACCAGACAGAGATGAACTTCTAGAGCTAATGAATATTATTCATCTCAAGCAGTACTATGCTTGAGCGCTAAGGTGTATTGTTCATAAGGATCATTTTAGTTATGCCATTTTATCACTATTATTCTTTGTACAAATACAATCCTTATTCATCCTTTTCACTGTATCCACTTTTTGCTTCTGACTTATTAGCCCAATGTGTTCTAAAGCCTAGACTATTTGACCTTATTTTTTTCCCATTAATTACACATTTTTAGCATAAAGGTATCTAATTAGTTTCATCAGTTGGTTTTAGTACTTCAGATAGAGATCATATTTTGGGATAGTGTGATCGAAGTTTCAGTAGTTGCATCTTTTGTTTGTTTTTCCTTTATTACCACTTGTCTTGCTACTAATTATAACCACCTTTGGGAAAATTAATACCATTGATCTATGCCATTATATCCTAGTTATAACCACCTATAGGCAAACTAGGGACAATATTAACCTTTGACGTACCAACTTGCCACTTCCTATGTCATACTATTCTTTTTTATGAGCTTTGCCTATTTTATTTGAATTGACTACTACATTAGTCAAATTATTCCACTGTAAGGGTGGAACTATAGTGACTTGAGGTCCTATTTTGGGACTATGTAGGTAACACTCAATACTTATTAAGGTCAGCTCAGTTATCCTAAGCCATGCTTTCACCATTTTGTAAGCAACTTAAGCCATTGTCTTGCCATTTTTGTGAGTAAACTAAGCCACACTCTCACCATTTTATGAGTAACTTAAGCCACGCTCTTGCCATTTTGAGAGCAACCTTAATTTAAATGCTCTCACTATTTAGTGTCTTGTCATTCTTGATTGAGTTGAGACACTCCAAAACACTTCCAAAAACATTTGAAAAATTATTAGAAAAGAATAAAAACATTGACCACTTCTTTGCCTTAAGGATTATGGGAACCCTTACTAAGTTATAAGCAAATCACTTGTCATTTAGTTTCCCCCTCCTTTTGGGCCTTTTTCTCTCATGCACTTGCTATTTTGAAAGACCATTCCTATTCTTCTATCACATCCATTCTATTTCTTTTCTTTAGTTATCACATTCTTCCCATTCCCTGGGAGAACTACATTTGGCTTGAAGTTTTTAATTGGATATTACATCCATGGAACTATGTAGGCAATGTCCACTTGCCTAGTGCATATGAAGACAACTCAACCACCCCCTTCCTTTTATTCTATTCCCCCATTTTGTTCATTTATTACGTTGTCACATATTTTCTAGGGGCAATTTTTATTGGGTTTCTATTCCATTATTTATTTGTTTTTTTTGCTTATTTTGTTTGTTTGTCTATCTGCTTGTTTGATTTTAGCATTGTTGCCTTAATTAAATTTATGTGTGTTCATTGGGTGATTCCTTGTCCACACTTACACTTAAATCCATCCATATTCATATGTTTACATTATCATCATGGTTTCTATCATTGGTGTATTATTTTCTATTGAGTATTAGATTATGGGAGTCAGTTTTCATGCATATTTTGACCAAGTCCTCATGATGTTATACCATGATGCCTACCGATACATGATAAAACAAACCTCAACTTCAATAAGTCTATTCATCAATGGCAATATCTCTTCGACACTGACATCTTGATTCAATCCCAATCATATCCCAAACAAAGTAATTAACCACAAAATAATTTTAACCTTTATTAGTTCGGATGAGCATCTCCCTACTAGTGGGTTGTTCCAATTCATCATTACCCTCTATGTTAAGTTATCATCATCTGCAACCAAGTTTATCATGTTTTCCATAATTGAGGTCCAATGATTATAACCACTTATGGGCAAATCATTGCACACTATCCCACCTACATTTCTCAATGATTATAATTTCCTTTAGGCAAATCATTATACTGTCACCACTTCACTTTTTCTACCTTTACAGGGGCATGTTATTATCTTTTTTGTCTATCCTAACTAGGGTAGCTCTATCTTCTCAATGATTATAACCACCTTTGGGCAAATCATTATGTTATCATACCACATTGCCACTATCAGGGTACAATGCTTATAATCTCCTTTAGGCAAACCATTATACACCATCCCACTTGCATTCTCAATTATTTTGAGTAATTTTTCAATATCATTGTGTTTTCACCCCATCATCTTTCCTTTTTTTGGTCCCCTCATTTTACTTTTTTCTTTTTGAGGGATCATTTGGCGACCTACTTGTGCCAATCGTTCCCTCGAGGGGGCATCGTATAGTTAGTTTATCATCATTACAATTGTAAGAATACAAGACCTTTTCATTCTTTGAGAAGATGTTATTGTGATTATATCTTTCAACACCTTCCCAAATAGGGGAAAACTATAGACACCTAAAATTGGCCACTGATAACCTTCAATCAAGATTTTAGCTAATTTCCAACTAAAATGCATAATTTGGCCTAAAAACACTAAAACACATTGAACGATGTGAAACTGACATATTTATGTGTCAATTTTGGCCAATGTATAACTAAATAGGGCAATGCAATCTATGGGCTAGCTAACTTTGATCAATTCATTTTGAGTCAAAATGCCAAATTTGCATGTAGGTGCTTTGGATTGATCTTCCCTATCAAATATACTATACAAGACACATGCCTTGTTATTTGTGTTTGGTAACATCCTAAATGGGATAATTCATCCAATGCATCTGACATCACCTTTTAATTCTAATCCAATCAAATTTTAGATCAATAACAAGACATTCTGATCAATTTGAGTAATTTATGCACAAAGTGCTTAATCATGCTTAAGAGATAATTAACCCAAATCAAGACCTAATTAATAATTCCATGCAAAAATTGTTGAATACTTGTCTTTAGAAAATAATATTGATTATCTACATCATCAAGTGACCTCATTTCTTGAGAAGAAATCCATATGCCATAAATGCCATAAATATCAAGATTCATGCCTTCTATTATGCCCTCCATACCTCTTAATTGCCCCTTCTTCCAATGCCATGATGAAGATAATTAAAAACTTAATTCCAAAAATTAAATTAATCCTCAACCACACATCTCAATCTTGAGATGGATGGTTCAGGTTGATCCTGATCAAATCCAAAAATCTATAAATAGGAGGCCTTACTACATCATTTCTAAGTCTTGCTAGTATAAAGTTATAATGCAAGATTGGTTCCAAAAGCTTCATGAAACTAGTGTTACCATACCAAATTGATTCCAATCAAAGCCAAGACACAAGCCAAAGGTACCATGGAGAGATGGAGGAATCCAAGTTTCCATTGCCAAGGACTTCATAAGCACAAACTGAGCAAGCCACCACTACAAAGGCATTTGGAGCATCCAAGGAAGGTGAAGGAATTCTATTGTTTTATTCCTTACTTTTTAGTTGTGTTTGTCATTTATGTTTTTTAACTAAGATCTCCTAGTGTCTATGCCTATAGATGTTATGCTATTAGTGTGTTTATTTCTTTTTATTTGTCATTTTGAAACTAACACCATACTAACCATCCTCTCTTGAGCCAAATTCCTATATCACATTAACTACCTTGTATAACTAGTAGTTATCAATCCCTTGATAGTTTTTATTTTTTTGTTGATGTCTCATTCTTATACTTAGAAATTTTAAAAAACCAACATAAATATTTCTCATTCATTCGATCCTTCTTCATTTTAAACAATTGTATTGAAAGCTTGATTACACTACATCATGTTATTTTATGTGATGGAGATCACAATACATTTACCTGATTACACCTACTACTAAAAACCCTAAAATAAGAAAATATAATGTAAAAATAATCTTAATCTACTTTATGCTTATGCAAAATTTATTTTTGGACTATCTAGTGTTTGAATATCATCAACAATAGGGCTTGAGTCTACAACCATATATCCTTCTAGGGACAATAGTTCTTTGAAGATCATGTATTATTATATTACTTTTTTATGACATTTGATGATTGATATAAGGTATTTTCCATGTGATATATTGTTCCTTTAAGATCATGTAGCATTATAGTACCTTTTTATGACACTTGATGATTGATATAGGGTACTTCCATCTAATGCACAACTTGTTTATGTGCACTTAACTCTAATGTCATAAAACATAACCATTTACTTAGGATGAAATTGTTTAGATCATATGTTGGAATCATGCCATGCCTTCTAAATTTTATTATGGACATCTTGAGTCAAACTTTCTAGTTTCTTTATCTCTTTCATGTTATTTATCTATAACAACCACTATTACAAACATTATTTATCGACTAACCATATTACCATTGTAATTTGGCGGCTTGGAACTAGGTATTCCATTGACATTATTAATTTCATTCCATACACCAATTAAAATGGTGTATATCCCATCACATGTTTATAATTTATTATGTATGCCCATAATATAATCGATATGTGATGTTCTTAATCATCTCTCTATACATCACAAACTTAGCCAACATCTTCTCCAGAACTTTGTTAGATGGTTTTACCTAGTCATTTTCCTAAAGATGGTATACTATGCTTTTATGATGTGAAATCATAAGATATTATTTTAAGTTTTTGATGGTATTATTTATAAAGTGTGTACCCCTGTCACTTATTATCTTCTAAGGACATCTAAACCTTGCTATGATGTTTTCATACAAAAGTTTCATAACTTCCTTTGCACTAGAAATCAAAGTTGTGGTTTCCTCAAACCATTTGGTGAAATAATCTATCCTAGTGATAATATATTGGCATTGGATCATTTATATGTAATATGTATAGGTACCATGAAGTAAATTTTCCATAAAGAAAGCTAGATTCAATGATATCTCATCCCTTTGTTTTGTTTTTTCCATTCTCTGACATACATCGTAGTGCTTTGAAACCTTATGTGCATCCTGAAATACCATTGGCCACTAGATACCACTTTAAAATAATTTTATCATGGTCAATTATCTTGGGAAATTTCATAATGTTACTCACTAATGTGCTTCCTCAAAAACCTATTGTCTCTAATGTTTCAAGGCCAATCTACACAAAACATCATCCTTTCCTAGCTTGTATAGAAATATATTGATGATGTTGAAGAGAAAAACACCTGTGATTAATTTTTTCTTGTCTCATTCTACATAATGCATAGAGAATACACCATGCTCAATAAAATTTATGATATTCTCAAACAATTCTAGGATCATGGTCACTCTAAAAAGATGTGTCTCTGGAGATTCATACTATAGTTCTTTGAGTTCCTCCCTTATTTGAATACTAATACGATGGCATGGTTAACCATTTTTCTTACTTAGTTTTACATTGATTTTAAACTGGAATTATTATAAAACCATTAACCACCCATAAATTCTTCCTTCCAACATCAGTTATTTACCAATTATTGCAATGCTTAGTGATCAATGAAAAAATTGAATGGGGTAGCCAATAAATAGTGTCAAAAAAATTTAAGTGCAAAAATAATTGCTAGATATTCCCACTCTATTATCATGGGTGATTTATCCCTCCATCTCCTAGCTATGATAACACAACTTCCATAATTATTCATGAATCCACTTTGTAAACATGGAACAATTTATTCCAGTCTATAAGAACCAAAATGGATGTTATGACTAAATTTTGATTTCACTTTGTAAAGGCTATTTGACATTCAGTAGTCCAATCATTTTTTATTTTCTTGTGCAATAATGTTTCTAGTGTTAATGAAATGGATACATACCTAGGAGTTAACTTGTGATAATACCTAAAGTGCCCTAGGAATGATCTCACCTCTCTTGGGATTATGAGAGGTTTGAGTTCCACTATGATTAATTGTTTTAAATTTATCCACAAGATTAGATCAGTACAAACAATATGTCCAAAAATTATGCCAAATAGTGTGAAGAAAAAACATTTATTTAGATTTAGTGCAATTTACAAAGCTCAACATATTTCTAAAATCAATCGTAATTTTGATAGCTATTCCTTGAATAATGAGAAAATTATCCAATCATCTAAGTAGACATCCATAAAATCATGACTGAAGTTTCTAAATGCCATAACAATTACTCTAGAGAAAACTATAGGTGAATTTTTAAGTCCAAATGAAATTACATTATAAATAAAGGATCCCCATTCTATTAATTTTTTTTGTTTTGTTTGATATTATATATAACAAGGATTTGATGGCATCCACTAAACCCATATGTAAAAATGTAAACTTCATGACCTATAACATGTTTAAGAAATTGGTAAAGGATCATTGACACAAGCATTGTTTAATTCTTTATAATCTCCAAAAAAATTTATCTCCAATATATTTTTAAGTTTTACCACCATGAGAATAACCTAATCTAATTTATCAACTAGGTATATGATTCCAACTTGCTCCATTTCATCAATTTTTTATTTGACCTTCATTTTCATTTTGGGACTTAGCCTATAGGGCCCTTTTTTGATTGAGCATACGTACTCCTTTAGTTCAATATGAATTTCACCCAAGGAAGGATCTATGCCCTTGAATATTGAGAACTTGGTAGTAAACACATATTCATAATCTCTTCAAAATTGAACCACCTCTAAAATATATTTTTGTGTCTAATAATCACCAATAGTTGATAGCTTTGATATTGTGTCTGCACCAATGTTTTTAGCTACTTTTTACATTGGTTCTTACTAAAATTTTATTAGTTCCACTTGAATGGATTCCATTATTGTCCTTTGACATGTAAGCTCTATGATATTAGGATTTCACAGTTGATCCTCTTCTATTTTTTAATTTATTCTTCTTCCTAGGTATATTTGTGTCCCTTTTAGGATTACAAAATCTTTTCAAATCTAAATCTTCCTCATTTTCACTATGATTAGATTCACATGCATTATTCAAGATTCTATTAAGCAATATTTTAGTAAGAAAATTCCTCATTTTCCTTCTTAGTAGAGTACTCATTTATACCTATGTGAAGAATCATGTTCAATTTATCCTATAATTGATTTTTACACAACATATATATCTTCTTGTTCCCCATGACACAAGAAAAATATCAATTTCTGAAGAGCCTCATACACCATCAAATCTTCATCTCATCTCCATATACAAATGGTTGGATGAAGCCCTATTGATTTTATGGTTAGGTTTATGTCTCTTATCTACATTCTACATGTACCAAGCCTTGGGCAAATGAGCTAAGGTACTTTAAAAAACATGCACCTAGTACCTTAGCTCAGTTTGTTATCACTTTCATATTTTTATGCACTTATGAACATGCATATTTAGACATTATCCCTCCTGAAAGAATGGCCATTTTTATGAAATATATGTTACAACATGAAATATAGCACATATAGTTTTGCACACTTATTCTCAATAGAGCTATGAAATAACCCACAAACTCATAGAAACACCTTTAAAGTCATAATTTAGTGCACTAACTCATATTTATATATTTGAGATAAGATTTAAATCCTATGAAGGAGCTATGCTAGATCTTATGTACCAAAATGTTGGGAAAACTATATTTTTGTATCAAACATCATTCACATGGGCCTTAGTTTTTGATCTCTATGCACCCAATCCATAATATGATCATTTGAATCACCACTAATGAAAGTAATTATTTCCCATGGTACATTACCTTCCTTAGTAGGTTTAATATATAATTTATCAATTCGAGTAACTAATATATGTTTTCAAGATTCAATTTTGTAGGGGAAGGTACATAAGGGGACTTACATTATTCTATTTGAAACTATGGACAAATCAAAAGTATCTAGACTGGTTGAGTCCATATTATTTTATTTTTTGAAACCCTAGAATTTATTTGATAGGATGTGAAACATAAGGAAACTCCCTACATAATAGAGGTTTTGTCTTTGGATTTGTATCTAATTTTAACTAGATATAATCCCTATATGCATATGTCAAAGACGATTCCTTTAGAATCATGTATGTATTGCACTCATATTTATTTAAAGGTATGACAATAACAGCATCCTCATGGTGTGCCTCTAGTTGGTTTTATACAATGTTAATATTCATGAGACCATCATATGCCCATTTTTTCTATTAGAGTAGGATAATAAGTTTAATTTATCTTCATATCAATCACTTCAAATTCTCCATGAAAACTAAAATAAACTAGTTTTATATCTGCCAAACTCAATGTAATAGGTATGTAACTTAGAGGTGGCCTTCCAATAAGTTCCCAAGTTGATATGAGATTTATATTTATAGTGATACCAAAATACAAAACAACATTAGTAATTTCATCACCTATGATCTCAATGTCCATTTGAGTGTCCACATCCCATGGCTTCTTAATCTTGATATACCAAACCACTCGATCTATTCTCTATTATCCTCTTTTTTTGAAATGAAAAAAATTAAATAATATGTTTGTAATATTTTGATAGATATCCTCATTTTTTGAAGTAGTTACTATTTTTATTAAGTCTATCATATTTGTGACTACTCCATCCCATTATAAGATCTAGATGATTTTTCCATACATTTGAGCATGTACTGTCATAGGATCTCTTTCGGTGGAATTCTAATTATTAATTGGCTATAATAACTAGGATGCTTTGTTCATCAAATACTTCTATCTCATAGGGTTTAGATACTTGTTTCTCATACTTTTATGATCAAGTTTTCCTTAGGAATTCCTAAAGGTGGAAGACCTTGTTCCTTGTGTTGATTCCTAGTAAAAACTTGGATAAAATCTTGGTTATTAGGATGAAAATATACCATGTTCAAATTTCACACTATCTTCTCCATTCTTTGCTTCTCAATAATATATAAATCCTTAGTATTATTTTGTACTAAGATCCTAAAATATGTGTAAAACATTTCTCAAATCAAATTAAAGCGATAATTTCATGTGATGTGATTAATTTCTCCTCATAGGTAACAAGTAATAAGTTGTCTTGGATATCTATTCTATTACTTTTGGTTTATATTATCAACATGATAACCTCCTTGATTACCTCCATGTATTTTAGGTGACATCTATCCTTTTTTAGGACTATAATATCCTCCATCTTGCTTCTATGAAGATAGACATGCCTAATTTGGTTTCTATTGTGGTGATATAGGGGTCCATATTTTTTGGTGATGTATAGAGGGAGGTGTTTATATTGGTTGATATTGAGGAGAATAAGAAGTCTATCCTTTAATATATGATAACATTCACCCTATTTACTACTGAGGAGACTGAGGAGTCTACCCAAAAATATGGTGTGTTACTAAGGGACCCCAACCACCTTGTGGTGTGAACTTGACATCTTGAGGTGGCATGTTTGGATTTGGAACTAGAGACTACTTTGCAGTGACCATGAAGACATTTTTATTTATGTCTTATATTATCTCTTATATATCTATATTCAACTATTTTCATCATGGTTATAAGATTTAAATAAACTACAAAATATATTGCATGACTATTACACATACTATTGTAATAAATGACATTTTGTAGTCTCATATCCTACCATGTGACATAATTCACAAAACTCTATTTTGATCTTTGGGAATTCATTCTAGTGGTGCACCTCTTTAAAAAACTTAAATCATCATACTAACAATCTCGATCTCTTCCCTTACTAAAGTTCATCCATCCTGCACAATACTACATTTAACTTGGAATTAATTTTTGTAATGCTAGGATGGTATTCTCCATAATCCTGTATTTATTCAACTTTGATCGTAATGGACATTACTTCAACTTTTATGGTAAACTAAGCCTGTGCTATCATAACCCAGATCTTACTTCATAAGCCTTATATAAATTAAGCATCTTTGTTTGGGCCCTAAAACTAAAATTTCACCTTATTAATAAAATTAAAAACCTGATGATCATAATCCCATATGGATTCTCCTATTTTTTTCTAATTTATTTAAGATCTTTCATTGTTTGTCTAACACAATTCTACATTTTGAAAACTCCTATCAATTTCTTTTTAACTTGTTGAAGAGTCATAGATTCATGATTATTATTAATGATGAACATTAGAGCTCAACTAGTCAAATCTCCTATAGTTTAGCACTTATTATATACATCATCTATCACACCCTTAACTTGCCACTTCATTTTATAGGTCAATAAGTACTACTATGGGTCAATTAACCCATCATATGACATCAAGGTAACAAAAGGTCCTATAGGAAACAACACATTTCCTCTGACTGTGCCAAATATGACTATTTTTATTGGTGATAATAGCTACAATGGTGCTTGGAATACCAAAAGTATTGAAAAATACAATTGTGCTAACTTTATGCCAAATTTCCTTATTATGCCTTCCTTATTTTTTGCAGCTTCTCCAAACCACTTATTAGATTGCCATCCTCAACTATTAAAATAGGCACAAAGGATGCATCCTCTTGGAGTGAATGAACCATACCTAGAGTGCCTATCATACCCACTTCTAAAACTAACTTAATTATGCATTTATTGGAAAGACTCTCCTTACACATACAATCATTTCCTCTATAGCTAGTCTTTAAACTATTGATAAGTTGTTATAACTACCCTTTTACAACCTATTTATGATTTCTCCATTTTGTTCCTTCTTTTCTTTTTAGGTTGGTTTCTAATTCTTGGTTGGTCTGTACATTCTCTACGGTTCCAAAATTCCCTTCCATCTCTTGTAGTACTCTTTAAATTTCAGATTTAGTTTCTATTTATAGAGGTCTACTTCTTCCCATTATCTTTGTAGCTTCCCTTTTTCTCCTCTTTTCATCCATATGTGGACCTTCATCTTAAAAAATGTCTTGCTTATTCCATATTTTCTATTGTCACAACTCTCGTTGAATCCCCATAATTATTTTACCACCTTGATTATATGTGTTATCCGTACATCAATTTTTTGGTTTATGTTCCTTGGTTCAATTATTATTCATTCAACTCCTTCTAGTTTGGATCCCCATAGTGCCCTGAGAACCTCCTCCATATTGGCTAGAATCAACATGATGGCTTTTTGAAAAAAAACATATTCAAAAACATATTTAGTCCATTAAAAAATTTGCCTCTAATCCCTTTAACAAAAAAAAATTATGTAGCTTAAAATAATATACCCTTGAACAACAGATTCCATAACATATTTGTCAATTGTAGTCTTCATGCAATTGTCAGTTGCATGTGTCCATTCAATGTTTAGGTTTCACAACCTTTCCAATTTTTATTTATTCCACATACATGTTTTTGTTTCACATGGTCTAAAGTGGTAGTATTTAATTTTGGACATCCATGCTTCTAGCAACTCAGACAAATCACAACAAAAGTTTTCATAAATTTCTCCATAGATGTGCTTAGAATTAATATCCCTTGTAGATACTCCTATGCTTATATATTTTTCCTCTTTGAACTTATGTATTCTCATGTCTAGCAAATTTTATAGCTCAATTTGACTAATAACCATTTAAATATATTTAGGTACTTGAAATAGAACCATTATTAATGGTGGTCACTGGAATCACTCATCAGGACATGTTATGTGTTTTAGTCTATAAATGTTGAGATGGGACTTTGAATTGATATAGGAGATTATAGACATAATTGAGGATAAACATAGTACAATTTTACATGAAAAATTTTCTTATTACTCATCATTAATGTTTTTGCACGTACTATATTTCTTAGCTTTTAAGGAATTTAAACATAAACAATATGTGAGAATACATTTATTTGCAAGGAAGATACACTTAATCAAGATGGATTTATATATGTTTGGGAAAAATTATATAGTAGGTAAAAATTTAAATAGCTCCATATATTTTATTTATCTCACTCTAACCTTTTATTTTACAAAATTACAGTATATAAAGGTTGCGAGGAGACTATGGATATTTGTCTTCATGAACTTTCATCTCTAGAACTAAATTACTTAAAGGATCTGTTCAAATTTCCATGTGATTTATTATCATATATTAAACTCCTTTATATAAAAATATATTATGGTGTACACTTGTCACATGTTTATCAAACAAAAATATATGTGAATTATACTTCACACCTTCCTAGTAACATTTTTTTTATTTTTAACCTTTTTGTTGCATAAACCTAGTGCTACTGTGGCACAAATATGGCACAAATGTATTATGTGAATTGTAGTGTTGTTAGTTCCAAATTTTGATGCAATTATTTTCATTCAAAATTTGATGTATTAAATAAGTTAATTGGATCTATATGTTTAATAATTATATATCTAACATAGATTAATAGTAGTAGTTATCTTTTGTTTTTTAGTTTAAGTAGCAAGCATAGGAAAAAGGAAAAGTTATCTATCAAAATTTTAATGTGACTATCCACCATATACTCTCACCTCACCCTATCAAATATTAGCTATTAGAAAGTGGTAACATAAGTAGGGTGACTAATCATTTTTCCCCATTTTTTTGTTTTTAGTAATTATTTATATTTTAGGCTAGAAAAATTGTGCCAACATTTTTCAAATATTTTTAAAAATATCTTGTTTTTCACTAAGCATATTGAAGGAATCTAGTGTGAAGTATAATTTGACCCATCATCATAGGCTTATAGAGAACATATGTTTATGGGATTGAGCTTCCACATACCTTTGGGTATATCATAAGACCACAGTGATGTTTTCATAACCTCACCATAGGTAGACTTTGACCATTTGTAACCTATGCTACATCAGTAAGAAGTTAACCTTGGGAAGTTAATTGTATCGTACCTTAAATATATAATAGTGGATAATGGGATGGTTGACACCTTTGTAGTTAAAGCACTATCACTTTAGGCTGAAATTATTTATGAATGAGATTAGTATATCAAGGAGCCCACCTACTAGACACACCATGTGTATAAAGATGTTAAAACCCCAACTTATTTTTCACATCATAGACATGATGTCATCATCGGATAATTATCATACATATAGATCTCATGCATCTCTTATACATAGTTCTACATTCCCTATACATATATCTACACCTAGTCTAGGTTCACCATCTACAATGACAACATTCATATTAGAGATTATATGTGCATCACATAAGTTTGTAAGTTACATAAATATTGGTATGTTTTTTACCTTGTTATAATAATTATTGCAATAATTTTTATTCAACACTAAATATTTAGTAACTATTTTTTAAATTTTATGTATAAGGAGAGTCATCACAACCTCATCAAGTTAGCAGTGGAAGTACAAGAAGTGGGTGAGGAGGAAGACACATTGGTAGAACAACTCCAAGGGAAACAAGATAAAGTATGAGCTTTGATAGTGAATATTTAAATAGTGATGTTGATGTTCATCAACTATCATGAATAAGATAAGATAAAGTATGAGTTACCATTTTTTGATCCTAAGGATGAAATGCATCCTTATAACATCACAAGGGCACATCAAAAAACACTAAAAGGGTTTTATAATGTGATGTTTACGAGTCTTGGACAAAATAAAAACCTCCATCTAAAAAGGTTGATGAAGATGTTCGAGAAGAGGGCATTTGGCTTAGAGATATGGTAGAGCATTTATTTTACATTGTGGATGATGATCATCATTATGATTACAATGTGGATGATCAAATTAGTGATGATTATCAAGAACATAATTTTGACAATAATCCTAAGCACATTGAACAAGAGTATAAAATTTTGAATTTGCTCAAACTCCTTTATTTATAGCGAGACATTTGAGAACATCAATGTTGGGTGCTATTTAATTTTTTATGGATTTGAATGAAATATTTGGATGGTAAAACATGAGTATGAATGCTTTATTGAGATTAGATGGTAGTTCAAGATATGATGTTGACATAAATTTTATCTGATATATTTTATATTAAATCTAATGATGTATTTTATTATTTATAATGCATTCACTTAAAAACTAGGTTTTTATTCTAAAATAATACGCTTCCATCCTCATATTGGGAGGTAAATAAAACTTAGTCAAATGTATAGATTCTATACATTAACTATGTTACATGCACAAAGGACTACATTTTATATTATTAGATTCTATAGATTCTCCACTCATTTTTTCATATTATTAGGTTTTATATAATATTTTTATATTAATATAATTTGATAAGTTTTTCAATTAAAAAAAAGAGATAAATTTCAAAGTGAAGATAGTGAAGATGAGATGAAGATATGAATCATGAGGAAGAAGAAAATAAAAAAGAGGATGATGAGGAAGATCATGAAGAGGATGAGGATGCACTCCTTTCACTGATATTGTGCTCGCCCAAGTTAAAAGAACAAGAGGATATAGAGGAGGACAAGGATAAGGATGACTACATGGTAACTAATGACAAATATCAAGAGGAGGAAGATAACTATTAGGCCACATCAACAAATCTTTTTTTTTTTCTATGGTTATGCTTCGATATATTTTGTTTAAGTTTAATAAAGAAATTGTAGTTTGGTGTTACATTGTGATAGTTTTAGGTGTCTGTTGTGGTAGTTTATAAGGCACATTGTTAGTTTAATCTAAATGTTATTGCATCTTTTTTTAACATTTTTATTTTATGTCTTAGTGGATTGCATAACAATTGTAACATACCATAATTCCCATTAATTAAACTACAATTTCATTGATGTTATAGTTATTTTGGACCTTATAAATTTACGTTGAACCTTATGAATTTTTCTCATAAATCATTCTTCAATATTATCCATTTTTTGATTGGGTTGACATCTTTATATTTAACATACACTAAGCAAATTACAACATATAAAAATAACTTTAGTAATATTTTATTTTTGAATAATAAAACTATTATTTCCCATGCAAGTGCAACTCTAAACTTTTTTAAAGCCAAACATTGAGATAAGAGCATCAACAAGAAAGATAGCAAAGAATAAAATTGATTTCTCCTCATAAAATTAGTTCCATCTACAGAACTTTTCTCTCTCTTGATGAGATATGGTGACTTTTACGACATTAGTGAAAAAAATAGCGATCTCTTCATTATTATTGTGCTCTCACTATAATAAATAATATCAAATTTAATTTTTCTAAAATTTAACTGATGTGAGATGATATTTAAGAGCTTCTAATGAAAGATTTGGTGACAATAAAGTGGGGGATTTTATTCTAAAATATAGTCATTTTTTATTGAAACACATTATAAGATTTGGGAGTTCTTTTTGTGAAAATTGTCTGCAATGATGCTTGTATTTCTTCTAGAGTTTTCCCCTTGGTTTCTGGTAAATTTTTTACAACAAATAATACTGCACCTGCACTAGCCACCCCAAAGATGAAGAATGAACCTACAAATCATGACCAAGATAAGTTAGAATTCAAAAGCTTCATCCATAAAGTTATTAAAAAAATTGTATGGGGTTCAATCATCAGGAGAGAACTCAAGAATAATTCTAAGGGAGAGAAGCATAAATCGACTATAGTACTCTAAAGGCCCTTGAGGGATCACATATGCAAAAAGTCAAACTGATCTCATGGAAAATAGTCAGATTGTCAATCTCTTGGAAGAAATTAGATTACCTGATGCACTCCATGTTAAAATAAAATTGAAGGTTAGGGTAACAACCTAAGAGCCAAACCAAGCAATAAGAGTCACCAAGCTGCTAGCAACCCCTTTCATATTTATTGGTAAAATCTGAATCAATGGAAAAATGTATACTATAAGCAGATAATATAGCTTAAACATTTTGCACATAAAATTATTTCTCACAAATAATCTCAAATGAATTTACTTATTATTTCATATATATTTATTCACCTTAGACATTATAATCCATGGAATTCCACCCAAGCCCAAGGAGAATGTTGCAATATAAGCCTGATCAGAAAATGGAAAGCAATACATAAGTAGGGACAAGAAGAAGGTTGAGGGAGATAGGAATAAGGGGTTGTCTATATTTTATCTTTATATCACTTACCAGGAGACCACCTAGAGCTAGGATGCTCGTCAATACCCTGAGATAAGCATAGGATTCATGCCCCTATCAAAGATAATACAAAATGTGAATTGAATATATTAAGTCACATTAAGACTTACAGTATATGTGATATAGATCCTTATGAACTTTTATACCACACTTGAGGATAGGAAATATGACATCAATCATGTAAGAAGTTTAATTGGCATGGATCTTAATCTATGAGATTAGCATTATGGAGCATCCTAATAATAACCTTCTTATAGATTGACCATGCATAATCTATTGGGGTATAAATTTAAGCTCCTCAACAAAAACTTATTTTGAAAGGGAAAAATGTTAAATGGTAGAGCTTCTCATCAATCATGTTAAGTGGTCTTTGGATTTGTTTATTGATTGAAGGATAAACATCCCAAACTAGTAACCATTGGTATAAGTGGGATTAATAATCAAACTTCTTCAACTTAGTGTCAAGGACTAACTCATAATCTATCCATATGATCTAAAACCAATGTTCTATTTTGAAAATAAAATAAAATTGAGCTTTAAGTACAAAAACCCTGGGCTTCTAAACTGGATAGAATATAAGGGAGAGAAAAACTAGAACTTAAGAGAAATAACAGAGATGGGAGATAAAATAATGTTGACTGCAAAGTTTTGGTAATTTTCAGTCCTCATAGCATAACAGAAGAAATATAATAGAGAAATGAGAGAGCAGAGAGAGTTGATCATGGAATCAAATCAATATGATGTTGAATATCTCTCTTTAGTGGTAAACTATCTGGTAACTCATCAGGAATAACATCTACATATTATTTTAACATTCTTACTACTTTTGTTGGTATTGGCACCATTTGTGTTTCTTCATTCTTTGCTAAAAATACATGACAACTTACCACCTTCATTTATTAGATAAATTATTTTTTAGAGAGCATGTTTTCTATCTTCTCTTCCTCTTTAAGAGGTAACAAAACTACCATTGTACCACCTTTCCAAAAAAGTGTATGTGTTCTTTGCTTCGTCATGAATTACTTTCCTGTCAAATTACCACAGTCTCCCTGACAACACATGGTATGCATCCATCAGAATAACATCACACCATATTTCATCATTGTAACTTTTTCCTATGGAAATCTTGATTAAGCACCTTTTATCTAGTGTAACTTCATTCCTTTTATTAAACCATGAAATCCAATGAGGATTAGGATGCCTTTCACATTGTAAATTTAGTTTTTCTATCATTTTTTTAGAAACCATGTTATCACAACTACCACCATCTATAATTACTTTACATACCTTTCCACTTGAAGTACATCTTGTTTGAAAAATATTTGATTACAGTTATGCATCACCACCTTCTTTATTCTATACTTTTTCCTTCCTTGGAGTGATCATGGTTCTTCTCATCATGAGATTCTCTCCAACATCTATTGGTACAACTTCAGTATTCTACTCTTCTATTTTAGCCTCAATTAGGTTTATTCTTGGGTGGTCTCCTTACCTCCTTTCCTGATCTTGATAGTCTAGACACTTAAATGATCTGTGTCATTATTCTCGACATCTATAATAAACATAAGATCTACAATTATTCAGAAATCATCCTCTAGCACCACCATAATCTCATCCTCTCTGAAATCCTTTTCCTCTTTATTGGTATTGAAACCCTTGCCTATTATCATCTTGCCTTTTGTACCACGTGATGATTCACCTCTATTGGTATTAGACCCACATCTAGTGGTATTAAACCCACCTCATCCCCTATTTGGAGGGGATCTACCTCTTCTTGGACCAAGAGATGTTTTTCTAAAATTCTATCTATTTTTTTTTCTTCTGCCTTCAAAGCTAATTGATAAGCTTCCTCTAAGCAAAGTATTCTATGCATACTAAATAAAAAATTTCAAATGATTTACATACCTTTCATCCATCCACTCTTATGTTTCATCATGCTCCACTCGTATGGAAAGCTTATAAAATTCATTTGTATACTGTGATCCTTTTGCCTCAAATTCTGAAATCTTTTATATTGGGTTTGTGCATAATCCACAAGAAGAAATTTCTCCCTCAACTTCTTCTCCATCTTTTTTTATGAATTAATCTTCTCTTTACCTTTTCTCTTTCTCTTTTTCTATAGGTGATCCCACCAAATCATTGCATAACCTTTCAACTTCGTGCATGCAAATTTTACTTTCTTGTCTTCTCTCATAGTCTTCCACTCGAAGAATTTCTCTATGCTATTCATCCAATCTATCAACTCTTCTGGTTTAAAATTTCCTCCATAATATGGAACATAAAATTTGACTCTTTCTTTTCTTCTTTTTAAATCCCAAACCATCCTCTCTTCCATCGATGGTGGTTTCTCTTGTTGTTCTTCTTCTTTCTGAATTTCTTCATCATAATCTATGTCTCCCTCACCTTCATCACCACCTTTTCTTCTTTCCTGATTGGTGATAATATTTTTTAATTATTAAACTTGCCTCTATTTCTCTTGTATATTCCAGTTCATCTGCACAATACCTCCTTGTCCTTTTGCCATGTCTTTTTCCTCCAAGATTCAAACTTGCTTTGATACCAGATAATCAAACTAAAAATTATTAAGACAAATAAAATTACCAATAGGCCAAGATTATAAATAATAACTTTTATTGATTCGTATTAAATGAATTGAAATAATTACAAACCCAAACCATGCTTAAATAAGGCTCAACTAATAATTTAGAGTTGACATGCAAAAATTTAAAAAGACTAAAATCTAAAAAAAGGGTCTATTTTTAGCAGCCACTATTTATAGTATGTTTCACATGCAAGCACGTGTAACTCTAAAAATATCCCTAAATACTCTAAACACTATAATTATCCTATGGGATGAAATTGACATCCGGTTCTAAAAATATGCAATTTCTAAAAATAGAAAATTCTTGAAAAAATTAATAAACTTTAATTTTGGACCCTTAGATGATCATGTATAACCTTTTAAAAATATTAAAATCAACTCTAAAAGGATAAAGTGGCTTAGGAAAGCATTGAAATTTTTTAGATAATAATTTTGGCATGTGAAATAGCTCAAACAAAGCTAAAGGTCAAAATTTATGGCCTCCGAAAGATTGGCCTATTTTTTCTGCATCACTAAAGAAGGAAGCAAGGCATTGCGGTTTGGGCATAATATTCATCTATAGATAAAAGAATAACTCTAGAGAGTTTGATGCCATAATTGGTTGTTTATGTTCTCAAACCTTTTAGTAACATCTATTTCTCTTATTCAAAATTTGTTTATAGTTTTATCCTTTTTTAGGGTTGTTAAGAAAGAGTTATGGTTACAAAATGACG
The DNA here is from genome assembly GCA_037957365.1 of Torreya grandis. Taxonomy (NCBI): domain Eukaryota; kingdom Viridiplantae; phylum Streptophyta; class Pinopsida; order Cupressales; family Taxaceae; genus Torreya; species Torreya grandis. The sequence continues at coordinate 191,591 of JARHVA010006017.1, forward strand.
CAAGGAGATAGACACTAAAGGTTCTAATGGGGTGGAGTATGTTCATGTTTGTGTTCATCAACATAGTAACAATAAGTGTCTGAACACTATGTAGGGCCTTGGCATTGGTTATATTTACAATAAAAATATATTTATAATGATGTTACGATTGTGCAAGCTAAAGATCAAGATCCACAATTTATCAGCATAGTGGTTACTTTTATTATGATAAATGATGGCTTTACTCATTAAAAGGTGTTTGTGTTCGCTTAGTAGGTGTTTGTTAATTATGACTCAAACACCCTCTAAATCCAAGCTCATCCAAAAATTATATAGAACTATTATTAAAAATAAAAATTGACAGTACTTATATAACAAATGAAGAGCTATCCTTCACTAAATCAAATACAATCCAATACCAAGTCATTATAGAGATCATTTTTACCAAAATATATTTTTGTGACATTACCAACCCCCATACATGGTTTATGTATGCCACCTCTCTTGATGATGCTCCTAAGAAACCCCCATCCAAGTGAATCCTAGACCACTTAATTATCATTTATTTAATGGCAAGATGATCCTTCAGCCCATTTTTAAACACAAGTCTAATAAAGCCCAAGATGTGTAAACTTTGAAGGTTGAATTATTCCATCATAACCCCATTATTTGTGTTGTCCATATCTCTAATATTTTGAATTTTAATTTTTTTCATGGTCATCCCTAACTTGGACATCCATATTATTCACCAAATTTGGAGATGTCTTTAAGTCAAATATGGAGATTGTCTTCAACCAAGAAATTATCATACCATCATGATTGGGCATACTTTAGCTAAGTTTTTTTCTATAGTGCTAGATGACTATATCTCAAATTGGGTAGAGGAAATCAACTTTGAGTAAAAGATCAGATATGATTTATAAGCTATCACTAAATAACTGATCACATATTCACTCTTATTGCAATCATTGAAAAAGTAAAAGCTAACAAACAAAAGGTATATTGTTGTTTTGTAGACTTTTGTAAAGCATTTGATATAGTACCAAGACATATTTTGATTTAAAAGCTTAAAGACATGGGACTTTATTATTTAATAATTACCCTAGTAATGACTTTATATGTGGAAGTTTCTATGAATATTCATACCAAAATGGGCACTATAGATAGAATTTATAGTACCATAAGTATGAAACAAGGTTGTCCACTCTCACCTACTCTTTTTTGGCTCTATATTGATGAATTGGAGGATATTGTCTCCACAAATTTGAGTGGAATGAATGGTTGTAGCCTTTTTGTGATTTCCATTACTATTTTATTATTTACAAATGGCATTGTTTTTCATTCACACTCTATTATAGGTCTTCAAGATCAGCTTGATACATTGAACAACTTTTGTAATAAGAAAATAAAATCTACAATCAATTTGAACTATAACGAAAAATAGGTCGAGGTGGTGCACTCTTACACTTACTTGGGTATGGTTTTCTATGGACCACTTTTTATCCTTGTACTTGAAATAGAAGGCTTAGTAAAAGATATGTAACTTTGACATCCTTTAAAAAATAATGTTTTTAGCTCCAATTTCAATATATCCATTCAAATATTTGACCTTTCCCTATATTAGTTGCTCCCACATTATTGTATGTATGCAAGATTTGGGGACCATACTTGAGACGAAATGATTTCAAATGTATCGAAAGAGTATTCATCTCCATGTTATCAAAGATCAATTGAGATAAAATAATGACTCCTCACTCAATTATACTTGTAGAGTTTAGGGTATGGGTGATCCTTATCTTCTTAATTTTCCATGTTATCACTATGTTGCATAGGCTTCAATGTATGGAAAATTATTTCTCTGGTCAGAATATGTATCAATTCTTTGCACTTCAATATTATATGCAACTTGCCAAACAAGGATGCAAATCTTGTTGGTATGCAAGACTTATAGCTCTCATCTAAAATCTAGCTATTGGTATAGAAAGACTACATCCTCTTGGGTTTTATATTGATGTTTCTCAACTCACTAAACATGAAGTCAATAGAGGTATTTGTGAAGATATCAATAAATCTTACTTGAAAGTTACATGGTTTAATCCCAAAGAACCTTTGAAACCAAATTATTTTCATTATTTTGTGTTTGCTCTTATCAACTCTGGATGTAATCTGATCATACCCTCCCACAAGAGGAGTGTATATGCCAATTATGTTTTCTAAAACTTGAAAGTGAAGAATAATTTATATTGAAGTACCCTATCAACTATGAGATTCATAGAAGATACCATTGTCTTTTTAGATATTTCCATGGATCCTTGAGGAGCTTCATTCAGTATGAGAATTATAATTATTTTACTTTTTTTTTTCATGAAACAATTCAGCTTTGACAAAGAACACTCAATTTTATGTCAAATAAAGCCCAAGATGTGTAAACTTTGAAGGTTGAATTCTTCCATCATAACCCAATTATTTGTGTTATCCATATCTCTAATCTTTCTATTTTGTCATTTTTCATGGTCATCCCTAACTTGGACATCTATATTATTTATAAAATTTGGACATGTCATTAAGTCAAATATGGAGATTGTCTTCAACCAAGAAATTATCATACCATCATGATTGGGCATACTGTGGCTAAGCTTTTTTTTATAGTGTTCTATGACTATATCTCCCAGTGGGTAGAGGAAATTGACTTCAAGTAAAAGATCAAGCATGATTTATAAGATATCACTACATAACTGATCACATATTCACTCTTATTTCCATCATTGAAGAAGTAAAAGCTAACAAACAAAAGGTATATTTTTGTTTTGTACACTTTCGTAAGGAATTTGATATAGTACAAGGGCATATTTTGATTCAAAAGCTTAAAGACATGGGTCTTTCTGATTTAATAATTACCCTAGGAATGACTTTATATGTGGAAATTTTTTGGAATATTCAAACTAAAATGGGCACTTCAAATAGCATTTATAGTACCATAAGTATGAAAGAAGGTTTTCCACTCTCACCTACTCTTTTTTGGCTCTATATTGATGAATTGGAGGACATTATCTCCACATATTTGAGTGGAATGAGTGGTTGTATCCTATTTTTGATTTACATTACTATTTTATTATTTGCAGATGACATTGTTTTGCTTTCACACTATATTATAGGTCTTCAAGATCAGCTTGATACATTGAACAACTTTTGTAATAAGAATGACCTTAAATTAAATCTTACAAAGAAAAAAATCATGGCATTTAATGGAATAAAGAAAATAAAATATACAATAAATTTGAACTACAACAAAAAATAGGTCGAGGTGGTGCATTCTTACACTTAATTGGGTATGGTTTTCTTTGGACCACTTTTTATCCTTGTACTTGAAATAGAAGTAAGGCTTAGTAGAAGATATGCAACTTTGACATCCTTTGAAAGATAATGTTTTCAGCTCCAATTTCAATATATCCATTCAAAGATTTGACCTTTCCCTATATTAGTTGCTCCCACATTATTGTATGTATGTGTGGTTTAGGGCCCATACTTGAGATGAAATGATTTTAGATGTATTGAAAGAGTCTTCATCTCCATCTTATCAAATAACAATTGAGCCAAAATAATGATTCCTCATTCAATTATACTTGTAGATTTTGGGGTATGGGTGATCCTTATCTTCTTAATTTTCCAAACAAGGATGCAAATCTTATTAGTATGCAAGAGTTATAGCTCTCATCCAGAATTTGGATATTGACAGAGAAAGACTACCTCCTCTTGGGTTTTATATTAATGTTTATAAACTCACTAAACATGAAGTCAATAGAGGTATTTGTGAAGATATCAATAAATTTTACTTGAAAGTTACATGGTTTAATCCCAAAGAAATTTTGAAACCAAAACTTTTTCATTATTTTGTGTTTGCTCTTATCAACTCTGAATGTAATCTAATCATACCCTCCCACAAGAGGAGTGTATATGCCAATTATGTTTTCTCAAAGTTGAAAGTGAAGAACAATTTGTATTGAAGTACCCTATCTACTATGAGATTCGTATAAGATACCATTGTGTTTTTAGATAGTTTCATGTATCCTTGAAGAGCTTCATTAAGTATGAGAACCATAAATGTTTTACTATTTTTTTCATGAAACAATTCAACTTTGACAAAGAACACTCAATTTGATGTCTTCACACACAAAAAATTCTAGGAATATTAGTTCTTACTTATAAGTAACAAACTTAAGGAATCTAAAAAGACCACATACCTAGCCAATTTGACATAAATATATAAGGTAACACACATTTTACTAGTTTGAAGATCTTGGGCCCTCAAATAGTAGAATCATTGTTCCTCATTAATTTTGTTTCTCTTTATATATCTTTTAAATATGCTTTTGGCACTCCTTTAATATATCAAATTTATGTAATATGTTCTTCAGTCCAATGGGCCATTCTTAGCCACATGTGGACATTAATATCTAAATTAAATTAAATTACCTCTTTATATTTTTGAAGCAATTCATACAAATTACAAGGATTAAAAAAATATTCCCTAGAATTAATATGAAAATAATATACATTTATTTTGTCATAAATTCCAACAGAAATGTACTATGTAGTACTAGGTTGGTAGTTGGTAACATGCAAATTTAGATGAGACCCTCATATGCTACCATGCAATGAAAAATAATCACCAAGTGCGCTTGAGGGCACAAGTGAGCCCATTTGTACATCCATCCCAATAGAAAGTACTATTGCCTAGGCTCAGCCAGGGCTCTCTTGTACTCTAACAAGTTTTTGACCATTTTCAAAGTATCTCCAAATAAAATGTTGCCACATTAGTAAGACCAAATATGTTTCACTGGGTACTGATCAAGAATCGATTCAAGGATGCTCTAAACATATGCACAAGTGGGGATAAAATGGATGCTCCCTTATATGGTGTTGTACTCAATGAGTGCACTCTACCTACCTTTTCCCTACTCATGTGTGTGACACTTTAGGGCCTAGGCTATAGTAAAACCTGTAACAAATCCTAGAATAGAGGGATTTTTTATCATGATTATAGGCCAATTGGGGCACCCCAATTTGATGGGGACAGAAAAGTGTACTAGTCATTTAAAAAGTGTATTAATATTATCACCACCAATTTGATGAATAAATATGTTAAAAGTAGCTTACATAGTAAGTATTTATAGTTTCCACTAAGTTGTATTCATTTTTCAATTGGAACCCTAATCCTATACTCCAAACATATAAAAAGATGCAAAAGCATGTTAAGGCTAACATTGAAATCATATAATATAAGGAATGATGGTCGAGAGTAAGTTACAAGGGTTTGTCATTTTCAATAATTTTAGCATTAATCTATATTTTACATGTCTACTTCATAATTAAATACAGTTTATGGCTTTATGTAGGCATTCAATGTAATGCTAAAATAAGTATATGAAAATTTGAACTAAAGGTGACCCTCTCATATGACTTGTTGCTTATATTTTCTCTGCCTCTTTGAATAACCTCAAAATACAACCAATCAAATTAAATATCAAGTTTTTAATTTTTTGAAATGTTGATTTTTTTTGTTAAAATCATAAAAAATGAACATTGGGGTTTAAATTAAACTCCATGAAAAGTGTCAAATTTAAGGAAGCTTACCAATCATTGTGCGTAGTAGAGTGTTACATGAATATATAATTATATATTAATATATTATAATTATAATTATAATCATAATTTTTTTGATAATGAATAATGAAGGATGAGGTGTCCTTACCCTAGAGTAAGAAAGGATTTGATTAGCAGATCAGACCCAAAAAGGCAAAAAGGTCTCTAGGTGAGAAAGTGAAGACAAGCAAATAGCCCAAAAAATCAATCAACAATAAAACCACCCAACAAATATGTCAGTTATAGCCCAAATGAGAAGTTACACATAATATTAATACCTTTTAAGGCCTTGAAAGTTGCAACTAAAACTCCATTTATAAGTACTAAAAACATAGGAGTAGAGATGCATGATTTAACCCTATCAATAATACCTCTGAGAAATTGAACTTCTTCATTATTTTGAAGAGAGTTCTAATTTGCTATATTATATAATTTATTTATATCAAGTTTGATGATCATAGTCACTTCTTTTTTCAACTTTGTTGAATTTATCAATTCATACATCATTACAACACCATATAAGATTTGTCTATTTCATACAAATACACACACACACACACATATATAAAATATAAGATACAATTTATATATAATTACTATATTAAATATATTATAATAGTTACATACATATATATATATATATATATATATATATATATATATATATATATATATTAAATATAATATCAATATTATTTTATAATATATATTGTTATATTAAGATAATATTATAATATAATAATAAATAATTATATAAGTCCCCAAGGGTTAGTTTGAGTGGATGGGAGCTATGACTTAGGTCACAAAAATCTCAGGTTCAATCCTTGATTTACTCGTGGTGTGTGGAGTAGGACCTTTTTAAACCACCTACACTCTGAAGTGGCCATGGGGACACCTTAAGGTAGGGATCAAACTTCTTCATGTGTTCTATGTAGGTCATAATGGGGAAATTTAATTACGGATCATTCGATAGACATTACAGACCCAGGCCCACCCACATTAAGCTTCATGTGTAGATTAAATTTTTACATGTTAATGAGTTGATGGTACTATCAAAAGCTTAGAGACGTGTCAAAAAAATAGATTGGGCACCCCCATATGAAATTTTTCAAACTAAATTTTGATGGAGTAGTAAGGGGAAATCCAGGGGCATCTGGTGCAAGATGCATTATCTAATATTACACGAGCTCAATCATTCAAGCTACCTTGATGAAACTAGTTGATGAAACCAATAATGAGGTTGAGGCATAAGCCCTTATCTTGGGCCTAGAATTATTATCTCACTATGGGATTTAATGAGTTATCATTGAAGATGAATTCAAAGTTATTATTTGAGTTATAAGGAATTAGATAACATATTCCTAGAATATTAATAGCATTATCATCTATGGCTAGGGACTACTGGGTAATTTAAGTCTTTAGGAAGTGTCCCATTGCTTCTATGAAGCAAACCCCATAGCAAGCATATTGGCCAATAAAGGAATTGATCAACATGATGAACTAGTCATGGATAATAATTGGGGATGTTTGGACACTTGAAAAAATGGTGCATGTTTTGAAAATCAGGAGAAATTCCCCCTCATGATGGGTCTATCACCCATCATTAGTTTGTATTCTCTTTGGGAGCCCGTATCACATACATGGTACTCCCCTACCATCCTTTTATAGAATATAGGTGTGGTGAATGGTACATGCTTTACACATTCCTTCTCTCATCTCCATTGTTCTCAATGCCTCATCCTGCTCTGCTTTGTTCATCTCTACCTCCATGGACCTTATGCTTCAAGTTGCACTCAGTAAACCCTCAATGCGAGTAGAGGTGACTAAGAGAGAAGTGGCCTTTAGAGGGCATGTATCTAACTCACATATTAAATGGATTTTTATTGTTTAGGATGGTATGTCATGTAGGTAATTAGAGAAGTTATCATCCAAGTGGCACTAGATATTGTTTGCAAGGTAAAGGTAAACCCTTTTCTAGCATCAACTTTCATTGGTAATTTCCTACTCTTCTCGAAAGATAAGTAGTAGACATTGGCAGTTACTAGTTAAATTATGTGCCTAACATTTAAGGTCAGTTTGGAGGATGTAGTGGAGGCCTTTCTTTGTGATGGTTAACACTCACTCCCCTTATACACTCATGAGCTAGGGTTGCTTCCTCTAGGAACATTTCATGAGCTGAAAGCTAGGTTTTGTGTGTTGGTTGAGCATTTAGAGTATGTGTAGTCATGTTTGAAGCGCCCTGGCCTAGAAGGATATTATATTCCCAAATTTGACCTAGAAGAACTTTGTACACCTATGGCTTTGGTAGTGATAGAGCTAAGCTAAAGATCTTCTTTCAGGGTTGTTTCAGCAGTCAAATGCCTTTTTAAGATTTTTGGGGTGCCCCTTTAGTAAGGTCCCTCTTCAAGAGAAGAATACAACTACCAAACTCCTCGCAGGGTAGTTACTATGCAAATGATGGTCCATTTAGATGGTAGGAATGCTTCTCCAATCATGGGAGGGGTTTTTATGAACTAAAAAATTGGCAAGCCAAGGCATCATCATGGAAGACAACATCCCCAAGGATAAGAGGTGATGGACATGCATCGAGTGGGAATGTAGTTGAGGTGGATGAGCTTAGGGAAGGATGTGGCAAAAAAGGGTGTTTCTCCTATCCTGGTGGTGGCTGGTGGCTCTACCACTATTGGTAGTGGTGACACTGGTGAAGCTACAGTAATTTTCTAGCTAAGATGTAACCTTTTGTTTTTGTGTTTGTAGTCACCCCTCGAGGGTTTTTTGGTTGTTTTGTTGTTTTTTGGTCCTTCATGGCCTGTTGTTTTCTTCTCTACTCCTTCCTTGGAAGGTTTCTAGTGGGTTCTAACACATTTTTTATAATCTTGTTATGTTTCATTTAATAAAAGGGAGAGGGACCCCACAACCCTCATCATCTATCAAAAATAATAAATAATTATATAATATTGTAAATATATATATATATATAATTGTGTGTGTATAATATTAAATATATTACATATTAATATATATTAAATATAATTTTTATATTAATACAATATTAAATATATTTATAATATATATATATATATATAGTAATAAAATATGTTGTGTGAATTTACGTTGCCTAATTATGGGTTGCACGGTCTAAGACATTCCTTAGTTGGGAGCTCTAACTATGGTTTCATCAAAATGGTGTGTGTGTGTGTGTGTGATATATATATATATATATATATATATATATATATATATATATATATATATATATATATATATATATATATATATCGTAATAAAATATGTTATTGTGTGAATTTACGTTGCCTAATTGTAGGTTGCATGGTCTAAGACATTCCTTAATTGGGAGCTCTAACTATGGTTTCATCAAAATGACTTGAGGATTCACCTATCCTTCTACATGTTTTATTTCTAGGGGGGTCATAATGGAAAATAAGGAAAGGTAAGGTTATACAAAACATTAAATTGGTGAAAGATTTTAATGTTCTGTATGGCCTTACCTTTCCTCATTCTCCATTGTGGCCTCACCAAAAATATAATATTATTGTTGATTAATAATTTGTGTACAAAAGGTGAGATAGGGTCAACAATCATGGGTTTTGAGTGAGGTACAACTCCCAAGTGGCACTCTTTCACTTTAAAAAACCATACTTTACCAAAATAATAAATTACATCCCTTTTGACATAACTTGCACCTTTGAGGCAACTACTAGTTGTAAATCTTGTGTCGTGATGTGATTGGTGACTCTACACCTTTAATAAGTACAAATCATATAATAATGCCTGAATTATACAAATAATTTTCATTTAAGTTTATTCAAATATTAAATATTCTTTTCTCAAGTTCGCTCCTAACTATTGGTCCATGCCTAAGTAATGGTTCTTCTCCCCTAGGCTAGAACAACCCAGAAGTTACAATGACAAAAGTGAACAATAAACTTCACTTTTTTAAAATTCACTTGGTGACATATGCATATATTGGACTAATGAGTACTCAACATCCAACATTAATTCTACATACCACAACCACAATGAAACTAGACCATAATGCACAAAACAATATTAAGCCAAGATTAGCAAAAAAAATGTGTATATGTCTCTCATATGCCAACATGTACAATTTGTCAATATTACAATACGGAGTCCCAGATATAAATAATTCAGAAAGTTTGTTTCACAACCAATTAACTTTTGTGAATAAACTATTAGTTAGATTGAGTGAATAAATATGTACTCACACAAATTGTTCATGCATATAATGAATTCTCACTCAAAAGCACTTAACAACATCCCTAAATTAAGTTTAGTTGTTTCTAGTGTGAACATAGAGAAAACTAGTCTAGTTAGCTAAAGGCCACTACTAGCCTAGTGTGAACACACCAACACCCTCACTTAAGCACAAAATTAGGGAGAGATAAAAGAGAAAAAGTTACCCATATACAATGAAATGTAACTGGGAAAAATGAATCACCACAAGGTTTCTAAAAAAATAGTAAAACAACAAAAGTGTATAGAGGTGTTGAGATATACTGTAAGGCACCCCAATAATCAATGCAACACAATACTCAAACACAATGTTGAAAAAGGTGAAGAACTCATAAATGATGCACAAGTGGTCCAAATCCACTACTTAATCATTTAAGAAGACACACTAACATTGTATGCACCAGAGTAGCTCCATACAAGGACACTATCAATATGTTAAGTAAGGTGTCAAAAGTACAATACATTTTACTAACTAAATGCAAATAATTGCTAAGTAGATGTTAGTAACTCCCAAGGGATTAATAAGGAACACAACACTTGAAGAAGCAGTATATGCATGCCCCACCCCCATAATGTTGATTGGGTGGAATGACTGAAAAAATTGTATGAGTGGACTACTCCCATAACTCAAAAAATGAAGACAAGTTGACATTGTATGCACTAGAATATCTCTATATAATGAGACTATTAACATATGTCAAAGTAGTGTTGAATACACACATAAAATATCTTTCAAGAGATAAGATGGTCCTGGCGGTGGAGAGAGTTAAGAAACTAAAAATTTAAAAATGTGCACATAATAAAGGACCCATACGAAGGGAGACAACGCTAAAGCAAAAAAAAAAAAAAACCATGGTACTTTATAACTCAATACGACATAACAAAACCCAACACAAATCTACCAAATGAGGACAAACTAACATTGTATTCACTGGAATAGTTCCATTCATGGAGACTCAACAAGTGTGGAATGAACCTCAAACAACAATTACACTCAACAAGATGAAAACCTCTCAAACTACTTATATTGATAGTCTTTTTTACAATGTTTTGCATAAAAATTCAATGAAATAGGTCCTCCTAAAATCTATATTACACACCAAAAGATGCAAAATGTGACCTCTAGCATAATAAGGTGTCACTTTATACATATTTCGCTTACAACATATTTTACGATTACAAATATATAAAATTTACTTACAGTTAACTAAAGACAAAATATATAAAAAATTTGATGGCATAACTGCAAAGAGCACAAAAAATTATGCATTTTCTAGAAGAGACTCAATTTTATGGGAAATTGGTTGTTCAATTAGAAAATTCAACTCTGCTAATGTGAAAGAGCTCAAAAATATAAGCACATTGAAATAAATTTGACATCGTTAAGCTTCTAGATAAACCAAAATGACATTCACAAAGTTTTTTATTGCAAAGCAAATGTGCATTCATGAGGGGTAGGCCCTTGGTGGGTAAATGGAGGGAATCAAACCCTAAATCTCCCTGAGTTTAAATACTTTACCAAAATAGCACTTTGTGTTTCACCATACAATGTCCATTAGTTTATTAGGTTTAGGGGATAATAGGGGGATCAGATAGGAATTAATGAGGTTTAGAGTTCATAGAGATGTAGAAATGGCTAGGGTGGTAGGGTGACTAGGTTGGTAGGTGGATAAAAATGAATTTTAAATTGTCAAGTGGGTTTAGGGAGTAGGTTAGTAGGTAATAAGTTCTATTAGAGGTTTAATAGGGAGATTATTTGGTTTTTAGGATGGGGTAAAGGTTTATGAGATATACGAATGGGATGGAGGTTATTAGGTAGTTAATTATTTTGGCTAGGACATATGGAAATTAGGTTAATTTAGTAGAAATTAGTATAATTAGCAAAGCGATCATAATTTAGTGCATATAAATAAAATGAAATGATTTTACTTAAACATCTATAAAACCTAACAATTTATGAGACCATGAATTGTTATAACTTATAATACTTTAGTTGTTCAAAAAAAAAAAAAAAAATCTAAAATTAAATTATTTCTTTAAAAAATTGATTGTTTATCCTAATAATTAACCTTTATATCCTAAACTCTACAAAATACTTCTAACATAAAACTATCTTTTAAATTTAAGAATACCTGACTCGAATATCCCATATAAATTGAGCATTCGAGAATGAAAATACCAGCGAATCAAATTGGCATGGCATTGAAGAGTAATACTAGAAAAAGAATGTTCAACTAATCATGTTGGTGTGGCAATTTAAAGCAAAGAATTATTGTTATCCAAGATAAAAAGGAATGGAACGTTTTGGATAACTTTTAACATTGAAAGCAATGGTGATAATAATGATTATGACAATGACGATATTTATAATATTTAATATTTTTTAATTAAATTATTTTGATATATATAAATATTAAATTAAAATTTGATTAGATATGATTTATAATTATATTTATTATTATTATTTTTATTAATTAATAAGAGATTGGATGGGTCCATATACATTAGAATATAATCAAGGGTTCAATCCTTAATCATATCCTAAATAAACATATGTAAGAGAAGACATTATTATTTTATGTATATAAATATTTAATTTTATTAGCAAGTTGTAATTTAAAACATAGAACTATCCATGTCTAAGACAAGAAGGAAAGTTATGTTGAGAGTTACTTTTGAAGGATGGAGATGATGACAACAATGTTGATAATAATATGATGAGGATAAAGATGAGGATGAGAACAAAGACGAATATGATGATGACAACAATGTTGATAATAATATTAAAGTTTTTTAAATTACATTATCTTATAAAACTTAACAAAAATATTAAAAATAAAATAAAATAAATCCAAAATATAATATATGATTATCTTTATTGATATTAATTATTATTTTATTTAAAAAAATAAAATACTTTACTAGTTTTTACACTGTTTCCAAATAAAATATGAGGAAAAAAATTATAACCATACAAAAATAATAAATAGTTAAAAAATTATAACCATCCTAAAGGCTCTCATGACAAGACTCATGTTTTAATATTTTAGGTCGACCATGTTAAACGATTTTGACCATACCACCCTTTTTTTCGGGAGGTGGGGGCGGCGTGTCAAGATTCGAAGGGACAGTGGGTTCCATCAAAAAGATTATAGGCGAAGGAGCTATTATTTGTGAATCTAATTTTTATTAATATTATATTATAAATTTAAAATTTATTTTAGAGTTGATTTAATGTATATTTTATTTTTATATTTAAGTGGATTGAAAATTATATTTTAAATTAAGTTAAAATAAATATTTTAAAATATATTATAAAATAGATTGTTTTATATATGCATATTAGATATCCAATAATTGTAAATTTTATGTCATGAAGTGAGTGGTTACTTTTCATTTTTATTAAGTAAAAATTGTATAATAATAGATAAATTATACAACTAATTTTCATTTAATTTGTTTAAATATTAGATATTCTTTTATCAAATTCCCTCTCAAGTATTGGTTCGTTCCTAAATAATAACTCCTCTCCCTTAGGTTACTACAATGTAGAAGTTACAATAACAAAAGAGAACAATAGAAACCACTTTTCCAAATTGCACTTTTGACATATGCATGTATTGAAGTAATGATTGCTCAACATCTAGGGTTAATTTTACATAATGCAACCACAATGAAATTAGACCACAATGCACACAACAATATTAAGCTAATATTAGCACAAAATCTATGTATATGTCCCTCATATCTCATCGTGTACAATTTACTAATATTATAATAGGGAGTCTCAGGAATAAATAATTGGAAAAGTTTGTTTCACAACAACCAATTAGTTTTTTTAAAATAAATTATTATTTAGATTGACTAAATATGCACTCACACAAATTGTCCGTGCACATAATGAATTGTCACTCAAAACCACTTAACAACCTCCCTTAATTAAGCATAACCGTTTCTAGTGTGAACCTAGTTAAAACTATTCTAGTTAGCTAAAGACCACTACCAGCCTAGTGAGAATAAACCATCACCCTCCCTTAAGCACAAAATTAGGGAGAGAAAAGATAAAAACAAAGATATGCATCCTTATATATGGGTCCCATAAATTAAGACTTATCAAGTACCCATATACATTGAAACGTAACTGGAAAAAAGGAGTTATCGCAAGGTTTCTCAAAAATTAGTAAAACAACAAGTGTATATAGGTGTTGAGGATGCAACACAATACTAAAGCACAATGTTGAAGAAGGTGAATAACTCAAAAATGATGCATGTATGGTCCAAATCCACTATGCGATCACTTAAGATGACATTATGACATTGTGTGCACTAGAATAGCTCCAAAAAAGGAAATTGTCAATCTGTCAAATTAGGTGTCAAAATTACAATAGAGTTCAACAATTAAACACAAGAAACTGCTCGAAGTAGATGCTACTGATTAGTTGGAGTCACTAAAAAAATATATAAATGGACAACTCCCACTACTTCAACAACAAAGAAGACAAGTTGACATTATAATGCACTAGAATAACTCTGTATAAGCTAATTATCAATGTGTTAAAGAAGCGTCAAATATACAAATAAAATATCTCTCTAGAAAAAAGATGGCCCTAATGGTGATGACAAAGTCAAACAACTAAAATTTTGAAAAAGGTGCAATAAAAAAGAGCACCCATGCATGAATATAGACGAGGCTAAAGTAAAAAATTGCCCATGGTACTTTATAAATCAATGCGATATAATACAAATAAAAATAAAACCACTAAATGAGGAAAAAAATGACATTGTATTCACCAAAATAGTTCCATTCAAGGACATTATCAATCTGTTAAAGGAAGCCATCTATAATTGTTGGTGTAAAAATTTTATCCATTATATGATTTTCCTACACATATATATTAAGCTTGCTTAGTTGGAATAATTAGGTTACTTAGGTGTAATAATGAAGTCATTAGTTGTACATGCACATGCTTATTTGTAGTCAACATGGTTACACTATTCATTTGATAACTAATGTTGACATTTGGGGCTTGGCATGTTGCACATGGGTTTACTATTCACTTGGAAACTGAGTTGTGTTTGCATTGCCAAATAGATGTGCCTCAATACCTCTTCTTTGCTTATATAGGGACCTCTCCTCCAAGGCATTTGTAGTGGAATGTGTGGAGTATTGCAATATAGCAATTTGTCTAGTATAGAGTTCAGTATATTGTTTAGCTTGTAGGCCATCTATTATTACGTCAGAGAGCCCATTAAGCCTTTGAGCTTGGGTGTGTGCCAACATGTTTTTGTAACCTTTGTATAGCAACCTTCTTCACTAATACATGTTATTGCAATTTCTACTCTCATTGTGATTTCTTGGAAGTCTCATATGTAGATGATTCTAACATGGTATCAGAGCAGAGTTGGTAAATGAACGCCATTTTTTTTTGTTGTTTAAAATCTTGAGTAGTCTATTCTCCTACAATATTGTGTTTGCATGTATTTTATTATGTATTGGCATATAAGTTTGATTGCAGATCCATAAGAGGGCATTCAACCATCATGTTTTTGTCTTGAGTCTACATATCATCTTCTGGTGTTTGGCTTTTGACACTGTCCAACAACTCAAATTCATACTACAGCTAATGCCTCACAAGAAATCACCTTACATGCTAGTCATGATTGTTCAAGCAATGTTTTTACCTGGTCAAGGCATATTCATGGCCTAGTTGGGATGAATTCTTACCTGAACATGCACCAAACATTGGCATTTTTTTACCAAAATTAGACTTGCAATGTGTTCATGATCATTTTGATGGTTTTTCAACTTGCAATGTATTTTTTGATCTTTATTTAACCACATTTTGGAGTCTCACATGCCCTGTAATGCTTTCACGCCATTGGAGGATATTCCCACGACCTACAAAAGGTTTTTTTGAGCTCTTTTCATCTCTGCCAAGGTGTTTTGATCCACAGTGTTAATCTAGAGTGTTTTGAACCTCCATGGCCTGTGCATTGGCCAAACTAGAACTGGTCGCATTTTTTTGGCTCAACCGTCAAAGAGAAGGTGGCTACATTGGCTTCAAGGCACCAACTGGTCAATCCACCCACTATTCAAACCTAGCTGGTCAAAAGTGCCCTCCACGTTACCTCAAAATCCACCCATGCACTCCACATAGCCTCCACACATTACCCATAGCCTAAAAACGCGTCCAACATTGTTTTAATTCAAAAAGTTAGCATTTTCACTTGATAAATAATGATTTGTGAGTTGTAATCCACTAAGCGCTTATAGACTAGTTGGTGGGGCTATTCTTTGTAAGAACAAAGTGTGGTAGGAGGTCAAAGGTTCAACTCCCACTCACACCATTATTTTGTTCAATTTTTTTAATTATTTTTTAATATAAAAATAATATTACATTAATGGTGGTGGCATTTTTGTACTAAATAGATGCATTTTTTGGTGGAAATCGACATTCATTTTGAGGAGTATTTTTAGGAAAATTTGGTGAATTTTGATTAATTTTAAGGGCCACGCAAGCTTTAAATTGTGTTTGGCATCATGGCATTGACCCTTGACCCCACCTTGTATTGCTATAGGGAGTGCACTTGGGACATTGCCCCTGGACCCCGTAAGGGGCATTGCCCCTTCATCCTATTGGGGGCTACTGCTCTTAGACCCCTACATCACGCCCTATTGTAAAGTACTTCTGAGTGTTAAAGACTATTAAGGTCCGATCTATCATGAGGGTAGATCCCCTCATAGTATAAATAAGCTTGTTCACATAGATTGCTCGTGGATGTATTCTCGGTTGAGCCCAACATCCAGTACTCGAGCATGTATTATACTTGCAAATTGGGGGGGTTATTTATGATACTTATGGAGGGGAGACATCTCTTTACTAATACATATGGGGAGGGTACATCTCTATGTTCGTACAAGGTATTTAAATTTACTTAGGTACCTAACAAATTCTTGTTGTCGAAACCTAAATTTTTTACCCAACTAAGCTATGCTTAAGGGGGGTGTTGTGTAGGGTTTTAATTTTATTATACCAATAACTTTGTTTTGCAATGAGAGTATGAGGGCATCCTTGCTGGAAATGAAAGAGAGGAGAAGGGAATTTTGCTTCTTGATTTTCCTACTATCATCTACATACTTGACCATGTCTTTCTGAAGTGAACATATTTTAGAGAAGAACATATCATTTTCTAACTGCATGTTACTATTGGCATGCATGAGTGTGTGGAGGTTTTGATATGAATCCATTACAATAATGAAAAACAAAGGGCGTGGAATGAACCTCAAACAAAAAGCACACTCAAGAAGATGAACAACCGCATATGCTCTATGTGTGGAGCATATGTGTGGCGTAGCAAGATAAAGACACCTATTTATTTTACGAAGTAAACAAAATAAATTATTTTGACGGACATAATGCAAAGAAAACTAGAAATTTTCATAGGAAATTGTGTTAGTAGATTTATACATATATTAATTATTGAACGTATATTAAAATTTAATTTTATTTTATTTCAATGATGATTGGAGGCTTAAATCTATTTAAAATATATCAGTCGAGAACATTTTAAATAGATCTAGAATAATAAAATTAAAAAAAAATGAAAATAATTAATTAATAAACTCTTATAAAATGTTGTTACCCAAAATTAGTAATAAATAATGAGAAATAATAAAAATAAAAATAAAAATACAACTACAGATAAAAGAATCGATTCATAGAAGATGAAAATAAAAAATAAAAATAATAAAATTATTGAAAATTAAATAAATTAAAGATTGAGAAAAGAAATAAATTATATTATAACAAAATATGTAAATTGATAATGGAGATATAAAATAACAAGGGCGCAGAGTGCTTAGTCCCTGCGAGAGGACTGAAATAATGTGTCTTGGAATCAAAACTTGGAAGCCAAATATGTGCAAGTGGGTGATGGGTAAACAAACTCCCCTCAAACTCTACAAAATAAAAAGTAATTTGAATGGATCAAAATTGCCTATGAGTGTTGCAATTTTAGTCTTACAAGAGGCAAGATTTCTTAGAAAGACATTCTTGTAAAGAGGATTGAACATAACATAACAAAATAATTATATATGTGAAATTAGAATGTTGTTTAGGCCATTTGCTCACATTCCTCCTCTCATGAGCCCAGACAATGTTATAATAATAATCTTCCCCGTCAAATTTGGCATTAGGTGAATATCCTACTTTGTTGTCATAGAAAATAGGGTTGGCTACCACTGCTTCATTTTTATTTAATTTTGATGTTGTTTTGTACGACATGATTACCAAAATTGGTTCAAATAACCATTAAAAAATTGTATGCATAGAGATTAGAAAAATAGTGCTAATTTTATTTAAAGGAAATATGAAAGGTTTGTTACCTAAAATTATGGAACAATGCTCATCCAACAATGTTATTAGGTCAGTCTGCTTGCAATTATAAATAAATCCGTAACTTAACAATTCTATTGTTTTTAAATACAGAGAAATAACTATTCATAAAAATTGACAAACATTGAAGTGTCTACAGTAAAAAGTAGAGATTATGAATTTTATTATATGCATGTCCTTGTTGGGAATATTTCTACCCATAAGAGTGGTGCGAGGGATGCCCCATTTCAATTATGTAGCCTTTTCGCCAAAGATGTAATAAGCACCTACATCTTTGAGAGAACTCTATGGAGTCAACCCTGTGAACTCTACAGAGTCAAGCCTGTAGTGTAACTAAAATTACACAGACCACCTACTCCGAATCCATTGTCACATCCTACATAAATATGAGATACATATATAATTAAACATGCAATACTATTACTCATAAACTTATACCATCTCGAATTCTTCGACGATATAGATTACCAGTAAGAAAAAAAGGTTTTCCATTTGTAAGTGGGTCGTTGTCACATGAAGTCCTAAGCATATAATGAGCAAGATTTGTTAGAGATGGATGGTTAATTCTACCATACCATGATAACGCCCAATGTTGGTGCATTTCTCCATACAGGGAGATAACAACCATATGTCAGTAGAGATGAAGAGAGCTTATAGATGTACTGAATATGCCCTACAGATAGAAACTTGGTAAGGCTAATAGGAAAGAGGTGATTTTAGGGGCATTGGGGTCAAGGCACTTGTGATCCGTGGGATCTAATACGATACCCCCAAAGTTGATGGCAAGCACATTCCACCATTGTGCATTGCCATCAACTGATATATTTTAAACTGATATATCATTCTGATGGTGAGCCCTTTACAATTGTACAAACATTCCTTACACGCTACGCAAACCAGATGAAAATGCCCATTGACATGACGTTCATGAGCTAAAAAATAGCCCGCAAAATGATCATGTGCAGAGGACAAGTTCCACGCAGGGTAGGATGGTGAGTGGTGCATAGTACGATTGGTTAGTTTGTTGCAGACATGCCACACGATGGTGGCAGATCGTTGGAGGGGCCATATCATTGCCAAGGTTAACACAAACGTGAAGAAATTAATTTTGGTCTTCCTACTAGCATAATTTCTTATGAAAATTTGTAATATTCTATGTATCGAGAGTGTCAAAATAATTAATTTGTTCGATTTGCATCAAAAGCAGGGTTCTTTCTCTTACTACGCCACAATTAAAAAAATAAAAATACAATATAGAAATTAATGCACCATAGGAAAAACATTTTGACGTTAGCATGCTCACCACTCCACATTCATATGCACACTCAATACACATAGGGGTTGGTGATGTCAAACACTGTGCATGTTCTAGCAGGGGTAAACTGTGTCCATATGCGGAGCATATGTGTTGGTTCATGGACCAGCTGGGATTCAAACTTAGGACCTGTCATACGCTGCTGGAGTTCTCTATCATTGAGCTACTGGTCTCTCTTAGATCAGTCCATTTTCGGTCCGAGTGTGGCTTAACACCAACACCCCCCCCTTAAGCCACACCTCTTGTGTGCTTGGGGCTCCTACCCTGAACCTGGCTCTGATACCATGTTGGTTCATGGACCAGCTAGGACTCGAACCTAGGACCTTCCATACGCTGCTGGAGTGCTCTACCACTGAGCTACTGCTCCCTCTTGGACCAGTCCATCTTCGATCCGAGTGTGGCTTAACACCAACAATATGTGTGGCGTAGCAAGAGAAATACACTTATTTTTGCTACGAAGCAAATAAAATAAATTATTTTGACAGAGACGATGCAATAATAAAATTATTAAAAATTAAATAAATAAAAGATTGAGAAAAGAAATAAATTATATCATAACAAAATATGTAAATTGATAATGAAGATATAAAATAATAAATTAAAGAGCATGTTGTTAGCACAACACTATATAAATTAAATAGTGACAATAAAAATAAATGGTTGGTGAAAATACTATAAAATAGAACATTAAAATAATAATAACAAAAAATATTGAAGCATTAATTAATAGTACAAGTTGTCTATCAATTGTAAGAGAAAATAATGAGAAGTCTTACTACTTATCAAAGAATCTAATGTAAGGAATAAGAACTCAAAGATAACAAAATATATATAAGCATTCATTAATACAAAAGTGTATATATAATTTATTTTAAAAATATTTTTCTATATTTATTAGTTTTTAAATTATACAATTTAAATATATTTGTTTAAGATGTAAGTACGTTTTGTTGAATTTTGATGGATCTTGACCTTTTTTTAACTCTTTTCAATTCCATTTAGTTTCTTCTTTTTAGTGTTCCTTTTTCCTTTTTTTTTTAGTATTTGCATGTTATTGGGATTTGTTCAAAGCATCCATATACTTGTAACATAGGATGTTGTGGCTCCTTTTGGATAAAGTGCACTCATTTTCTTGGTTTGTCATCTACACTTTTTTTAATTGGAGGTCAGTTTGGGCAAAAATAGAGTCCTAATTTGAATTCAATTTGTCTATGAATGTAAAGTTATACTAATCATTTAGGCAATTGATCAAGGCATTAAAAAATAAATATAGAGGATCCATTATTCATAGAGATCTATTTGTAAATTATAGGGATTATAGAGAAGAACAAGCATTCACTAGATCATTCATTGAAGCACTAAAGTTTATATTAGAGATATTGCATTCATTATTGCAATATTAAAGTGTGATGATTTTGATATTATTATCATTCAAGGGCCTAAAAAGTACCAAACTAGTTAAAATATTCTTTAGTTTATCACAGTCCCAAAATATATTTTATCTTCTTTATGGTATTTAGATATTACTACTAAATTAGGGAAGAAGAAAAATTTATGTTTTGCGGATGATTGGAATGAATACACATGAATATGAGATAGGTTTTTGAATACCAAAATTAGGTAAGCATAATCATAAAAAATATTTGGGCCCACTTGCAATTTTTTCTAGAGTGTATGTATGGTCCATACATCATCAAGATAACACAAAACACTCGAGACAAAATTATATAGTTGGCACAGGTTTTATGAGTCAACTTTGCCTCACATATATATGTGCATTTTTATCATCAAATATTGGAAATTGTCACTAGAGATCATATTATTTAATATGTATTTTTATACCTTACATGTCACCTCCTTTCTCTAGTTTTGAAATTAATTAATTAGATTAATTAATTTTTTATGCAAATATATAGCTTTTTTAAGCATTTGTATTGCAATATTAGTATAAATTCATTTATCCATGCGATACAATATTATGAATAGATACAAACATTATAACGGAATGGGAAAGGTGGTCCATGGTTTTTAGTTGGCTTGGGTTTGTTTAAATTGAAATTAATAGTATGACCTACAATGTCTTGCTTATCAACCAAATGAATTCATCAAGCATATTTTTTTGGTTCTGTCAACAAATTCAATATGGTTGAACATTGATTCACTCTTTTTGTAAAGCCCTTTAGACCTGAATCGTTCAATTGGAAAGTTGTTTTGCTAAGGGAGTCTGTCATGCTAGTTGCAAGAGATTTGACACATATTTTACATTGAAATTTTAGCTATGATATGGAAAGACTGAAATAGTGTAATTTTGAGTTAAAGTTGTATATATTTAATTTTATTTATTACTAACAACACTATGAATATTATTAATGTTATGCCAAAAATTCATATTCAATCACATGTAGATTCTTATAGACCATATAATTATTCTACAAAATTCATGCTCAATCATGTGTAAATCCTTATAGATCATTGAGATAATATCGTGTATTATTAGTATAGGATGCATCTAAACTCCCCCCATAATTCCCTTGTTAGATGGGCATAGTGACTGTAGCTGTAAGGGCTGCACTTAAAGACATGTTATATTTTCTCTTCCAATTTATCAATTGTATTTTTCTTATGACTCGAAAGGTTGGGCCCCATCGTTTCAATATAAAAATTATCTACAACTCATTTTGGCCATCTCTCATGTGTTCTCTCAACCTAAGGAAGATGAACATAATGATAACAATGCCTAAATAGGTTAAGAAGCCTTACTTAATATGTCTAACCCTACTTGTAACAATTAATTGGAAGATAAGTTATATGAGAAGTCTCCACTTGAATCATCTAATATGAACGTCTTTATTTTTATCTTAAAATTTTATTTTTTTTATATTTTAAAATGCTTATATCTTTAAAATATATATATATATATATATATATATATATATATATATATATGCATTGTTCGAAGTGTTATTTTGATTAAGCTAAGGCTTGGTTGAATTCTTTTGCCAACGTAAATTATGAGGTGACCTCATTATATATGAAAAGTATTATAGTTTTATTTTGTATTAATATAATACATGTTTTTCAAAGAAAAAAAATATAGTTACATGTTTTGCTGACTATGATAGAGAAAATTAAAAATAAATAATCACAATGGTCTTCTGCCTCTCATTTATTTAATGGATTTCACATGGTAATACTGTGAAGTATTTAATTCAAACGGCAAGGCTATTGGTGTATGAATTTATAAGCTTTGGATCTTGTTGGCAGCTGTGGATTAATGCCTGTTTTATTCAGTAGGAGGATCCAACTTTTAATTTCCATGAAATAAAGGAAGAAGCTTCCATTTACTTAATCTAACATGAAAAGATAGAGTCATCTATGGAGCATCTCTCGAATGATTTTATATTTTCAGTTGGTACGAGGATATTACTTCTAGGCTCTTAAAAAAGAATTGAATTGTTTATCATCATTTTTTTTAAAGATTGGATTTTTAATTTTATTTTTCCCCTTAATTTATATGAAGAGTATAAGTTTTTCTATTATTAATTTGTCAGATTTAAAAGTTCATGTTATATGTTATGCTTTTTAAATTTAAAATATTTTAATTATTAAACAAGTTTCTTTTATCGTTTAATCAATCCAACATCTCTAACAAACTCTTTTTCTATTGAACCATCTCTTTTCTTAAGCACTATTTTTCACTTATACAGCCGAGACCTAACAACTTGTTTCTTCACTAACGCACCTCCTAACTCTAACATTGCAATAACACTCTCCAAAACAACCCTCATATGGATCGAACTTGCTCATTACCTCATGGAAGCCCCCCTACACTTAAGAGGTGGGCTATGGAATGGGAGTATGAATGTCATACAAATAAGCCAATAATTTAACCACTGAAGCCAATCGAAACAACTTCCTAGTGTTCAATGCCACAACCACATATGCCATAGGTGACCTGAGAGCATTCATATAGAGCATTGGCAACATTTTGCTTGTCGGCCTAGGGTTTCACAAGCGATTCTGCATGAAATTGAGATGTTCCAAAACATTACAAAATTTATCCTCTAGGTCCTTGAAAGCGCAAAATGGAACCAATGTTTGGCCCTCCTACCTAGATAAAATAAAGGAATGTTCCTCACCAAACAAAAAATCACCTACCACAACCTTCAGGGCAATTTTGAACTCCATATGGATAACCCTAGTAACAACTATCAGTGTTACCTCCTTATTCATTGAAGCCATGAGCAAATTGCCCACAAATACCAATGAAATCAAGGAGGTCACCTTCACTCGACAGATAGTCTCCAAAAACACCAAGCTTATAGTATCCTTAAATGTCTGCAAGACATTCTTAGATTGGAGGATAAACACCTTCTTCAGATGTCCACCTATCACCCTCCCCTCAAACACCATCTCTCTCTTAGCTGACTTAACATGCAGTAGAGGCTCATTTAATGCCACTTGCAACATCCATTCCATGCTTGCTGACTCTTCCACCCACCTTCCACAACAAATTCTTCCCAATGCAAGTGACACAAGCCCCCAACGAACATGACCCTTAAAGTTGACTGCCATCCTTGCCTTTGCACAATGTGAACATGGAGGAATTACATCTCCAATAATGTTTTCCTTCCATTAAATGTCGTCATGCACTTGAACCTGACATTCAAGTCCCTACTATGCCATAAGACTATTCATTTCCTCCCTCCAGGGACCCACATCATTATCAATAATGACATCTTCAATCCATGTAATACCCCAATTAGCTAGGCCATTTGCTATAGAATTTGCTTCACAGAAGCAATAACTGACTTCCCAAGCACTAAAATCATCTAAAATGCCTTAATCTTGATTACGGATATTCAAAACATTCCACAAACCAGTGTTTCTATTGTTGAATACCTTAATTACTACCATTTAATCTCTCTCAATGACTATACGATCAATATTGTATCGAACCAAAAGATCAATCCCAATACTAAGGCACGTATTTCTGATTCATTATTGGTTTCATCTATAAACTTCAATGATGTTGCTCTGATTAATGAACTATCACAATCATGAATTACACACTTTATTCTTGAGGCTCTTATATTTCCCCTAACAACACTATTAAAATTCAACTTAAACATTCTCTAAGGAAACAACCAATCCGTTTTTCTAACACATCTTATTACTTTCAAATACATAACCAACCCATTAACGAAACATTTTAGTAAATACTATTATATACTAATATAAAATAAGTTTATATATTAAATAAATTTATGTAAATATTTGTAAGTATAATTCAACTGAGACAACTAATAATAAAAGTTGGCATCAATAGAAATACAAGCACCTATTCAACGTGTAAAAATGTACCCAACTGTTATCCATAGTTAGCCAACAACTGACCCAAAAAATTGGTCGA
This sequence comes from Torreya grandis, assembly GCA_037957365.1. NCBI lineage: Eukaryota > Viridiplantae > Streptophyta > Pinopsida > Cupressales > Taxaceae > Torreya > Torreya grandis. The sequence continues at coordinate 216,612 of JARHVA010006017.1, forward strand.
CTCTGCACATGGATAAAGGTAAAGGTAAAGGTAATGGCCGTTCGAATTTGACCCAAAAATAGACATGTTACGCCTATCTGATTTTTGTATGTTTACAATCAGTACTAAATATTTTAACCCGACAATGTGCAAAGATTTTGCTCTTATAAAACAAAAGATACTCCAAGATAAGATGGGTTTCATTAAAAAATCATTACTATTGTTTGTGAATCTAATTCGGTGTTCACATGGTGTTTAAATGGTGTCATATTAGTGTTTAAAATTTACAATAAATTATCATTCAAAATTATCTCACTACTTTTTTAAATTAAGTTTACTTTTTTCTAGTATGAATTTAAACAAAATTAAGTGTGTTAGTTAAAGACCATTAATAATATGGTATAGACACATCAATATCGTCTTTTAAATGTAAAATTAGGGAGAGAGAAAAGAGAAAAATAAATAGTTAGATCTTCAGATATGGGTCTTGACAATTAAGCTTGAGCTTGATCAGATACTCGTGTATAATGAAATATAACTAGGAAAAATGAGTCATTGTAAAGTTTCTCAAAAAACTAATATAACAATAAAAGTGTAGAGAGGTGCTGAGATTTAACGTAAGGCATCCCAATAAGCACAAAAACACAATACTCAAACACAATGTTAAAGAAGGTGAAAAACTTAGAAATGATGCATGAGTGGTCCAAATCCACTACTTGATCGCTAAATAAGATGCGTTCATATTGTATGCACCATAATAACTCTATACACAGATATTGTCAATCTATCAAATGAGTTGTCGAAAGTATAATAAAGTTCACTAAATAGAATGCAAGCAACTAATTAAAATAAATGTCGGTAATTTTCAAAGAATTAATAAGGAACACAACATCCAAAGAAGTTAGTATTGACTGGGTGAAGTGACTGATTTTTTTTGTACAAGTGGACAAATCCCACTACTCAAACGACAAAGGAGACAAATTGATAGTGTGTTGGTTGGAAATTTTGTCTTTTGGACAAAAAGGGGTTCAACAATATTGATCTGATAAAATTCCTCCTTTATTATTAAAAAAGGTCACTTCTATTGAAAACAACAAAACTCAACAAAATTAAATTCACATATATACATTTGAAATGAGGAATTATTTTGAGAAATTTACATTAAATTACATGAAATGAAGTAAAAAAATGAATTTTTTAGAAAGAAAAAGACATGTATAAAAAATAAATATAAAATTCATTCTTAACATGTGTGAGGGAAGTAAATGAGAGTGTTTGACAATTAAAAATAATAAACTGCAATATCTAGAAAGGCAAGAAAAACTCAATTAACAAAGTAAATGAGACAACTAAAGATATTCTAAGACACAAAGTCCCAAATAATTCCTTTGTATTTTGTGTTTGATAATAAAATACAAAGTTTTTGTCTTCTTTCTTTACAAAATTATGTTTGATTTTTCAAAAAAAGTCCTAAACATTGGCTTCATAACATATATTTAAAGCACATGTGTAAAGTGTTTACCAAAATCACTTTTTCTGTCATTTGACAGTTTATTTTATAGGGAAAATTTTAATATAAATGCACTTTTTATAAAATAAAGTGACATTTATAAAATAAAAATAATCAAAAGATATGTGAAAGTAATTTAAAAAAATATATATAGTTTTCAAAAAATAGAGTTTAAATATTTTATTTTTCTGTAGTTTTCTTATTAGGATTTACATCATTAATGATGTCAACTACCTTTTTTTCTTACCTTTTGTTGTATTTTTTTTTATAATCATCAAGATTTTTTAAAACTTCTTTGACTCTATTTTTGTTTGGTCCTTCAAAATGTAGATTATTGATTTTGCCTTCAATATGTGCATCTAATATCTGAGAGGGGATGCGACAAAATTTCTTCAATTTTTTTTCAAATTTATCACTACCTTATGAATTTTTGAATTGAATCAAAGTTGAAAATTGATCTCGAAATTGAATCATTTTTTACTAGTTATGTAAATTCATCTTTGATGGCCTGAGCTAAAAGGACAAATGCATTGGTATCATAAAACGTGCATGGGAGCTTTTTAATCATTTCGTATATACCATTACATGCTTCTAGTGTTTATATTCATGCATTTTTATATTATTTCAATTTTTTTTCCAAGATACAAATCTTGAATTTAGCAACTCTTACCAATTCTATTTGATCACATTGATCTTTTTCTTCAAATATTCCTTTTGAAACAAAGATATCCAAACTTATTTGTGATAAGGCTTCCAATTTAGACAAGTTTGCTTTAATACATTTGTTGCTTCTTCATAATTTCTCTCTACTCCTATTGTTACTTCAATCTTTGAATGAATTCCTATATAAATAGAAATAACAACATCAATAAATCAGGCCCCTTGAGAAATTAGTTTCTTAGACCACTTTTTTGTAGCCTTCCCTATATGTCATATCTTTGTAACTACTTCCAATGCATCTTTATCCATTATTTGTAGAGAAGGATCATATCAAAAGGAGGATTGAATAGGGTCAATTAATCATTAAACAATAACACTAAGTTGATCGACCCTTTCTCTTAGTTATTCTTTCGTTACCAGATCTTTATAAAATTTCCAAAAAGAGTGTCAATTGATACTTGTACACATTATCCTTCACCCCTTCCCAAGTAGCTTTTCCTAGATGTATCTTGGAGAATTGATAATCTTGTGCGTTGATGACTTCTTTGGATTTTTCAAATGGATGAATTGTTATTTTTTATCTCTCTCTCATTGATCATCTATTATAATTTTTGAAACTATTTTAAATTTCTTTGCCAAAAGGGAGGTGTTTGTGGGAATGGAAAGTCCATTGAAATCTACTTCTTGTGGTTGATTAAATTTCTTGCTCTTCTTAACCAATTCGTTTAACCATTCAATAAATTTTATGCTTGAGACCTATTGTGGAGAGGCATGCTTTGTTTGAACTTGTGTACTAGTATCATAGGGAGGAGTGATTACAACTTGTACTAGAGAAGAAGTGAAAATATATTTTTATTTATCTTTTTTTTAAGTTACACGGTTTTGATTACAATAAGAGAAGATAAAGGAGGGCTCATGGGCTTTGGTGGCAGCTATGGAGGTGAAGGAGAAGAAGACACATGAACCAATATAGGAGGATCTAAAGCAATAAATTATGTAGTAGTGTTTGTTTATCAATGTGGGAGAATGTACCACATGTGAATAAGGATTATCCAAAGCACTTGAAAGTCCTAAATCACCTTTGCTTTCATCTTATGGTCTCTTGAAAATAATATTGGGCCTCCTTATGGGTTGACTTGGTTGAGAAACTATTACAGTTGTATCTTCTTCTTCTTTTTCTCTTTCACTTGAACTGCTACCTAGAGAGAAGCCCAAAAGTAATTTTCCCCCTATATGAAGATGCTATTTAAAAAGGAGTTTGGTTGTGGACTTTAGTGGTGAAGGAATTCCTTGCTCTTTTGCTTGGACTCCTATTTTCTTAAGCCACATGAGGGTTATAGAAATTCCAACTTTAGTTCTATATACCAAAGATGTTGATTCAAATTTTGACCAAGCAATTCATGGCAAAGGCTTGAGGAAGATATTTTGGTTGTATTAAACAAGATCCACTGGTACTTCATTATTTTTCATTCCTTATAGAACATTCACTAAGTCACATTCTATAATATACTCTAACTTTATTCGAGAATTATTCCAAAGGCTGACTTCTTTTTCATCTTCACAGTCCATCCATAAATTTTCAAAAAATGGGATGTGTTTGTGCACAGTTTCAAGAATATTCAAAATCATACCTCTAATGTCATATGATGGTTGAATGTAAAATGCTTGAAGAGTGACTTGAGTCATTTTAGCATCAATGTTATTAGACCTAACCAATGAAGCACAATTATATCACCCTAAAGTGAATGGGGAATGCACTCTAGATTTGTGCTTACTTGATAAGAATTTGCGTGTTTCAACCAGTTGATGTATCAATTCAATCAATGCCCATTTGTCATTAACATACCTAGACAACATGTAAGGGGAATTTTCAAAACAACATATTTTAATGTAGAAAAATGTGGGAAACTGAATGAACCATGCTCCCCATCTTAATTTTTTTTTGTAGCCTCAATTGAAATTATGATATTGTAGGGTTTCAATTCAAACATATTAATAATGAAATATAGGAAAACATCATTTACATGGTGAAAATGTTGTGAGATTTCATACAGGGTGAGTTAGGGATAGATTTCATAAACTCTTAATGATTTTAATTGACCCATCTAATTTAATCGTGGGAAGATTCTTCTCCTTGCTACTCCATAGACTAGATAGCAAGTCATATAGAATTTCTTGATCATTTTTACTACACTCAACTAATTTTGAATTGAATCACTAATCAATTCTACCCAATTTATAAATTATTTATTCTATTGTATGATCCACATGTATCGATACACCCATTCTTTAAATTATCAAGCTATAGGATTCCCAACTTCCATGTTCAAGAGTGTGATGATATCATTTATCTCCATTTTGAAATCAAAGCAAGTCATTGTCTTTGGTAGTCTGGTGCAATCAAATTTTTTATTTTCAAACCAATACTTATTTCACTTTAGCATAAGATGCCATATTTTCATCACAAAAGTTTTGAGTTTTCTCGAGGGTAAACTCCACAAAATATTTATGATCATCTTGAGCATGTCTTAAATATGCTCTAAACCAAGGTGAAGTACATATTCATCTTGATATTTTTTGACTTCCTTGTTCTCTCTATCATAATGACTCGCACAAGCCATTACAAGTCAGCTATCATAGATCCCATGAATCCAATCTGAATTAGGAATAAGATATATTCTATTCCAAATTTCATCAAGATTAATATGCCCTAGATGTATATCAAAGACATTATCTATGTTGGATTTAATGTTAGAGGAGGGAGTGACCCTATTGAATTGGTATTTCATGTATTTATTATTCTTAGAGGTTCTTGACATGTGAATTTGATAGCATTGAGATTTAGTAGTCTATTACATACCTTGGTGATATTTATAACTCTTCTCATAATTGAAAAATCAACAGTGGTGTTCTAGACTATTCAGGGAGTCAGAATCTTTTCTAGGCTTTGGAACTATCTAAGTAGTTAGAATCCCTAACACAAAAAAATAAAATGCAAAGGCACCTTGGAATTTTAGTGTAGCTATATGAGTTACTTGAGGAGTTTGGAGTTTCACTAGGATTTTAAGGTTGTTTTGGTTATTAAATATTCTTGTTTTGATTATACGACTAAAAGATCAAGTAAACCTCTTATAAACTCTAAAGTAGGCAAGGTCAAGTGAATAATACATTTTTAAATCTCTACCTTTAACTTCAAAAAAAATTCAACCTCAAAACTAAACAAAGCCTTTTGCGAATGAAAATGTTGCTTGAATGTTCATATGAAAGGAATGATGAGTGAAAACTTGCAAAGAAAGGTGTTCAAGAAATATTTGAAAATGAAGGCGAAACATGCACATAAGGAAAAGATAGGGTTCAAAGGGATGGAGGGAAAAAATGGAAAAGTGAAAAATAAATGAATGAACATGGGAATGGCAGAGAAAAAATGGGAAATAGAGTGGAGATGTTGCACGTGTGAGAAATCTTTTCAAAAGAGAATTACCAATAGGGGAGCTAGGGTTCTAAAGTTTTTAGGCAATTAATTTTTTGTTTGTAACTCTTAAGGGTGTGAAAGTGCAACAACAGTCAAGAATCAAGGAATTAGAGATTTGAAAGCAAATGGTAGCCAAAATTGCCTATAACCTCTGAGAACCTGATAACCCAAAATTATGACAGGAAGAGGATAATGATAATTTATGAACAATTTGAATTATCTTATTTTATCCAACACTTAGTCAAATTTTTACATTTTTATATCCACCAAAAAAATGATTGAATTGTAACATGACTTGATTAAATTTGATCAAATGCGATTGGGCTTACTTGAGGCACTCAAAATTTTAACATGAAATCAAATTTGGTTACAACAAATGGCTCCAACTAGGTATTTGGAATTTATGGGACAAAGAATAACTTCATAATCTTAGGTTTATAGACTAGTACCTTACCATTGGGTTACAGAGTCACTTAATTATATCAATATTTTTGAAATAGAATGAACAAGCATTAAGAAAGAGACAAACACACACAACAACGGAAAGGAAAATAACACACACATGAACTATCAATGAAACTAATGAGTAGGAAAATAAAATCACAAAAAAATGCTAATTCACCTATATATGGTAGGGGAAAACCTACCTTCACTATTTAAAAAACTTGAGATATTGCCCATTGTAGGGAAATGGGATATGAGTTCTATCTCTATACACCATATAATAAGTATTGTCACCACAAAAATGGTGAATTTTGAATGGTCCCATCCATAGAGAATTAAATTTTCTATGACTTCCCTTTAGTTCTCTTCTTTATCCCATAGAAGAACTATATCTCCTATCTAAACGTCTCTTTGCCTTACTTTTTATCAAATAATTTCATGACCTTACTCTAATGTTTGATAATTTTGTCAGTGATCAATATTTTTTATTCTTCCAACTTGTTTAGATACATAATTCTCTTATCAAGAGGGCTTCTAAAAGTTTGATCCTCAATTGTTCTAGCTAATTACAATTTAGACAATCCCAAGGAGATATGTGTAACCGTATCTATTCCATATAATAGTTTAAAAGGTGAAATACCAGCAATTCTTTTTGGAGTGATGTGAACATCCCATACCACATCATACAGCTTTTTATGTCAATTTCTCTTATTATCATCAGCCAATTTATGAATAATAGCAACAATATTTTTGTTGCTTGACATAGCCTAACCATTTCCTTGTGGATGATAGTCAGATGAGTGTGACAAATAAATACCATATCCATAACAAAAACCTATCAGTTCTAAGTAATAAAAATTTGAGGTATTATTTGTCTTGGTATTTTTTAACACATAATATTTCACCAGAGTGTTTTTTCTATAAAGTTACATACTACTTTAGAAGTATTTTTTTTACACAAGACAATATCTACTCATTTTATAAAGTAATATGTGGCTATGAGAACATGTGTATGGCCTACACTTGAATTTGGATTCTAAGAACCAATGAAATCTAATCCCCACTTTCAAAATGGCTCCTCGATCACTATTTTCTTAAGTGGAAACGCTGCAAGCTTTGGTCTACCTAAAAGGTGTTGGCATGCTTGATATTTCATGACCCATTCCTAAAAATCCTTGAACAACATGGGATAATAATATTAAGCTCACAAAATACTATGTGTTATCACATATGCTGAGAAGTGACTACCACAAGCTTGACTATGGAATACTTCAAGAATTCTTTTTAGTTTTTCCTTGTCTACACATCATAAGAAAAATCCATCAATACTTTTACTGAAAATGATGTTATCCCAAATGACATATTTAGTAGCTCTCATTTTCACTGCTCTCTTTTGATTTACATTAAAATGTTTAGGACATTAACCATAAGTTAGAAAAAAGGCAATGTCAGAGTACCATTCATCAATTGATCCAAAAAAACTAGTTGTGGCAAATCTTCAATTTCTGAACTATCTGTCTCTTTGATCACAATTTCCTTTCTATTGCCAACTTATTCTAAAATAATTTGGCATAAACCTATGACTCAAATAAACTTAGTAGGCTTGATCTCTAGATCATATTCGTTTAATTTTACAATTCAACCTCCTCTTTTTGAACTGAGTTCTTGTTTCGTCAAGATAGAATTGACAACAATGTTTGGTACCATACAATGGAATGGGAATTTACAATGTAGTATATGAACTGTTTAACTACTTGAAAAAAACATAAGCATGATTTTCAATAGGGGAGTACTTGAGTTCATGATTTTCGAGACTATTAGCTATTAGTTAATGTTTAACAAATGGGCAATTGTCAAACCTTCCCAACTAAATGTAAACATATTCTATGCGGTAAAAATACGGAGACACAAGTGTGTAAGTGTGTCATTTGTCTTCCATTTCTATTCATTATTTCAACATTCATTTGTTAATAGGAGCTTCTTAAAAGGCTATTAATTTGGGATCTCTCTCAATTCTCATTCTTTGTGGTTATCTCCAGGAAGATCCTTTTACTCTTGTGCCTTGAATTAAAAGTCTTCAGCGTTTCCAAAAAGGAATCAAATTCATCCCTGACCTATTTTCTAAGTAAACTAGAGATTGGATGCATTGGTATATCTTAACGAACCAATTCTAATTACAGGCCAGTGATTAAGAGTCTATTTTATAAATTCAAAAAACCATCTTTAATATCCACCTCCATAAGATAGGTGTTCAAACACCTTCCAAATGGTAGACTGACTTGAAGTGCTTGTTGGGACCCCCTTTTACTACTATAAACCATGGATTTAGGTTATCTACTCCTTTCCCCACAATTTCTTTAAGTTGATGCTCTTAATTCCAAATGGAAAGATAATTCCAAAGAGCAAGTACGGAGAAGAAGATTTGAATGTGTGTGGGTGGCTATAATTGAGAAAAAAACAAGCACACTTTTTATGGTGCATTCTTCACCAAGGGGTCCTAATTGGTACACATATGGTACACCTTGGAATGACACACCCTTTTTGTTCTATTTGCAACCACCCCAATTCCTTAAAGCATATTTTCTAGTTTTGCAAGATTGCCTAGACACCATAGCATTGGATTCACACCCTCTTCCAACCCTTATGTCCACAAATGTTTACCTAGAATATGGTTATTTTAAGGGAATCGGCCATGATTTAAAAAAAAATACACATAAATTTGGCATATATTCAATGCAGATATTCTATTTCATTTATGGAAGAACATAAATGAAGCTACTTGTAATATTGTTATTCTTGATTATTGCTTTTCCACAACTAACTATGTTAACAATATATCTAATGTTATTCTTCATATTCAAGTTCAAGCCAAGAAAGTTTATCTAGAGGTAACCCACCTCCAGAATCTGATAGATCATTGGGAAAGTGCACCTTGTGTTGTTAGTACAGTCCCTCCAAATTCTTCTTTCCATCGGTTGCCTTCATGGGACCCATGGGCATGGACAATGAAGGAGGACCAGTTCCCACAATAGGGGCCACAATGGCTCCCCTTAGAGATAGTTTCCATCCTTGACTTCGAGACCTCAAGCTAGTGGTAGTGGTGGTGTTGGCCAATTTAGGTGGTCTACACCTCAACAAAGGAGATTTACTCAATTAGCTCTTGCTAATTCACCTACCAAGGTTGATAATGCTAAAGAAAAAGAAATAATTAGCTGGGATCTTGTACCTGATCTTGCAAACCCTTCCACTAATGGTAATTGCAAAGGTTGGGGCGATAAACTAGATGATCATCCACCTCCTCCATTATTTTTTGTTGCTCACTATGTAGTTTTATTTGTGGTATGAAATGGATTTTATAGGACTATGTCTCTTGGTTATTTCACCATTTTTGGTTGAAAAGTTGTTCAAATTTTATTATGCTTATGATGTAATATTTCTCATCTTCAACTAGTGTGACTAATTCCACTCATTTTTTCGTATGATTACATTTTATATAATATTTTTATATTAATATAATTTGATAAGTTTTTCAATAAGAAAAGAGATAAATTTCAAAGTGAGGATAGTGAAGACGAGATGAAGACATGAATCATGAGGAAGAAGAAAATAAAAAAGAGGACGATGAGGAAGATCATGAAGAGGATGAGGATGCACTCCTTTCACTGATATTGTGCTCGCCCAAGTTAAAAGAGCAAGAGGATATAGAGGAGAACAAGGATAAGGATGACTACATGGTAACTAAAAACAAATATCAAGAAGAGGAAGACAACTATTAGGCCACATCAACAAATCTTTTTTTAATGTGGTTATGCTTCTATATATTTTGTTTAAGTTTAATAAAAGAAATTGTAGTTTGGGTTTTTGTTGTGATAGTTTTAGGTGTTTGTTGTGGTAGTTTATAAGGCACATTGTTAGTTTAGTCTAAATGTTATTGCATCTTGTTTTAACATTTTTATTTTATGTCTTAGTGGATTGCATAACAATTGTAACATACCATCATTCCCATTAATTAAACTACAATTTCACTGATGTTATAGTTATTTTGAACCTTATAAATTTAAGTTGAACTCTATGAATTTTTCTCATAAATCATTTTGCAATATTATCCATTTTTTTGATTGGATTGACATTTTTATATTTAACTTACACTAAGTAGATTACAACATATAAAAATAGCTTTATTAATATTTTATTTTTGAATAATAAAACTATTATTTCCCATGCAAGAGCAACTCTAAACTTTTTTAAAGCCAAACATTGAGATCAGAGCATCAACAAGAAAGATAGCAAAGAATAAAATTGATTTCTCCTCATAAAATTAGTTCCATCTACATAATTTCTCTCTCTCTTGGTGAGATATGGTGACTTTTGCGACATTAGTGAAAAAAATAGCGATCTATTCATTATTATTGTGCTCTCATTATAATAAATAACATCAAATTTAATTTTTCTAAAATTTAACCGATGTGAGATGAGATTTAAGAGCTTCTAATGAAAGATTTGGTGGCAATAAAGTGGGGGGGTTTCTTCTAAAATATAGTCATTTTTTATTGAAACACAATGTGAGATTTGGGAGTTCTTTTTGTGAAAAATGTCTGAAATGATGCTTGTATTTCTTCTAGAGTTTTCCCCTTGGTTTCTGGCAAAAGTTTTGCAACAAATAATACTGCACTTGCACTAGCCGCCCCAAAGATGAAGAATGAACCTACAAATCATAACCAAGAGAAGTTAGAATTCAAAAGCTTCATGCATAAAGTTCTTAAAAAACTTGTATGGGGTTCAATCATCAGGGGAGAACTCAAGAATAATTCTAAGGGAGAGAAGCATAAATGGACTATAGTACTCTAAAGGCCCTTGACGGATCACACATGCAAGAAGTCAAACTGATCTCATAGAAAATAGTCAGATTGTCAATCTCTTGGAAGAAATAGGATTACCTGATGCACTCCATGTTAAAAGAAAATTGAAGGTTAGGGTAACAACCCAAGAGCCAAACCAAGCAACAAGAGTCACCAAGCTGCCAGCAACCCCTTTCATATTTATTGGAAAAATCTGAATCAATGGAAAAATGTATACTATAAGTAAATAATATAGCTTGAAGATTTTGCACATAAAGTTTTTTCTCACAAATAATCTCTAATGAATTTACTAATTCTTTCATATATATTTATTTACCTCAGACATTATAATCCATGGAATTCCACCCAAGCCCAAGGAGAATGTTGCAATATAAGCCTGATCAGAAAATGGAAAGCAATACATAAGTAGGGACAAGAAGAAGGTGGAGGGAGATAGGAATAAGGGGCTGTCTGTCTTTTATCTTTATATCACTTACCAGGAGACCACCTAGAGCCAGGATGCTCGTCAATACCCCCAGATAAGCATAGGATTCATGCCCCTGTCACAGATAATACAAAATGTGAATTGAGTACATTAAGTCACTTCAGACTTACAGTACATGTGATCTAGATCCTTATGAACTTTTATACCACACTTGAGTACAGGAAATAGGACATCAATCATGTAAGAAGTTCAATTGGCATGGATCCTAATCTGTGAGATTAGCATTATGGAGCATCCTAATAATAACCCTCTTATAGATTGACCATGCATAATCTATTGGGGTTTAAATTTACGCTCCTCGACAAAAACTATTTTTGAAAGGGAAAACTGCTCAATGGTAGAGCTTCTCATCAATCATGTTAAGTGGTCCTTGGATTTGTTTATCGATTGAAGGATAAACATCCCAAAGTAGCAACCATTGGTATCAATGGGATAAACAATCAAACTTCTTCGGCTTAGTGTATAGGACTGAGTCATAATCTATCCATATTATCTAAAACCAATGCTTTATTTTGAAAATAAAATAAAATTGAGTTTTAAGTACAAAAACCCTGGGCTTCTAAACTGGACAGAACATAAGGGAGAGGAAAACTAGAACTTAAGAGAAATGACTGAGACGGGAGATAAAATAATGTTGACTGCAAAGTTTTGGTCATTTTCAGTCCTCATACCATAACAGAAGCAATATAACAGAGAAACGAGAGAGCAGAGAAGCGTAAAACCCAGCAAACATCTATACTAGTACATATTTATCCATAGATGGCAGCCAATGTTGACTTAGATGACAGCTAGGCCCTCAATTGTTAGATTGGAGTCTTGGAGGTAATAATACAGTGCCAGAGAAAATTGTAACAAAAATGGCAAATAACTCGATGCAGGGCATATGAGAGCAACCTTAACCTACTTAACAATAATGTATTGTTTGCTCTAATACCATCTTATTTTTATATCAAGAGAAACTTCATAATCTACTTTTTGTATGTATTTGCATCCACAGGTCCATGAGACAGACATGAGACTGACCTGCATATAGAATGAAAACCCAACCATGAAACAACTTAAGGCAATCCCTCCGCCAGAGACCTGAAAAAACATGTTTTCATTTAACTGTGTTAGACACAAGCTTCCTGCAATTTCAGGTTGCAGTAGATCTCTTTTAGTCACAATCTCATTGCATACCATCAAAAGCGGTCGCCTTCCTAATTTGTCCATCAATAATACACCTACTGCTGTCATTGGCACCTAGTAAAATCAGAAGGGCACTGATATATCAGAATACACAGTAAGAATGTATTGCAAGCAAAATCCCATAACTTCATGTAGCGTATTGATGTGAATAACTGTCTTCTGTACTGATTTAACAGCAAATGGATACATGAAACATAATATGGGAACAAAATATATAGTTGTTTATATGAAGCTGACATATTTTGCTCAGGGTGGGTATTCAGACTTTATGAAACACGTTTTCAAAGAAATCCCATTAAGAAAAATATCACTTAAGACAAGATTCTCACCTGAAGGGCAGCAACACTTATAGATGCTGCATGATCTGAACTGAAGCCTACATGACAATTCAAATCAATCAAGCAACCAATACAAGCTACTTTAGAATCAAAAGTAAGAATTGACTGAAACTTCTTACCAGCAGCTTTGAAAATTGTACTGGCATAAAACATGACAGCATTGATTCCACATGATTGCTGGAAAACCATTAAGCCAACTCCAACCTATACATGAATAGACAATAAAACAGATGAATCTGATGAATGGTTTGTCATGACTCGTACGTTCTACAAACCGCATAGTTCATAAAGAATCTACTCACTATCATATGATGTGCATATTTCCGTTGAAAGAGATCCAATACTCTGCCCTTGGGAAGGCTTTCTAACTCCTCCACGTATTCCTGAACAATATATATATATAGTTTAGTAACATTCCAAATCAAAATCAAAAAGATTGGGAAAGAGAAGAGGCACTGTTCAGCATCCTCTCTCCTTTGCGTTGAACTTAGATCTCATGGGGCACTGGCCACTTTTTAATTGTAAAATAAGCTGTGTTCTATAACTTCTGAATTTTAGGATTAATAGAAAGCTAATTCCAACTCTGAAAAAAAATTCGCTAACAATGTTATTCCTAGATTAAATCATTCGTCTCTAAGCTTACTCCATGACTAGTTACTTCAATTCAACATTAGCATATTTATTGTGACGAGTTTCTATACTGATAAATAAACATTGCTCATATATGGGAGACCTAAAGTAGAAATAACACCTTGATTTCAGCTGCTTCAGCAGAAACATCACAATCTTTTCCTCGAAGGGCTTGCAATGCTACTTCAAACTCTTTATCCCGTCCAACCTTTGCCTGCAAGCGAATTTACACAATCAACTAAGAATATGAAAACTGATGCACTCAACTAAAGCTAATGTAGTAGAGCTGAGTTTTGATTTAGGTACTATTAAGTCGACTGAACTCACTCTCATACAGTATTTCAAGCTAATTTGTATGCAATATATCTAGAATTTAGAATTGAATTTTTCTAGAAGGCGCTTCCTCTTGGAGATGGCACCCTTCCCTCATGAATCAGCTGCATTAAATATTTTAAGCCCTGCGATTGGATTGCACTATTGGCTTCAGTCTTTATCCCTCATGAAGATGGATCCTATAGTGGGATCCAAAACGTTGGGCTTAAAATCTTTCACGTGGTCGATTCCAGAAAAATCCAATTCATCATTACCCCTGCAAAGTAACCAACCTGAAGACAATAATCTAGAATGTAGTTTCCTATTTGAACATACTTAAAAGTCATATAAAATCTTTTTGTTTCTGACAATTGTGTGTGTGTATGTGAAGCATTATTTCCTTCGCAAAGTAACCATAAGACTTTGAAACTATAAGGGAAAACTACTCACCAGCCATCTAGGGGACTCTGGAATAAAGAAGAGACCCAAGACCAAAAGAGCACAGGGGACAAGTCCTGCAAAGAACATACTTGTCGAATGTCAGTGGACCAATATTGAATTTCTTAAAAAGTAAAACCTGCAATTTTAATGCCTTTTTGTGATGCTGCATTTGATAAGAACATGGTAAAGGGTATTTCAATGGTAGTTCCTACCTAAAACAGCAAGTTGGCGCCAGCTCACTAGCATTCCAAGCAAATATACTATCAAAATGCCGGCAGTTATAGATAACTGTAATAATAGGCAAGGAGCAATTAAGTTCAGATTTACAGATCATAGCACTTCCTTTCTACATAGTGCTCTGCTTCCAACTTGTAATTGATATAAATCTATCTATTTTAATAACTTTTATACCTATCTGATAATAAAAATAACTTTTATACCTATCTGATAATTAAAAAGATAAAAGTGAATGAAAGGCTGTGACCTGATTTGTATTTGTAAGTGCTCCTCTCAAGTTCTTGGGACTTATTTCAGCTATGTAAACAGGAACCTATCAAGGTATTACAAAATAAAGCAGTCAGAAGGAATACCAATTTTTCCAGAAAACAAAATCAATCTTTTTCCCACCACATAATACGATCTGAGAATCTGAAAATACAATATTATTGAATCATAACAAGTTGGATATAATTGTACTTCTCCTTTGAACAGTATAATTCGAGATATTAAAGAGACCGTCAGAATTCGAAAAAAAAGGCTTCTAATATTCTCCAAGATCAAGCAATGCGGTGGCTAATTTCATTGTTAATCTAGCCATTGATATGGAGAAGGCGGACTTATGGATAGACAGAGATTTGCAATAGTTAACCAGTGATAGTGTTGAACATCTATTATAGAAAGATAACATGCTTCCTATTTATAATCGTTTTGAGGGCATGGATTAAAAGGTATGACTCATCATTTATAAGGATATATAAATATAGAAAATGATGGTATACATGACATGATGTATTGTTGCTATACTTTCAGACGGGTTTGAATGCCAGACCATTCACCCAATGAGAGTGTAATTACTTCTCTTTTTAATATGATTTTTACAATGTTTTATTCTTTAAAAAAACGAGTTGTGATCGGCTGTGTTTAGATAAATAATGATGTGATATTACAGATATTTCAGAGTACAAACATCTAGCATGGAACCTTGTTAGAATACAACTGATGTAGCAAGAAAACATACCGTATAGGAAGTAAGGCCAACCCCATATCCCACAAACAATCTTCCAATATCTAGTGGCAATGCAACCTGCACAATAAAAAATACTAAAATAAATTCTCCTTACAAACTGAGCATCAAAGAAGGCCCAATTTTACATTGTCCCCTACTCTTTCAGCGCATAGCCATATTCTACACATAAACAAACTTGACATCTATTTGCAATTATTAGTGAAAGATCTCTATGTGATCCACATATTGAAATATCAAGAAGGCTGAAAAAAGAGTCCACCGAACCTTTGAAAATATTATGATAAGCCATCCAATGATGTAAGAGGCTGAAGCTACTCTCAATGCCTGTATTGTCAAATCAGTAGCATTTTAGCTTATTGGACTGAGGTCATAGAATCCTGAAGGATTTTTTTTTTTTTTCAATTCCAACTTGTTTACCTTACTTCAATCATTATGCATTCCTAAAGTGCATCCCACCATGTTTGATTTTCAGTACATAATAGTGATGCAGGGGACTCATATGAGGAAGCAGAGCACTTACCCTTTTTCTACCCATGTAATCTGCAATTCGGCCACTGGTTATTGCACCAATCATGGCGCCTATGGTCAGCAGGGATCCAAAAGTAGAATACTGCACAAAAACGTCTAAGAGATAAATTTAGATTCATATTTAATGAATTCACAGTATATTCAGATCTTAACAACTCTGTATCAGCCAGCCACAGGGTTCTGGGATAAACTAGATGTCATATAGTTTAAGCCTGATTTAGCCACAAGAGGAGGCTGAAAATCAAATCTATGACTCGCAAAGTGTGTGAAGCTAAAAGAAAGCAGCCTACATGAATAGGAAGAATTTGATGAATGATATAAGCGGGCACATAAAGATTCCACAAATATATTTAGGAGTCCTGTAGAGATACCCAAAATGTCAGGACCAAATAGTTCCTAAGCGGTTGATTTCAAAAGACTCTTACAATATTAGGGAGTCCTGAAAAGGGTAAATGTTGTCACTGTAAATCAAGGCCAACACTGCTACTATAATTCTATTTACAAACTTTTGGGGTCTTCCTAGCCTATCATCATGATAATTTGATCCCATATTGAAATTTCAGCTGAACAAACGATGACAAAAAGGGAATAAGACTCCATATAAGACAGCATTTTAACCAATACTTCATTTATCACCAATTCTTAAGAACAACAAAAAGCAATTTTACTTAAAATTACAGAAGACAGACCAAAAATAAACATTCAAGAGAGAAACATTAACAGCACCTCAGACACAGTGAGGCCAAGGTCCTCTACCATTGCAGACTGCGTGGGAGAAGAGTACCCCACCTGCATCAAATACACCAAAAAAGACTATAGTATAAGCCTATTATCATCCATCATTTCCAGATCAGAGGCTCTTATAAAAAGTGCCAAGAAGAATCTCTCTCTCTCTCTTTATATATTTATCTCCAATCCCATGTGGGTGCCATCTATATTAATCCGCATATAAGGTACTACTCATCTGTATCTCCTTCTCGTACCCTGTGTGTGCAAACTATATTTGAGTTCCAATTGCTGTTTTGCTGTTTGAAGCCATTATAATGATGAGAAGGAAAGTTCCTTGACAAACATACACAACATATATATATTGGAAACAATATTTCTGTGATAACTCTGCATTGTTATTTTTATAATGACAATTTCTACTGAACTTCCTCACTCATCATCAGGGAAACTACTTTCTGGTTATTTTTATCCCACGATTTGAGTTCCCAATATTTTATCAAGATTCTACACTATAATTGATTTTTATGATCCAATAAAAAAACCAAAATACTCACAGAATATCCAAACTCCAAAGAGCCCAACACCACAACAAAGGTGCTGATCAACACAGTTACTTTGGATCCATCATTTCCACCTTTGTAGCTGCTAGTGTCATTGAAATTCTCAGACTTCTCTTCAGCTGGAAGGAGTGCCTCACTGATATCTGCCTGCTGATCACTAATTTCTCCTCTCTCTAAATCTATTTTGATAGTCATGATATCTCCCACACCTGTAACGCTGCTACCTGTGGGACGACTACCACTTGGGTGTGGCAAGACTACTTGGTGCAAGAAGGCAAACTTGCTGCTAGAAGTATCCAGGGTGAACTCCGAGACACAAGTGACTTGGGTGGGGTTGGCCAGATTACTTGGTACAAGAAGGCAAACTTGCTGCTAGAACTATTCAGGGTGATCTCCAAGACACTAATGGCTTTAAACAGACTGATCATAAATTAATATTTGCCACAAAAGTGTTTAGTGGAAGAAAGCAAAGTTGCTAACTTGCTGCTAGGATAATAAAACTATCCAAGGTGGACTCCAAGATAAAGCGATTTTAAACACACTACGAATACATAAAAAGGTAACTTACTACTAAAATAATAAGAATGAACTCCAAAACACTAGTTACCCCAAAAAAAAGCGAAATCGTGAACTTTCTATTAAAACTATAAAGTTGAACTCCAAGGCACAAGTCAGTGTTACAACCTACCGGATAAAAACCGAAGAGCAAGCAAAGATTTATATAGTTCTAGAAGCATATCACATTGTTGGGTTTTAGCTGGAATCACATATATTTTATGTTTTTCCAAAGAACATATCAAGTCTCAACGTGAAACATGTTTCATTAAAATACAAAATAAATCCAGGCTGGAGATGGTCCACCACCCCACAACTCTGCAAATGCTGATGAGGATCTGTGTGGACAAACGTTTTTCAAATCAATTATGAAACCCCCACCACATCAGCAGTGAGGACATCTATTTTGATTCTGTTAAAAAAGATATATATGGATGTGTGGGTACGCTTCGTATTAAAAAAAATCTGTCTGTTTCCAAATGGAAAAAGTCATTGATGGGGATGATATAATGATTTATGATCTGCGTGGAATGGAATTCCAATACAGGAACGTATTTCATATCTACTTCTAGATTAACTGTCATTCAACGTTTACTAGTTGTATGTCAGAGGAAGCTTAAAAACTTCGGCTTGAAAAAGGCTAATGGAGGAGTGTATTTCAGGTGTGCTTCTAGATTAAGTGCCATTCAACGTTTATAAGTTTGATGTCAAAAGAAGCTCCGTTTAAAATTCTGTAAGAATTTTAATTAATATTTTGGTTTGGTGTTTTGGTTTTTATAAGTTCATTAATTGACATTAGATTTAATTATATATTAAGAAAATTATTTATCATTTTATAAAAAATATGATATATAAGATTTTTTCTGAGATTATTAATATTTATTAAATTTTATGTATAAATGAATGTGTATGTTTTTTTTCTCTTAATTATCAAGAAACAAAAATAAATGGGAAATATAAAAATGCCAATTTTTAAAAAATATTTAAAAACAAAATAATTCAGAAACATCTACGTAATTTTTAAAAAAAAAACATATACATACATATATATATATATATATATAATGGTATTATTTTTTACTTTTTATTTTTTATTTTAATTTGTGAAGGCATTAGAAACACCCAAAAACATGTTATATATGTTTGAAAATTGCTAAAAATGTCTTCGAAACAGATGTATCCTTTTTGAGACATTCTTAGTATTTTGCGTGTTTTCCTAACAATTTCCTTGAACATTTCACCTCAACAATATTTATAACAGGGAACACCATATGTAAGGGTTATTTCCAACAACTTAGCTCTTTCCTATAATTATACATATACTTGCACATAGTAGAGTAGAGAATAATTGCTTCCCCTATACTCGTACATACACATGTATGTAATAGAGCACACAATAATTGTCCGATATGATACCATTTTTATATAATAAAATTATGCAAGTTTTAATTGAGAATACAAGACACTTTTATTGAAAAGTTCTATGAATTGCAAATGTGTCTCAATTGGGAAGAACTCTTAATAATTGCCATGATTAAAATCAATAAAACAACTAAAAAATCATTCTTTAAAAAAGTAATACAAAACAAAACATCTTTTATTATTGATATCAAGTTTTTCATAAAAAAGAACATTTTTATCGACACAGTACAATGTTATATCGTAAGAAGGAACATACCACCTCGTTTCTCACTGTCACCTCTACCAAAAATATCATATTATTATTAATTAATACTTCATATCAAAAAATGAGATAAAATTAACACTAATAAATTTCAAAAGAAAATATGATTATTGATTTACACTCTTTTATTTTACAAAACCTACTTATCCAAAACACAAATTACACCTATACCATTAAAACAATTCATAGTATTTAAACATATTTGACTTGAATACTTATATAAAGTAAACATTTAAGAATGAAATATCAGCCAATCAAATTGATGTGGCATTTAAGAATAATACCAAATTGACATGGCAATTAGATTTGTCTTTGAAATAGTATGTAATAATATTTAAATATATTTGATTTGAACACCCATATAAATTAAACATTTAATTTTAATGGTAAGTTGCATTTTAAAGCCTAGAATTATCCTTGTTCAAGATAAGGAAAGGGATGTTGAGAGTAACTTTTAAAGATAATATTGATGATAATAATATTTAATTTTTTTATAAAATTTAATAAAATATATAAATTATATATAGTTGATTTTTTTTTAATAAAATATGATTTGTATTGATATTTATTAATATTTTTTAAGTAATCAACAACAGAATAAATAGACATAATTCAAGTCGAGTTCTAATCATTTCTTAAACAAATATATGCAACAAAAGATTTTTTATATATATATATATATATATATATATATATATATATATATATATATATATAGACAAGTTGTAATTTAAAATATATAACTATCAATATTAAAGATAAGGAAAGTGATGTCAAGAGTTATTTTTAAGGGATGAGGGCAATAATGAAGACAAGGATGAGAATAAGGACAATGACATTGACGATGATAACAATATTAAATAATAGTTTTTATGTTTCTAGTCCATAAAAGTGAACAAATAATTTTTTTATGTTTCCAGTCCATAATAGTTTTTAGTTTATGATAAATCTTATGGTGTTATATGTATAGTCAGAGAAAATTCAAGTCAATAGTTTACAGGTTCAAAGTGGTGAAACCCAAGTTTAAATACTTGTCTTTAGGCACAGTTAGAAAGAGGATAACATAGTCAATTTAAAGTGTCATTATAAATGTTTGAAAGATGAGTAAGGGATAAAGGATCTATACAAAATGAATGTAAATAGTTGAAATTCTCAAAACTATTGAGAAAATGCAAAATACATTAGAAGACTATATACAACCCAATTAGTTAAAAAAAAAAAAAGTTTGCATAGTCATAGAGAAAGATCATATAGAGTTCCTCGAAATAGAGTTGAGGATTAAAGATATTGTGAATGTTGCGGGATATTATTTTTCCATGTGTGATTATTTGAATTTCTTTAAAATGAAGATAAAGGGTCTTAAGGGTTTATTTTGTCTTATTTGTTGACATAGTCATCTAGGAGGGGAACATAAATTCATCCGAGGAATATAAGCAACAAATAATATAAGTCATTAAACACATAGAATTAAAGTAAATGTTAAAAAAAATGAATAAGAAGCTTCATCATAAAATGCGGCCCTTATAAAACTTAACAAAAAAATGTAATTTTTTTTCTTGTTAAAATATAATTTATAGTTATTTTTTTAAATATTAATTATTATTTTATTTTTTAAAAATCATCAAAAATACTTTACTACTTTTTAAACTCTTTCCACATAAAATATCTAAAAAAAATAATTATTATTATAAACATATCAAAATAATAAATAATTAAATATAAAATAAAACAAATAAGTATATTTACTTATGTAGATAAATTGCTTGATTTTATTCATTTAAAAATTCATGAATTAAAAATAATAATTACGTCAAAGGCATTTATGTTGGGAGGATGGCACCAAAGATTCATCCAAAGATCTTGGTGTCATTCCCATCATATTTGCATAATAAAATATATATAAATAACATTGATGTTTTAATTGTTTTAAATAAAAAAGAGACGTCATAACTTATAAACATAGTGAAAGGTTAGATTCATCTCTGCATCAAAAGATGTAGAGAATAGTGGGTGATAGTTGGTCCACTAAAGTTAAAGTGTTGTAACCATCAAATCAAATTGGATGTGGATATGGACAAGGTGGCAACGAAAAAAAGATCAATTCAACATCAACAACTCCATGGCATTTCATTGAATAACAGTATGAAAAATATGAAATTTTCTTTAATACACGAAAGGAGGAGGAAGCCAGTTGCATCAACTACTTATCTTTTTACTAATTAAAAACTTAATGCATGCAAGCAATTCTTAAGCTCTATACTCATCAATCTGCATCCACATTTGATAATCCACTCCATTTAATGAAAGTAAGATCAATCTTCATGCAAAATGAGAATGAGCAAGATAGGCAACTTGCAGTGAGTCCAACTGGAGAGATTCTTAACACTTCTTCATTTAGTCTCTATGTTCATGTTGTTATAGAGTGCAACAAACCAGGGGATATCTCTAATGCTAAGAAATTCATCTATGAAATTATAGGTTTAATAATTATAATGATTACAACTTAATAATATAAGTGCAATTAATTAATTAAAATCTAAAAATAAATAAACACACAAGGTTTTAATTTATTTTATTTCGAAAAGTCAGTTGATGAGAGTGGATATAATGTAACAAACCCAATCAATAAAATTGAAAAACAAAATACATTGTAATTTCTTACGAATGATTCCTCTACAAACAATGTGTATAACATTAAAATGCTCTCATATTATTAATGTACAAAAATAAAATAAACTAAAATTTAAATGTTAATTAATATTTAATATATTAAAACATTATATATATATATATATATATATATATATACATATATACATATATATACATATATACATATATACATATATATACATATATACATATATATATATATACATATATATATACATATATATATACATATACATATACATATATATATATACATATATATATACATATATACATATATATACATATATATATATACATATATATATACATATACATATATACATATACATACATATATACATATACATATACATATACATATACATATACATATACATATACGTATACATATACATATATATATATATATATATATATATATATATATATATATATATATATATTTTATTCATAGACGACAAACTAATGGATATCTCTGACATCAATAAATTCATCCAGGAAACTATAGATTTAATAATTACAATGATTAGAACTTAATAATATAAGTGCAATTAATTAATTAAAATCTAAAATAAAGAAACACACAAGATTTTTATTTATGAGTAATTCCTCTGTGAACAATATATATAATATTAAAACACTCTCATATTATTAATGTACAAAAATAAAATAATATATATTATTTAAATGCTAATTAACATTCAAAATATTATACTATAAATATATACGAGTAATATAATATATATTATTTTTATATTAATTAACATTCATTATATATATATATATATATATAGACACGCGCGCACACACACACACACACACACACACACACACACACACACACACACACACACACACACACACACACACACACACACACACACACACACACACACACAATGTAGGCCCCATGCATATATTATATATTTTTATGTGTGTATATATACATGTGTATGTGGGGAGGGAGGGCACCGGGGGGTCACATTGTACATCGAACTAGGTGTCAGGATAGTTATTAGATTTATATGTCATATACATATTATAAAAGGGTTTGTATCTTTGACTGAACATTTTTTATTGTTATGGTTGGATAAGGGCATTATGAGAATTGATTTTATTGTGACATGATAGTAAAAATATATTTTAACTAAATGTTTGTGTTTAAATTACTTATCCCTATAAATATTATTTACAAAATTAATATCCTCAGCCTTTTCTCATGAAACTTTTAATCTAAGGCAATCCCTTATGGGTGCTCTTACTTTTTTATTAGGCACAATAACAACATCATTAATCTAGGTTTCATAATTACAATGATAAGAACTTAATAATATAATTGTAATTCATTAATTGAAATCTAAAAATAAAGAAACATTTAAGGTTTTAACTTGTCTTATTTTCAAAAGTGAATTGATGAAAGTGGATATAATATAATAAACCCAATCAAGACAATTGTGAAAAAAATACATTGCAATTTTTTAAGAGTGATCCTTCTATAGACAATGTATATAGCATCATGTGTGTGTGTGTGTGTGTGTGTGTGTGTGTGTGTGTGTGTGTGTGTGTGTGTGTGTGTGTGTGTGTGAGAGAGAGAGAGAGAGAGAGAGAGAGTGATATTATAATTATATCATATTGTATAAATAAATATATAATTCACTAAAAAGTGGTGGATATTTTGGTGAAATTAACTCAAAGAAAGAAAAAGATATTTTAACTGAATATTTATGTTTAAGTAAGTTAATTTATTTATTTAATAATTGATGTTTCTAACAGTTTTCGCTTTTCCACATTCAAGAGATGAAAGAAACTAAGTGATGGTCTAGGGTTAGATGTTACCCGAATGAAGTCAGCGCACTGTATCCAGACGTTGAAGGGACTCCTCTTTGGCTGTGGAGGATGACACCTGCAGATGAAAGAGACTTAAACAAGAAGACTGTTAGATAGATAGGTGGTAGACTGCCAAGCAAAAGCTTGATCTCAGAAGTACAAAGACTTCCTGAAGGGGTGACAATCTACTAGTTGATAAAACCAGAATGTTGCTAGAAAAGAAAATGATAAAAAATTGAACAAAAGAAATAAAAATAAAATGCGTACCTGTATGTGGCAATCTGTCTTCCGCAGTCACCGGCGTCGGTTAGTCTGCCGACGTCGGTAGGTCAAGGTCACCGACGTCGATTAGTCTGCCAACATCAGTAGGGGTAATGGTCGATGTCGGTCAGGGCAATGGCCTTGGACAGGGTCTGGACGGGTTTTTATGGTCGACAGAGGGATCTGGAAGAAGTTTGGGTCTGTTTGAGGTAGTCTGAGAGTCTGTGTAGAGTTGCAGGGGGGGTCAATAGAACCTTAAGAGGAACAAAGGGTAGAGGAGAGGTTGTCAAAAAGAATAAGGATGTGGGGAAGGCCTCTCAGCCTCTCCAAGGAGAAAGTCAGGGATGGTCTGGTCTACAGTATTTAGAAATAACAGAATAGAGACTAGCTACCAATGCTTTTCAAAATACTGAAATAAAAGGACAGAAGAAACACTTAGCTCCTGCTTGCTGAAGAAGGAGTGTAGAAGACTTGTTGTTGATGCCGCTGATGTACCTACTATGTCTTTAACATAAAGTCTAGAGCTATTTTTGCAGAGTGCCTGTAGCTTATGATGCTTGGTGTGTGTTTGGGAGAGAGGGAGAGAGAGGTCAGATTCTGGGTGCAAAAGAATTCATATTCGTAGGGGGCAGCAATAGAAGCAGAAATGTTGTTTTAAAGAGACCGACGTCGGTGAAACTACTAGCGTCGGCCGAATACTGATCGACATCAGCAGCCAAAGAATAGGAAAAAGGGGCTAAAAATAGCCTTTTGCATGTTCTTCCATCTGTCGGGGTCAGCTGGTCGTTAGAAAATGGTCGAGGGCAGATTTTATTAGGCATGAGGATGAGTGGGGGAATTAAAATGGGGTTAAGCATTTAAGACTTGGCATGGGGTGAGGGAGGCATCCAAGGAGAGGTATCCTAGGAGGGGTGAGGTGGCAAAGGGGGGATTATTAATTTATTTTAAATTAATAATTGAGTGGGTTAGAAATAGTTAGGAGGGGATCAAAGGGGACCAAGGGGTGACTAAGGGATAAACACAATTTCGGTGTCTACATTTGCCCCTTTTTGTCTTGTTGGTTGTTCTTGACGAACTGCAAGACAAAAATAGGAGTTGGTTGCCCCAGGTATGGGATAGAGTGTTCCCCCCTCAAAGCGAGAGTCGAGGGAAGGGAACCTGAGATCGGGTGTCAATTTGATAGAGGGATAGATTGAAAGGGTGAAGGTGGAGTGTGAACGCTATAAAGGATGAGATTGCACGTATGCCACACCACGCGATAGGTAGGCCAAATTGTCATGGTCAAAGGTCAAGGAGTGCCAAAATCAAAATAATCAGGCCCCAGCATTTAGTCATAGCTGATTGGATTAAACGATCCAAGTTGTAGCTCCAATGGTCATCGTGTTCCAAGTATCTTGGGCTCAGGAAGTGCTCTTGGAAAACACAAAAAGGCCATAAGCATGGGGATCAATTGGAGCGCGATCCAGTACTTGTGAGGGTCAGGGACAATTTGCTAATTGGGTGCGAGGTAGCAAGGGCAATCAAAAACAACCAAGGCAGAGGTGTCTCAAAAGTGGTCGGAGGAGATAGTCACGATCTCCAAGGTCTGTGATCGAGTCAGGTGGAGGGAAAAGTGATCTCAAGGGTGCCTGAGGAGGCTAAGATAACTTCTACTGTGAGGATGGGTTGATTGGGGGCATGATTTTGGTCACAAGGAAGAAGTTGAAGGTTTGAAGGCCATCGACGTCAGTGATACAACTGATGTTAGTGGCCCAAAGGGACCAACATCGGCAAAAATTAGCTGATGTCGGCAGCCTAGGGCATGATTATGTCGACGTTGGCGGCCTGCCAAATCTGACAAAACCAGATTGGTGGCCCACCAAAAGTCATTTGTGTTTGTTATCAAAGTCAAAAAAGGAGCTCTGGATTTTAGGAAGTGAAAGTGACTTGTAGTGACCGGTTGAGCAGTGTGAGGTGGCAGAGAGATTGGTAGAGAGAGGGAGTGATTTAGACGGAGATTGGAGGTTGTAGAGATAGTGGTAGGCTAGGAGGAGCTTGTGGATAAATCGAGATGGAGGAGATGGTAAAGGGTAGTAGAGGACCTACGGGAGGTCCACCACTAGCGACACCCATCGTGCCACCACGGTGGCGATGACGGGATGAGGTAGGGGACGGATTTGAACTTGTTTGAGTTGGTTTTGAATTTTGATTTTGTTGTTGAAATTTGATGTTTTTTAGCTAGGAAATGAGGGGGAGGGGTAGCTAGGAGGGTGGGAAGGGTAGGTAGGCTATGCTAGGGTGATTTAGGAGTGTTTTGGGGTTAAATGGGGGGCTATGAAGGGAAGCCCTAATTTTAGGACTCACCCCATTTGGCCCTAGGGCTGAACCAGTCACCAACGTCGATGGGTTCACTGGCATCAACCAACCAATGATCGACATCGATCAGTTACCTATCGACGTCAGTCACGAAGTGACTAATGTCGATTAGGTAAGTGCCGTCATTGGCACGCTAACTGATGTCAGTGGTTGCCTGGTCAGAGAGAGGGTGTGAAAAAAAAAGCCAAGTCGAGGGGCTGAAGCTACGACAAGGGCTTCCCGAGTGTCAAGATAGCCATAGATGGTCAGGTAGATAGTCAAGTAGATGGATGAAAGGGTAAATGGCCAAGCTAGGTTGCCCAAAAGGGAAGAAGAGTCATGGGGATTGGTAGTTGCATTGACATGAGCTTGATTGTTGGATGTAGGTGAGGCAGACACTGATGCTATGGGATAGACTGTCGCCATTGTTGACACAGATGCATCGGGACATTACCACATAGTGGGACTCGGTAGGCTGCGATGATACTATCGAGTGGCGAGGGACATGAGCCTGATGGTGGCTCTGATTGAGTGGTGGGATCACTCCACCAACACCTTCCACTTGCCGACAGGGGAGATGATGGTCACGGTTGAGGACATGTACCAAATTTTGTGGTTGCCAGTACACGAAGTAGACCTGTATGCATGCTCAAAAGAGGTGCATGACATCCACATGGTGACGTTGTTTGGAGAGTACGTCACTGAGATGAGCTACCACTCAGTGAGTTTTACATACGAGCCCCTTTATGCTGCTGATGAGGATGCACATCGGCTGGTGATTCTGATGATGATAGGCATCACAGTCTACGCGCTATCAGATGCAGAGGGAGGCAAGTTTTTGGTTGCGATGATTAAGGTTTTGATGGAGATGGTGGAACAGCAGACTGTGTTTGCCTGGGTGCCTATCTTTTTGGCCCAAGTATACAGAGAGCTATGGGGGATCAGTCGGTGGTGGCAGTACAGTCTATGTGTGGGCCACCTCTTGCACTGTTGGGCTTATGAGCACATCATGGTCACTCATCCTCTCGGCCTTCTAGTGGTGATCCAAATTGGCTTTAGGGTTAGATTTAGATGATATCATGAGATGATGGCGTAGACACAGATGGATGGAGTGGTCAGAGACATCGACCACTACAGAGGGGTACTAGAGGCCCTGATCCCAATAAATATTATTTAGAGATCATACTTGGTGTACCCAGCTTTCAAAGATCAGGTAGAGCAGCTAGTCAGGGTGCAGAGCATCAGGTGGGTCAGGGGCAAGTGAGCCGGTGAGCTTGAGAGGGTGCTAGTGGAGAGAGTGTGGCATTAGTATGGGCTGCTTCAGGATGTGCCACCCGCCTTCCCACTATATAGATGGGACGACATTGAGGTACCACTCCCATTGCCAAAGGAGACAGAGGGGCTAGATTTTGAGGAGCTACCAGTAGGACCTAGGATAGTAGACCCAAGATGTACAGAGGCCTACACGGCATGGTGGGTAGGACAGTATACAGGTGTGTAGGTGGGGCCACAGCTTGATTTGCAGGCTATGATCAAAGAGTGGGATGCAGCTAGCCAGGAGAGGGATGCAACCCAGGGGCAGGTGACCATTTTGTAGGGGTAGGTCACAGTTTTGATAGGGCAGATGGTAGGGATGATAGGCCAGGTGGCTATGCTGATAAGACAGGTCACGATGTTACAGGGACAGTTGGCCATAGCCTAGGCACAGGCATTGGTAGGGCAGGTTTTGGGAGGATAGGGCCCGAGTCAACATCCACCTCAGTAGCCAGTTCAGCAGCCCACACAGTCAGCATCAGTGCAGCCATCATTTTCACAGCCTCAAGGTTCAGTGCAGGGCATGGTAGCAGGTCTGATGGGTCCATCACAGACTGTACCTATTACTAGGTACAACACTATGCTAGATGAGATCACGTATTATGAGGGAGCCATTAGGGGGTTCCCTCAGATACAATGATACTCTGAGATGAGGGCAGAGCTGAGCTGACATCGGTCTATGTCACGAGTGACTGCTTTAGGGTCTCACAGATGATGTAGATCAGAGGGTGGAGATGATACAACATCTTCTCGACCGCCACCACCACCACCACAGCCATTGCCTTGAGGGCATATTTTGATATGATGTATATACCGGCTTGCGAGCTGATGATGTGAGATGTATATTATAGATTTTTTGAGAGAGAGAGACAGAGAGGCACAAATTGTGCCATTGTAAAATTTTTTAATATATATATATATATATATATATATATATATATATGATGAGATATTTGATCATGGATGTGTTATGAAAATGTGTTTGATGTTTTAATGTTGGCAACATTTTTTATGTGTTTTAATGATGTATGATGATTATGATGATGCAAATAATTATATGATGATTATGATGATGTTTAAGGTTTATGATGATGTTTAGGTTATGACTTTTAGATTATGGTTTAATGGGGATGATGATTATGTTATGTTTAATGAGTATATGATGTGGATGCTTAATTTTATGATGATGATGTCATGACTTTTGAATTATGGTTTAATGATGTATGATGATGGATGGATTGATTGTTATGATGATGCTATTTTATGATTATGATGATGGATGGATTGATTGTTATGATGATGTTATTTTATTATGATGGCTTGATTATGCTAACGATTGTGGAAATATGTGATTAGTTATGATGTGATTGGCAGGTGACGAAAGAAGGTGACAGAAGGAATGACTGAGCTAACCCCAGAAGACCCCATGTCAACTAAGTGTTGCCTACATAACCCTTGTCCTAAGGGCCTCAGACCAATGTAGTTCTCCCTAGAAAGGGAGGAAGGGTTGAAGTTATAGATTATTTTTGGTCAAGGTCAAGTCATGGTCAAAGATAATATGGTTTGTCCATCAGGTAGATGAATAAACAGATGTGGCCGAGCTAACCCCAGACAATGTCGTGTCATCTGAGTGCTACCTACATAGCCCTAATTGTAGGGGCCTCAGACCAATGTAGTTCAGATGAGGAAACAAAGTGGTTGAGAGTTGGTTTGGTCATGAGAATGATTTAGCACGTCCCATATGTCTGATGGTACATGCTTGAAATGATGAGGAGAAAGATGATGTTATAGCCTTTTCCATATGGTGTATTCTGTAACATTGGTTGGGGTTTTTTATCCCTAGAAATCATCCATATTAGGTGATGGGTGTTTGCTAAAAATGAAATGAGTCTATTTATGCTTCAGCAAGTAATGGTTTATGCTTGACATAAATTGTGTGGTCGATAGTTTCCATGTGCATTGGTGTCCATAGAAACTAGTGTGAATAGGCTATGTGAATGGTCTGAAAAGAGATTTGGTTGGGTGGAAAATGATGTGGTTGAATGTGACCAAAGTGTATGGGCAGAAAGTGAAAGGCATATTCACCCTTTCATTGACAAGGACCAGAATGATAGCATAAATAGGGGTTGTTGGAACCAAAAGCCCCATTCATGCATTATGTCGTTGACCATGGGTTGTGTTAGAGAGATAAGCAAATCACTTTGACATTCAAATGAGCTCGAAGTCCCTTGAGTAGGTGATGTGATAGGTGAGGATAGGGTAACCCCTTTTAGTAGGGATAACCTTGCCCCTTTTTATAGGAGACACTGAGACGACTACAAGTCAAGTCCATGACCTTTTTTTTTTTTTTTTTTTGAGCAGACAAATCAAGTATAGAGATGTCATTTTGTTTTGTGGTCATTTGTGAAGCTGGTCGATGCTGGAAGCTTCTAAGAAAGTGTTGTTTGTAGCAAGATTTAGTCATAGCCATCCTTCGAGGGAGTGGTCTATATTTTTGCTTTATATATAAGGGCTTTGAATAGCTATCCTTCGAGGGAGCAGTCTATTAGCTACAACAATGATAGTACAGCTATCCTTCGAGGGAGCAGTCTGTCCTCTTTTGACAGAATTTTGAGTCATGGATAAGACTATAGAAGTTCAAGGGCTCCCTTTTATTAGGACAACGCATCCATACTTTATAAAAGGGTGACATAGGATTTGTTTAGGGGAATAGGGTTGAAAGGAATGAGGATTAAGAGGATGGGGATGAGCTCAAGTTAAATATCAAGTGAATGAGTACTCGACTAATAGTAGAATGGTCGCAGATGCAAGACATTAAGAGGCTTAGGTTCTGTCCGTCTGTCAAGAGAGGACAGACGATAAGTCCCTGACCCATACTTGTGCATTATGATGAAAGGTCTGAGCCAATTAGGAGCAAACTTGCCTCATTTACTTCACTCTATATTGGTCATATGTTGATTTTCTTTGAGGATGAGGTCTCCGATGTTGAAATCTCGTTCTCACAAATTTTTGTCATAGGCTCACTTGATGCCATGTTGATAGACATGGAGATGGTTGAGGGCAGCAAGATGATGTTCATCAAGTAACTCAAGTTGAGCTAAGCGATCTTGACAAAAGTCATCGTTAGAGAGAATGTCATGTAGAGAGATTCGGAGAGACGAGATCTATACTTTGAGAGGTAGGACAGCCTCTATTTCATACACTAAAGAGAAAGGGGTAACACTCATAGAGGTTTGAATGCTAGTGTGGTAGGCCCACAAGGTGAAGTGAATGTGAATGTGCCAATCCCTTCCAATGTCATTGACCACCTTCATGAGAATTTTAGTTAAGATTTTGTTGGAGGCCTTGACCTGCCCATTTGCTTGTGGGTAGTAAGGCAAAGAGAAGCTGAGCTTGATGCCAAATGAGTCACAGAGTTTTTGGATGGTTTTATTTTTGAATGACTTGCCGTTATCGGTGATGATTTTATGAGGGACACTGAAATGACAGATGATGTGGGTGTTGATGAAGTCGACAATTTTGTCAGCTTTTGTGGAGATGAGAGGAATGGCTTCCACCCATTTAGTGAAATACTCGATGGTGGTGATAATGGATTGGTGTCAAAGAGACGAGTGAGGGTTAATCTCACTGATGAGATCTAAGCCCCACTGTGAAAAAGGCCAAAAATCTTGAGCAACTTGTAAGGCGTGGCTAGGGAGATGAAGCAAGTTAGAGTGCTGCTGGCACTTGATGCAACACCAAACATAGTCGCTACAGTCTTGATGAAGAGTGGGCCAATAATAGCCCAGGTGAAGAATGCGCTTGGCAACCGAGTTACCACTAAAGTGTCTGCCACAAATCCCATCGTGGACCTGTTTAATGGCATGAGATGCTTCAGTGGAGGTTAGACAGTGAAGAAGGAGGCCGTCGAAACCTCTTTTGTAGAGAAGACCCCCTAGCATGGTATATTGAGCCATGTGTTTGATAAAGGCCCGTCGTGCATTGCTAGAGAGGTTGGGAGGAATGATAGAATGAGTTAAGTAGTCCACAAGTTGTTTATACCAAACATCTCATGGACTAGAGTCTATGGTGTTGACATGGTTGATGTTAGGAGAAATGTATGAAGGCAATGGCACATGATGCACCGTGACAAAAATCCTTGATGAAGATGACGAAGATGGAATATGCGAGGCGAGAGAAGCCATGGTGTCAGTAAACTTATTTGTGGATCGAGGAACAGTCTGCAAGAGGTAATGATCGAAAGAGGCAAGAAGGGTGTCAACATGGTGTTTGTACCTTTGCAAAATTTCATTTTTATAGAGGTATAAATTGTTGACTTGATTGATGACCAGTTGCGAGTCGTCAAAGATGTTGATGGTCTTGATGCTTAAAGAAAGGGTGGTCTGAAGTCCCAAAAGTAAGGCTTCATATTCAGCCATATTATTGGTACATTAAAAGTCAAGTTTGAAAGATGGAGGCATGGGCTCACCTTCGTGTGGGATGAGAATGACTCTCGCACCCCCACCGAGTTGACATTTGGAGCCATCGAAGAACATGGTAATTTGATAGACTGTGTCATCAGTGGAAAGTGTGGTGATAGATTCATTGGGAAACTCGCACTGAGAAGGTTGATTGTCAGGTAGAGAGGCATTTGCCAGTTGGTCAATGATTGTTTTCCCCTTGATGGATTTCTACTAGATAAATTCCAAGTCAAACTCAGCAAGAAGCATGAGCCAACAAGCCATACGCTGGTTTTGGTATAGCTTGGAATGCATGTATTTAAGAGGGTCAGTGTGAGTGATGACAAAGGTCTTGTGATTAAGAAGATAATGGCAGAGCTTGGTAGTGGTGAAGACTAATGCCAAACAGATTTTCTCGGTATGAGTATACCAAGTTTCATAGTCGATAAGTGTTCAGCTTATATAGTAAACTGCTTGCTCACGGTGTTGCTCGTCTCGGTGCGTGATCATGGCACCTAACGAATGGTTGGTTACTAAGATGTAAAGGTAGAAAGGTTGATCATCTTTAGGTAGAATGAGGACTAGTGGAGAGACCAGATAGCATTTGAGGGCTTCAAAAGCCTCTTGGTAGTCCTTATCCCATTTAAAGGAGACGTCCTTCTTGAGGAGATAGTCGAAGGGTTGGCAGCGGTCAAAAAGCTACGAGATGAAGCGATAGATGGACTGGAGCTTCCCTTGCAGACTGTGAAGTTGCTTGAGATTGGTCAGAGGTGGCATCTCGAGGATAGCATAGATTTTAGCGGGATCTATCTCGATGCCACGGAGAGAAACAATGAAACCCAGGAGCTTGCCTGAGAGGACCCCAAAGACGCATTTCTTGGGGTTAAGGCAGACATTGTATTGAAGAAGGTGAGAGAAGATGATCTTGAGGATGGTCAAATGGTCACGGCAAAACTTGGATTTACCTAGCAGGTCATCCACATAGTCCTCCATGATTTTGTGGAAGAGATCATGGAAAATGTAAGTCATGGCACGTTGATATGTGGTGCCTGCATTCTTCAGGCTAA
The DNA here is from genome assembly GCA_037957365.1 of Torreya grandis. Taxonomy (NCBI): domain Eukaryota; kingdom Viridiplantae; phylum Streptophyta; class Pinopsida; order Cupressales; family Taxaceae; genus Torreya; species Torreya grandis. The sequence continues at coordinate 250,149 of JARHVA010006017.1, forward strand.
AAGGCATGACCCGATAGCAAAAAGTCCCCCATGGGGTGATGAAGGTAGTCTTGTGCTGATCTTTTGGTGTGATCAGGATTTGGTTATATCTTGAAAACCCATCCATGAGTGATAGCATCTCATGATCGGCCATGAGATCAACAAGTTGGTCAATGTTGGGAAGAGGAAAGTCATCCTTGGGGCAGGCTAGGTTGAGGTCGCGATAGTCCATGCAAATTTAGATCCCTCCAGTTGCCTTGGTGATAGGGATGATGTTAGACACCCAATGTGGATAATCAATGGGTTGGATGAAAGAGATAGAGAGAAGGTGCTGAAGCTCCTCTTTGACAAGGAGCGTGACACGAGGATGCATCTTATGAAGCTTTTGCCTGACAGGCTTAGCCTCTGGTTTAGTGACGATGTTATGGATGACAATGTTGGGGTCGATGCCAGGCATGTCACTATAGGTCCAGGTAAAGGCCTTGCTATGATCTGAGAGGAACTGGGTGTAGTCGAGCTGCTCCTGGGTGTCTAGAGATTGACCAATCTTTAAGATGTGAGGAAAATCAGAAGATGGGAGGTTAATGTCAATGGTTGATTCATTTAATATAACTTGTGTTTCAGAAGGAAGGGAGCATTGAATGAAATAGTCGTCGGTGCCCATGTAGGTGAGAATGGTGTTGTCGTCTATGCAATGGATGGTGTTAATGGTTACTGATTCATCGTCTATCATGTTAGGATAAACGAGAGGGAGAGACCTGGATACCCCACTTAGCTGGTAGGTTAGGGGTTCCAAGCGAATGGTGTTTATGCCAAAAAAAATTAGGAGGGATGGAAACCACTGACTCCATAGATGAAGAGGGAGGAATAGGCAAGCTTGGAGGAGATTGGTTGATGGTTGGTTTGGGGCAAAGGTCTGCAGAGGCCTCAGTGGGTTCTTGGAAACCCAGACCATGTCGTTTCTTGGCATTGTCATCATTTAATAGTTTGATGGGCTAATGGGAGCCTTGCTCGTAGTGCTCAAAGCCAAAACCCTTCCATGCACACTTATAAAGGTAGGTGTGAGCAAAGGTGGGGTTGCCAAGAAAAGAGAAGTCAGATGTGAATGGCTGAGGTGAGGAGAGAGGATTCCCATCTGTAAGAGCTCGATCTAGCCCCCCATAGATGAGATTGATTTGAAGGCTAGGAGGACCGTAAGGAATGACTGTTCTGATCTGATGGTCATAACTTGGACTGTGGTGAAGTTGTCCATACTCTTGCAGAGTCTGGAACATGTCTAAGGTAAGTAAGTGATATTCCCCAAGTGAAATTTGTTGGAAGATATCTTCCATGGGGTCCTTGGTTGTCACTTGAGGAGTTGGTGTGAGGGCGACTACCGTTTGCGAACTAGTTGAAGCTTCCACAGATGGAGGTGGTGTCTGGGCTGGTGTCTTGAGAGGAATGAGAATGTCATTTGGTTGATAGGTCATGTTACAAGTTTTGAAAGGAGATGGGTCAGCAGGAATGACATGGACTTGCCCATCGTGTTCAAATTTGACATAACGATGCAGTGTAGAAGGGACACAAGCCATGGCACGTATCCAGGGTCATCCTAACAACATGTTATATTAGAACTCTCCTTTGATGATGTAGAAGAGCTCTGGGACTATCCACGGGCCAACACAAATATGGAGGACAATGGTGCCAACGGTAGTGGCAATGGTGTCATTAAAGGATCGAAGGATTGCATCAGTTTTTGATACGCAATTCTTAGGGAGGGCCAATTGATCATAGGCATGAGTAGAGATGATATTAATGATGGCACCTCCGTCAATCATAACTCGCTTAATGCAGGTTCAATCGACATAGGCTATGATGAAGAGAGCAATGTCCTGATCTTTCGAGTTAGAGGTAGGAATTTTAGAATCGCTGAAAGTGACAGAGGCAATGGGGGATAATGAGTGGACCAGGGCAGCTAGTGGTTGGGGGTCTTCGGGTTGGACCTCCACTACCTGTAAGGCTCTGATTAGAGCTTGATGATGTTGGGGTGAGCTTTGGATGAGGTCATACAAGGTCATCTTCACAGACATTTGGTGAAGCTATATTAACATAGAGTCATGGATTGCCCCTGAAGAAGAGGGTTGGGATGCACCCAGGATAGAAATTTTAGGTTTTGGTGGTTGAGGTGGCTTGACAAAGGGATAGGTCCAAGGAATGGCAGCTTTTTCTTTTGCCTTATCCTTTTGTGACCTAGTGGCTACACTGATGGTGTTAATTTCGAAGAGAGGGGGTGAAGGAGATGAAGGGGCCATAGTCTGTTGATGAGATGTTGATGATGACGAAGAGGTTTGAGAGTCATGGGAAGGTGTCAGAGGTCTGTCGACAGTGTCCTCAAGAAGAAGGGTGTCTTTTTCCATGTATCAGTGAATGACAACTTTGAGGGCACAACAATTCTCGATGTCATGCCCCGGTGTGCGATGATATAGGCAAATCTTAGTATCATCAAACCAAGAAGGTTTTGACCCAAGAGGTTGGAATGGTTTGATAGGCAGAAGGGTTATGCTAGAGGTTTGCAAAATTTGGTGCAATATCAAGGCATATGAACCTACTAAGGGGTCCGTGCTTGTTGATGCGTGAGACGTTGGTGACTTTTGCTTGGGAGGTGTTGAAGGAGGCTTTCATACCACCTTTTGGGTTGGTGGTGTGGCCATGTGCGTAGATGACACTTTCTTTGTGAGAGGTACCAAATTTTTCAGAGGAGATAAGCTTGTGGTAGGCAAAGGGAGTAATGGCGGTAACTTGTTTTGGTTAGGGGTTGGACTAGGAAGCACTCCTATCATGGTAGAAGGATGAGGACCCAAAATGGAGGGCAATGTTGATGGTGGAGGAGGAGTTTGCCATCATGGTTTAGCAGTCTTCTTTGGTTTGGTTTGAGGACTACTATTGGGTGAGGTAAGGTTCAAGTCTACCTTCACTTGCGGGTGAGTGAGGTTAGTGACGAGGTGAACACCGAGTGATTTGATTGGTTTTGATGTAGTGGATGAGGGTTTTGGTTCTGATGTGGATGGTTGAGGTTTTGAAGGTTTAGAAGTAGAAGTCTGGTCTTTGTTAGAAATTTTTGGAGATTTTGTCACAAGAGGGTTGGTGGCATGAGATGAGATAGGCCAGGTAGGATGAGGAGCTTTGAGTTCCTCCCATAATGCCTAATGTTTCAATTTCCTCGAATGGAGAAGTCCTAGTTTCTCCACTAATCAAGAAAATGGTTAGGAAGATGCCAGATGAGGCTTTGGTCCTTCAAAAGATGTGGATGGTGGCAGGGCTAAAAATGTGTTAAGTGTAGTAATCTCAGACTCAAGGCATGAGGGAGTCACAATTGGTTCATCTTTGGTCGAAGAAGGCAGAGAGACAGGTTCTTCCCTTGGTGGAGAAGGAATCAGAGAATGTGGCTCCTCAAGAGGATAGAGGGCAGGGATGATTGTGCCTTCTACCTATGGTTGAGGAGTAGGAAGGGTAGGGTCCTCCATTGGTAGCAAGGTGGACGGTGGGGCTAGTGGTGCCGGTATGGTCGAGGCATCCTCTAATATAAGGGAAGTCGATGGAGAACTAACAGGAGAAGATTCATCCATGTGTGATGGACTGATGGGTTGACTAACCTCTTGAGACTGTGAGAGAGGTTGGTCAGGGATGAGAGGCGAGACAGTGTTGACTGTGCGTATGTTATGCTCTTGAGAGTCATTAGTCATGGTATGCATATTGTTTTGGCTAGGCAGATGGTTAGGAAAGGGTTGTTTGAAGATGTCTATGATTTAATTAGGTGGCACATTCGGGTTGTCCAAGATGAGGTCACCTTTATCTACCATGTCTTGAATGATGTTCTTAAGAGTCTTACAGTTGCTCGTGTCATGGCCTTTGACACAGTGATAATTGAAAAAGTCGTTCACCCTATACCACGCAGGGATTGTGCTTGAGGGATCAAATTGAGGAGGCAGTCAGATTTGGGGGAGATTGAGAACTCCCTATTTGATAAGTTTGTCCAGCATAGATGTGTATGACTCTCTTAGTGGAGTATACTGACGCTGCACATATCTTTGCTGGAATTATCATGTGATACTTTGGGATGTAGACGGTTCAGGCTGGTTGGTTGTTGTTGAAGATGATGGTCTAACGACTACATCATTTGCTGATGCCTTAGATTTGGGATTAGAAGAAGAAGGTTTAGAGGAAGAATCATTGGACTTGGTGTTGGGGTTTTTACTCCACAAGTTGACTTTGTTTTCCTCGACGACACACAGTTCAAGCTTCCTAGCCATCGTGAAAGCTTTGTCAAAGGTGCAGAATGTCTGGACCTACAAGGTAGAGGAAATATGTTTAGCACATGCCTGAGAGAAGAGCTCGATGAGCTCGAGTTGGGGCAAAGAAAAAGAGAGCTGGTTGATTAAGCCTCTCCAACAGGCAACAAAATCGGCTATGGATTCGTTGTCAAACTGTCAGATAGAATATAGATCTATGATTGAGACCTTTTTGGTGATATTGATCAAAAAGTGGTCGAGGAAGAGTTGGGCTATCTGGGTGAATGTGAAAAGAGAGTGACTGGTGAGAGAGTTGTACCAGTCGAGAGCAGCACTAGAAAGCGACATGGGGAATGTGCGTAAAAGTAACGCATCATCATGGGCTATCAAATAACAAGCATGTCTGAATGTTTGTAAATGTTGTTGTGGGTCTTCCTTACTCTAAAAGCGAGTGAACTTAGGAAGCTCCCACTGACTACGATACAGCCAGATTGGGATAGAGGGATGGATGGGTTCATTACAAATTTGGTCATATGACAGGACATTTCTTGAGCCCAAAATTGAGGTCTCAAGATTAGACATTTTGTCCATCAACATTTTGATTAGGTCTGTTGATGGATTTTTGGGTGGAGCGCCCCCTAGGTTGTAAGGTGCTAGAAGGGGCGTATGACGTAGTCGGTTGCGCTTGTATAGGTGCAATGTATTGATAACTAGCCATTGGGATAGATGTGGAAGCCAGGGGTGGTTGCATCGTAAAGGTAGAAGGCACGACTAGGCTTGATGTTGCCATAGGTGGTTGGATAGTGGCAACACTAGCCAATGGATGAGTAGCCACCCTGGTGTTGATGGGGGTGAGAGTAGGCGGGATAGAGACAACTAGATTTTGGAAAGGGGTAGAGGTTTGTTGGATAGTCTGCGGTTGATGGGGGGCCGAAACCCTAGTGGAAGTGGGCCCAAAGATTGAAGGAGAAGCCACACTTTGAAGATTAGTCATGGGCTGGTTATTAGTCAAGGTGATGGCTTGGGTGTCTATGGGTTAAACCACAGGCGCTATTGATATGGCTGTTATCTCGACTAAGGAGGTTGGCATCCCATAAATTGGGTTACCTAAGGAGTCTCGCGTTCAAATTCGTGCAAGATAGTGTTGAAGGGCTTTGACATTGAGGTCCAAGAATCTTTTGAAGTCTTGGTCCCCCTCAGGGACAATGGGAGGCTGAGTCGGGGTCGGTTGGGTAGGAGTTCATTCAGTCTCTGAATGATACTCCATTAGAGGACTAGTTATGGACGACGAAGGCGGAAGCGGTTGTTGCCTCGCATGGTCAACAAGAGTCTTGGTTTAACTACGTGTCAAAACCATTCAAGGCAAGATAATACGTCTTTACTAGCTCAAACAACCAGATAATAACAGAAAAGAAGATGAAGACAAGCAAACCCTAAACATTAAATTCTTAAGAATAAATTTTTAGGATCGTGTTGGCTTATGCCTTAGAGTGTGTTTGGGAAGTTGGCTTTTAGAACGGGTCCTAGAAAAAGCAGTCTAAAATTGGTTTCAGGTTAGTTTTGGTGCTCAAGAGACTGTGTTAGGTTTCATACGTGGCCTGGTGCTAAGGATCAAGCTCCCCTCACTTCACGAACCTAGAGATAAGTTGGGCCGCTTAGCTAGTATATACTTCCCCTAGAGTTTATACTCTACCAGAGAACAAAGTGGGCTCTCCCCTTAGTAGTGAAGTCCAAGTAGGATTACTGGGAAGGGTAAGGTATCCGCTAGGTGATGAAATCCTAGTCGGGCCTTGTCTCAAGTATGTTTAGATGTTTATTTTGTGAAAGTGGTTTGGATGTGTAACATAAGTGGACTACACTTTATTCATGATGCATTTTTAATTACTAGATGTGTGGACTAAATATGCAGTCAATCAGAAATGAGATGCAATATATTTTAAGCCCAAATTGAAATGTGTGTTCGGATGTAGACAAGTGGAGAAAGGGTTGAAGAGTATGAGTTTTTACTACTCTAAGATGCAAGAAAAGAAAGAAAAAGAATTATTCTTTTTAACTTTGCTAATGGTGTCTTTTGGAAGAGACAGAAGAAAAAGATGCAAGGAGAGACCTAATGCACCTATATGAAAAGTTTGGTTTAGAAGAAAAGATTATGAACCCAAGGAAAATTCCTAGGGTCCCACTGGGCGTGCCAGAATGTTTCTAACAATTTTCGCTTTTCCACATTCAAGAGATGAAAGAAACTAAGTGATGGTCTAGGGTTAGATGTTACCCGGATGAAGTCAGCGCACCATATCCAGACATTGAAGGGACTCCTCTTTGGCTGTGGAGGATGACACCTGCAGATGAAAGAGACTTAAACAAGAAGATTGTTAGATAGATAGGTGGTAGACTGCTAAGCAAAAGCTTGATCCCAGAACTACAAAGACTTCCTGAAGGGGTGACAGTCTACTGGTTGATAAAACCAAAATTTTTCTAGAAAAGGAAATGATAAAAAATTGAACAAAAGAAATAAAAAAATGTGTACTTGTATGTGGCAATCTGTCTTTCACAGTCACCGGCGTTGGTTAGTCTGCCGACGTCGAAAGGTCAAGGTTGCCGACGTCGGTTAGTCTTCTGATGTCGGTAGGGGTAATGGTCGATGTCGGTCAGGGCAATGGCCTTGGACAGGGTCTGGATGGGTTTTTATGGTCGACAGAGGGATCTAGAAGAAGTTTGGGTCTGTTTCAAGTTGCAGGGGGGTCAATAGAACCTTAAGAGGGACAAAGGGTAGAGGAGAGGTTGTCAGAAGGAATAAGGATGTGGGGAAGGCCTCTCAGCCTCTCTAGGGAGAAAGTCAGGGATGGTCTGGTCTACAGTATTTAAAAATAACAGAATAAGACTAGCTACCAATGCTTTTCAAAATATTGAAATAAAAGGACAAAAGAAACACTTAGCTCCTGCTTGCTGAAGAAGGAGTGTAGAAGACTTGTTGCTGATGCCACTGATGTACCTACAATGTCTTTAACCCAAAGTCTGGAGCTATTTCTGCAGAGTGCCTGTAGCCTGTGATGCTTGGTGTGTGTCTGGAAGAGAGGGAGAGAGAGGTCAGATTCTAGGTGCAAAAGAATTCGTATTCGTGGGGGGCCGCAACAGAAGCAGAAATGCAGTTTTAAAGAGACTGACGTCGGTGAAACCGCCGGTGTCGGCTGAATATTGATCGACGTCGACAACTAAAAAATAGGAAAAAGGGGCTAAAAATAGCCTTTTGCCTGTTCTTCCATCTGTCAGGGTTAGCTGGTTGTTAGAAAATAGACGAGGGCGGGTTTTATTAGGCGTGAGGATGAGTGGGGGAATTAAAATGGGGGTTAAGCATTTAAGACTTGGCATGGGGTGAGGGAGGCATCCAAGGAGAGGTATCCTAAGAGGGGTGAGGTGGCAAAGGGGGGATTATTAATTTATTTTAAATTAATAATTGAGTGGGTTAGAAATGGTTAGGAGGGGATCAAAGGGGACCAAGGGGTGACCAAGGGATAAACACGATTTCGGTGTCTACAATTGCAATGATTAGAATTTTGTAATATAAGTACAATTAATTAATTAAAAATTGAAAGTAAAGAAACACACAAGGTTTTAACTTATCTTATTTTCAAAAGTGAGTTAAAAAGAGTAGATATAATGTAATAAACCCAATCAAGACCACTAAAAAAACACATTAATTTTTTTTAAAAGTGATCCCTCTAGGAACAATGTAAACAGTCCAAATACATATAATTTTAATTTTTATATTGATAATTAATATAGATATCCACTTATGTAATGTCGATTTGGCTCAAGAAACTATTCTCAGTCCTTTTCTTAGAATAAGACAAGATCAACCTAAAGTCTATCTTTCTTCTATTTTTAATTTTGTGTTGTTTGCTGATAAATTTGTTTTATTAATAGTTGAAAATAAAAAATTATAAGTATGTTGAGGAGATTTTCTAGTGATTAGAGAATGATTTGGGACTGAATCAATTGTTTAGATAATGATGATTGGATGTTTCAACATAACATTCAAATTAGGGATTTGGTATAAAGTGATTATTTAGGTAATGTGGGATAGGGGTGATGGTAAAAAAAATGGTTAGAAGAATCAAATAATCGAAGTTACATTAAGTGATCAAATGAATGTGCATGCTTAACAGAACCTTTTTTTTAGAAGTTGTGTTATAAAGGATTTGAAGCACACAAACACTAAAAAATGTTAAGGAAATTTTCCCAAATAATATCAGCATGTGTCAATCGATCCCCATACCCCTCATCATCAACTTCATTACTTAGATAATTTATCAAATTATGGTTACCATTATAGAAACATTGAACATCAAGGGTTGACATTCACTATCATATCTATGAACAATATGAATCCAAGAGGGGAAATTAGTATGGTATTAGTATGAATAAAATCAAACAAAATACACTAATAAAAACTTACACCTCTAGCCTAGACACTCAAAGAGCAAGTGAACAAAACAACTAACTACCAAATGAAAACAAAACAAATAATTTTACCTTCTATGAGAATAAGAGTTGTATGTTGGAAATAAGTTGATGTGCTCAATTGTGTGATCAAGAATTTTTTAGCAATGGAGCTTCATGCACCACCTCTCTTTGTCACCTTGGTAATGTTGGGCTTGGCTTTGGCTTTGGTTTGGATTATCTTAGTAAATGGGCATGATAACATTATATCAATGGGATCTTTGAAGGCAATTTAGCATCATAACATTACACTAAAAATAATATTATTAAACAAAGGATAAGGCCTTGTATTTATAGCCTTACAAACTAACTCTAACCTAAGTGTAGTTAGGTTAGAGTTAATTGTGGTTGAATTTAAACTAACCTTAGTTACGTTGAGGGGATATACATTTAATATTTGGGATAGATATCCCATTTATTAAGCATGGCTCTCCATTTTTGAATTTAAGTCATTTATTGAGATACCTTCAATTCTTTGACTTTGAGTATGATGACATCATCATCACCTCATTTTTATTGAAATTTATCTTTTGAAAAATTTATTTCACTAATTGCACATATAAATTTCACTTAAGCATTTAATTTAATTTGATTAGTTAATTCATTCTGCTTAGCTTTTTTGCACTTTAAGAATTGTTTAAGTGCCCCACTTAATGGGTCCAAAGGCTAATCTGTCAATTTACGAGGTCGCAAGTTGACTGGAGATGAATCTATGAGAAGTTATTGTTGTGTACAAGATAATACCCAAAATAGGGATGCCTCAACATGATTTTAAGCACTAATGTCTGATGTGTAGACAAAATTGGGATATTCAGTTATTCTTAAGTTTAATTTGCACTATTTGGTAGAAGTCAATTTGAAGTTTGGTTGGAAGCCATTTGTGGCTAGAATAGGGTGTCTACAATATCAAGAATGCACTCACTGTCTGGATTTTATATCAACCCTTCATTTACATTTAATCACTATGCAACAATGAAGGAATATATATATATATATATATATATATATATATATATATATATATATATATATATATATAGTGCATAAGAAGCACATATATACTTTTCATCTTAAAATTGTTTTTTTATTTTATATTTTTGAAATAACAAGTGAATTTGAGATCCATATCATTATTTTATGAGAATATTAGCTGATGGAGTACAAGGACACTTCAAATTGTTATTTTTTTTCTCTCCTTGCACATATATAAGTCAAAAGAATTCATATCTTTATCATTATTGTTATTATCGTTGCCATATTTCTCCATGATCCACATTTAAATGCTTTTAAATAAGAAGACAACACTCCACACATTCAATTTAATTGTCTTTGTGGGCTTATGGGATCTATTAATCTCCATGGCTATAGTTAGAGTCTTAACACTAATAAGCTCAATGGAAATCTATCCACCATGTTTATCTAGTGCCTTATTTCATCTATAAATGTATCTATGTGATTTAGCAATGGAAAAGTAGTGATTATGGGACCAAACAGTTCCACCATCACTCCCACAATGGAAACCTTTACTCTTTGGTGATATTATTTTTCAATCCTACACTCAAGGATTCTTATTTATGATTTGAGCCTTAGCTATAGATTGAATAATCCTTTTTTATAGAGGCTCTTGCTTGTGGGACTAATACCACATGTCAGGGGGCCCACATTGTACAACATCTTACAAGGTGGAAACATTTTTATTTTTCATTTTCTATTGATGAGGGTGGACAAGGATGTCATAAGAGTTGATTTGATTGTAATAGAACTCCACGTCTAATGTTGGACTCGAATCACTAGTGGTGGTTGGGTTTAAATGACCTCTATCATCCATTACAAATGAATCCATAGCTTTCAAGGTGGAGACATCTTTGGTTTATCATTTTCTATTGTTGAGGGTGGACAAGGATGTCATGAAAGCTGATTTGATTGTATCAAATCTCTGTGTCTAATGTGAAACTCAAATCATGATGCAATTTTTCTAATGTGGGGACAAGAAATTGATGCAATGTTGCCAATATATTGACACCCAATTTCAAAAGTGATGTGCACCAAGAACCAAAATCAAGTGACTGAAAAAAATTACCAAGTGTCATAGTCCGATCACCCTGATTCAAACAAGAAAGGAAAGACAAGTTGGCCCAATACAATAATATGTGTCAAAATATTTCACTATAAAGAAACAAAATAGACCAATGACGAAGCAACCAAAGTTCACAAGGTAAATTAAATAAAAAAAAAGACAAAAAAATATCAAATTCAGAAAAATAAAAAATTACATCCCCTTTGGCGTTCTTTGTACCATCAGGGTAACTGATAATTAGAGTTATTAGCATAAACATGGTATCTAATTTATAGAGTTCATAAACTAAAAACCATAAATATAGTATCTAATTTATAGAGTTTATAAACTAAAAACAATAATAAGTGCAAACATGTTATCTAATTGATATCTCGTCACCACTTAACTTACCAAAAAAATGATTGTTATTATACATGAGAACTCTTCCTTTTAATGAAAGGGTTTAAATTTTGATACTCCATTTAAAATGACTCTCTTAAATTATATAAATAATTTAAAATTGAAAATAAAAAATGAAAGGGTTAAAGTTTGATTGGTGAGGATGATACTTGTTTATATCCATCTACCAAGGTATAAATATTTTTAAAATATTTGACAAGGAGAGTCAAATGATTAAGGTGAGGATCGTGTTCTACGTAATTTTGATGGCGTAGATGCCTCTTTCTCATTGTTGCTTAGCCAAAGGAACTTATCGATTTAAATGTATACTTAATCAACATAATATATCTACTGTTTATTTATTTTTAAAATATGAGCATAGATACCAACAATCTATGTAATATATATATATATATATATATATATATATATATATATATATATATATATATATATATATATATATATGTCAATGAAAACAAATAATTCGTATTATAAAAACATAATTAAACTTAAATATGTAAAATTTTCCATATAACAATTCCCAAATAAATAAATAGAATGCGCATGTTTTTTTTTTTTTGATAATTAGGGGAATCGAGGTTTAGCCCAGCATAATGGAACTTATTCAACTCTAATTTGTACAGGATGAATCTTCCCCCTTCCCCTTGCCCCCATAACCACCTAGCTAGCTATGTAAATGCAAGGGTAACCATTCCCCTAGTTCCTGGGAGGTATTAAACCTAGGTAGGAGCCGACACATCACTCAGGCCCTACCATTACGCCTATAAAAATGGACATGTTAATCCTATATGATTGGGTCGTAAATGATTTTGTATGTTTTACCATGTAATCTGTAAGTCATTCTGATATGATAGAGAAAGCTAACAAATAATGTTTGTAACTTGCAAGACGTGTTGATGTTGATCCATTTTAGCCTAACAATATTTAATGATTTTGAAATATACAAAGATGCCAAATTTTTTGCGCTGGTTGAGACTTGAAGGTAAGCTAGCTTCCACCCAAAAATCATAAGGGAGATGAGCCATTGTTAACAACATGGTACTTAAATGAAGTATTTAAAATTTAACATATATTTGATTTAGTATGTATTTGATTCGTATATTTCATTTATTTTATATTTAAGTAGAGGGAAATTTATATTCTAAATTGATTTAAAATAGATAATTTGAAATATATTACAAATTAGATTGGTCTTATTTATACACATTAGGTATCTAATAATTATCATAAAGGTATTTCATTTTCAACCCACATGTTTAATTTCCTCTCCAGATCTAAGCATTTTTATTTTAACATGTGTATAGATGTAATTATGTTTTGTTTAACAAATTTTATTCTATGGAATTAATTATGGTAGGTGACAACGAGGTAGAGTAAAGCAGTCTATTAAAAATAGTGGCTAAAAATCATGGAGAGCTCGATTGGATTTGAATTCGATCATATTATAAGGATCTGATCCACTCGTAACTAACCTCCATTATATAAATAAACCCAACCATATTCTCTTCTTCCTCACCCTCAGTGTTTTTCACCTTTCACTTTGTTGTCTTTCTATTATTTTTTATATTTTTACAATTATATAGTTAATCTAAATAATGAAACCAAAAACTATCAAGACAAATAAAATTACTAAAAAGCCAAGATTATGAACAATAACTTGTAATAATTTGTGTTTAATGAATTGAAATAGTTAGAAACCTAAACCATACTTAAATAAGCCTCAACTCAGAATTTAGAGTTGACATGCAAAAATTTTAAAAAAAACTAAAATCTAAAAAAATGTCTATTTTTAATAGTCATTATTTATAGTAAGTTTCGCACACAAGCATGTATAGCTCTAAATCTCTCTCTAAATAATCTAAACACTATAATTATCCGATCAGGCAATATTCAACTAAAGTTGACATCTGGTTCTAAAAATATACAATTTTTAAAAATAGAAAATTTCCCAAAAAATCATTAAACATTAATTTCAGACCCTCAAATAATCATGTATGGCCTCCAAAAAATATTAAAAAAACTCTAAATGGATAGAATAGCTTTAGACAACATCAAAATTTTCAAGACGGTCATTTTGGCATGTGGAAGAGCTCAAACGGAGCCATGGGTCAAAAGTTATGGCCTTCGAAAGATCGGCCTATTTTTCTGCATCATTCTTCTCTGGTTGAAAACAACTCAGCTCCTGTGAGTTGACCTGATCATACTGCTGCCATTTATCTTTATCAATCTTCTTCATCTCCCATTATGTAATCCAAGTGATGTCTTCTTATTGCAATCTTTCCCACTACACCAAATACTTGTTATAATTCCCTTGCCTTGTGTTCATTGTCTTCATATCCAAAACTTGCACTATTTTTTCTTTTTTCTTCTTTGGAGCCTGTTGCTTCCAGTTCACTTCATCATCTTCACCATCTTCTTCATGGAATACATATAAATTTAAAACATTAAATATTGGAGATATATCAAACTATTATGGTAAACTCACCTCATAAGCATTGTCATTGATTTTCTTCACAATTTTGCATGGTCCAATTTTCTTGTACTTCAACTTGTTATATGTGCCTTTTGAAAATCTTTCTTTCCTCAAGTAAACCATTATCAAATCTCCTTCTTCAAATACCTTTGATTTTATTTTGACATCTGTTGTTGCTTTATATTTCTCATTACTTTCCTGTAACTTTCTTCTTACTCCTTACAACTGCTACATATGCTCTACAAATGCTTCTACATCATCACTAATTCGATCTGTAATTGGTAATTATATCAAATCTAAAATACCCATAGGATTTCTCCCATAAAAAATTTGAAATGGTGACTTTTATATTGATCTATTCACTAAATTGTTATATGCAAACTCAGTTTGTGGTAAAGCCAATCTCATTGCTTGGGCTTCTCTCCCACTATGCATCGCAATAAATTTCCCAAGATCCTATTCACAAATCATGTCTATACATCTGTTTTTGGGTGATATGCACTATTGAATTGTAGCTTAGTACCCATCTTCTTCCACAAAGTCCTTCAAAAATGACTTAGAAATTTTGTGTCCCTATTTGAAGTAATAGTTTTTGGAATACCATGCAATCTCACGATATCCTTAAAAAATAATTTTGCAACTTTAGTGACATCATTGTTTTTATGACATGCAATGAAATGAACTATTTTATAAAAGCTATCTACAATAATAAAAATTGAATCATTACCTCTCTATGTGTTTGGCAATCCCAACACAAAATCCATAATCAAATCTATCCATGGTCCTCTTGGGACTGGTAATGGCATGTATAGTCCAGTATTTTATGCATGTCCTTTACCCACTTGACATATTATGCACCTTAAAACATACCTTATAAGATCTCTCTTCATCTTTGGCCATAAATATTTTTCCTCCACCAAACTATTATTTTCATCTTACCAAAATGTCTAGCCAAACCACCACTATGTAATTCTCTTATTATACTATCTCATAGAGATCCAATTGAAATGCACAATTGTTTCCTTTTGAAGAGATAACCTTCTTGTATAAGATACTCATCATGTATATCATATGTCCCACCTGTTAATGGATTCCTGCACTACTCAACTACCTTGTCAAAATATGGATTAGTATCATATAATTCTTTGATAGCTTCAAATCCAATTACTTCACTCACCATAGCAGTTAATAATGTTATCCTCCTTCCCAATGTATTCGTTACTTGATTATGTTTTCCTGATTTATGTTTCAACACAAAAGTATAACCCTACAAGAAATAAACCCACTTTGCAAGCCTACTATTCAACTTCTTTTATGTATTTACATACTTCAAAGCCTCATAATATGTAAATAGGATAAACTCCTTACGCAACAAGTAATGCCTTCATTGTCTTAATGCTTATACAATTGAATAAAGTTCAACATCATAAATAGAATACTTTTTTCTTACCTCATTCAATTTCTCACTAAAATATGCTATTGACTTTCTTTCTTAACTCAGCACAACACCAATTCCCATAAATGAAGCATCACAATCAACCTCAAACACTATACTAAAATTTGGTAATGCTAAAATTGGTCTTTCTTTAATCTTCTTCTCCAAAAATTCAAAGCTTTATGTGGCTGCTCTAGTCCATGCAAATTCTTTCCCTCTCATGCAATCTGTTATTGGTGCCATAATACTACTAAATTTTTTAATATTTTTTCTATAAAAAATTGCTAAACAATGGATACTTCTTACCTCTGTAATTATTTTTAGAATAGGCCACTCAATAGTTGCCTTTATCTTTTTTTCATCCATTTTTACACCATCTACTAAAACTACAAATCCCAAAAATACCAAACTACTCTGCATAAACCTACACTTCTTCAAATTTGCATACAACTTCTCCTTTCTTAAAAAATCCATTACCATTCTAAAATGTTGTAAGTGTTCTTCTTTAGTCTTATTGAATATCAAAATAAACAACCACAAACTTACCAATATATTTTTGTAGTATTGTATTCATCACCCTCATAAATATGCTAGGTGCATTAGATAATTTGAATGGCATCATCATCTACTCATATAAGCCACCCCTAGCCTTGAATGCAATTTTTCGCTCATCTCCTTCACAAATCTGAATTTGATAATAACCACTCCTTATATAAATGTTGGTAAAATATTTTGTTCCTACAAGTAAATCTATTATATCATCTAAACGAGGTATAGGAAACCTATACTTTATTGTAATTTTGTTAATTACTCTACTATTCACACACATTCTCCATCCTTCATCTTTATTTGGAGTTAGTAATGCTAGTGTTGCACATGAACTCATACTCTCCCTTATCACCTTATTTCTTAGCAATTTAGTAACCTGTTTATTTAATTTTACATGTTCTATTTGACTCATCCTATAAGCTACTTGATTGGGTAGAGCTGATCCTAGAATCAAATCAATGTGATGTTGAATATCTCTCTTAAGTGGTAAACTATCTAGTAACTCATCAGACATAACATCTATATATTATTTTAACACTCTTACTACTTCTTTTGCTATTGACACCAATTTTGTTTCTTCATTCTTTGCTACAAATACATAAAAATAACCTGCAACCTTCATATATTGGATAAATTATTTAGTAGTGAGCGTGTTTTCTATCTTCTCTTCCTCTTTAGGAGGTAACAAAACTACCATTGTACCACCTTTCAAAAAAGTGTATGTTTTCTTTTCTCCATCATGAATTACTTTCCTGTCAGATTGCCATAGGCTCCCTAATAACACATGGCATGCATCCATTAGAATAACATCACACCATATTTCATCATTGTAACTTTTTCCTATAGAAATCTTGATTAAGTACCTTTTATCTACTGTAATTTCATTCCCTTTATTAAACCATGAAATCCGATAAAGATTAGGATGCTTTTTGCATTGTAAATTTAGTTTTTCTATCATTTTTTTAGAAACCATATTTTCACAACTACCACCATCTATAATTACTTTGCATACCTTTCCACCCAAAGTACAACTTGTTAAAAAAATATTTGATCACAGTCTTGTATCACCACCTTCTTTATTCTGCACTTGTTCCTTTCTTGGAGCAATCATGGTTCTTCTCATCATGAGATTCTCTCCAACATCTATTGGTACAACTTTAGTATTCTACTCTTCTATTTTAGCCTCAACTAGATTTACTCTTGGGAAATCTTCTTACCTCCTTTCTTGAAAATGCTTTGTGCCATTCTTATCCACATCTATAATAGACATAAGATCTACGTTGATTCAGAAATCATCCTCTAGCACCACCATAACCTCATCCTCTCTAAAACCCTTTTGCTCTTTGTTGGTATTAAAACCCTTGCCTATTATCATCTTTCCTTTCTGTACCACATGATGATTCACCTCTATTGGTATTAGACCCACCTATGGTGGTATTAAACCCATCTCATCCCTTATTTGGAGGGGATCCACCTCTTGTTTGACCAAGAGACGTTCTTCTAAAATTCTATCTATTTTATTTTTCTTCTGCCTTCAAAGATAATTGATAAGCTTCCTCTAAGCAAATTCATCTTGAATAAAAAATTTCAAACCATTTACATAATTTGCATCCATCTTCTCTTATGTTTCATCATGCTTTACTTGTATGGAAAGCTTATAAAATTAATTTGTATACTCTTGTATACTATGATCCTTTTGCCTCCAATTTTGAAATCTTCTGTATAGGGTTTGTGCATAATCCACAAGAATAAATTTATCCCTCAACTTCTTCTCCATATTTTTCTATGAATTAATCTTCTCTTTATCTTTTCTATGTCTCTCTTTCTACAGGTGATCCCACCAAATCATTGCATAACCTTTCAACTTCGTGCATGCAAACTTTACTTTCTTTTCTTCTCTCATAGTCTTCCACTCGAATAATTTCTCCATGATATTAATCCAATCTATCAAATTCTTTGGTTTTAAACTACCTCTATAATCTGGAACATCAAATTTGATTCCTTCATTTATTCTTTCTAAATCTTGAACCATCCTCTCTTCCATCGATGGTGGTTGTTCTTCTTGTTCTTGTTGAATTTCTTCATCACAATCTATGTCTCCCTCAACTTCATCACCACCTTTTCTTCTTGCCTGATTGGTGATAATATTTGTTATTTTGAATCTTGTATAGTCTAGTTTATCTGCACAATACCTCTTTGTCATCTCGCCATGTCTTTCTCCTCCAGGAATCAAACTTGTTCCGATACCAAATAATGAAACCAAAAATTATTAAGACAAATAAAATTACCAATAGGCCAAGATTCTAAATAATAACTTGTATTCAAGTAAAATATCAGGAATGATTTATAAGATATCACTAAATAACTGATCACATATTCACTCTCATTGCCATCATTGAAGAAGTAAAAGCTAACAAAAAAAAGGTATATTGTTGTTTTGTATACTTTCATAAGGCATTTGATATAATACCAAGGCATATTTTGATTCAAAAGCTTAAAGACATGGATCTTTTTGATTTAATAATTACCCTAGTAACAACTTTATATGTGGAAGTTTCTGGGAATATTCATACTAGAATGGGCACTACAGGTAGCATTTATAGTACCATAAGTATGAAACAAGGTTGTCCACTCTCACCTACTCTTTTTTGGCTCTATATTATTGAATTAGAAGACATTGTCTCCACAAATTTGAGTGGAATGAGTGGTTGTAGCCTCTTTGTGATTTACATTACTATTTTATTATTTGCAGATGACATTGTTTTGATTTCACACTCTATTATAGGTCTTCAAGATTAGCTTGATACATTGAACAACTTTTGTAATAAGTATGACCTTGAATTAAATCTTACAAAGACAAAAATCATGGCATTCAATGGAACTATGAAAATAAAATCTACAATCAATTTGAACTACAACAAAAAATAGGTCGAGGTGGTACACTCTTACACTTACTTGAGTATGGTTTTCTTTGGACTACTTTTTATCTTTGTACTTGACATAAAAGTAAGGATTAGTACAAGATATGCAACTTTGACATCCTTTGAAAGATAATGTTTTCAACTCCAATTTCAATATATCCATTCAAAGATTTGACCTTTCCCTATATTAGTTGCTCCCACAGTATTGAATGTATGCGAGGTTTAGGGCCCATGCTTGAGATGAAATGATTTCAAATGTATCGAAAGATTCTTCATCTCCATGTTATCAAAGAGAAATTGAGCCAAAATAATAATTCCTCACTCAATTATACTTGTAGAGTTTGGGGTATGGGTGATCCTTATCTTCTTAATTTTCCATGTTATCACTATGTTGCATAGGCTTCAATGTATGGAAAATCATTTCTCTAGTCAGAATATGTAACTCACCAAACAAGGATGCAAATCTTGTTGGTATGCAAGAGTTATAGCTCTCATCCAGAATCTGGATATTGGCATAGAAAGACTACCTCCTCTTGGGTTTTATATAAATTTTTCTCAACTCACTAAACATGAATTCAATAGAGGTATTTGTGAAGATATCAATAAATATTACTTGAAAGTTACATGGTTTAATCCCAAAGAACCTTTGAAACCAAAACTTTTTCATTATTTTGTGTTTTCTCTTATCAATTCTGGATGTAATCTGATCATACCCTCCCACAAGAGGAGTGTATATGCAAATTATGTTTTCTAGAACTTGAAAGTGAAGAAAAATTTGTATTGAAGTACCCTATCTACTATGAGATTCGTAAAAGATATCATTGTCTTTTTAGATATTTTCATGGATCCTTGAGGAGCTTCATTTAGTATGAGAACCATAAATGTTTTACTTTTTTTCTCATGAAACAATTCACAAAGAACACTCAATTTGATGTCTTCACACATTTTACTAGTTTGAATATCTTAGGCCCTCAAATATTATAACCGTTGTTCCTCATTAATTTTATTTCTCTTTCTATATCTTTTTAATATGCTTTTGGCACTCCTTTAATACATTAGATTTATGTAATATGTTATTCAATCCCATGGACCATTCTTAGCCACATGTGGACATTAATATCTAAATTAAATTAAATTACCTCTTTATATTTTTGAAGCAATTCATACAAATTACAAGGATTAAAAATATATTCCCTAGAATTAATATGAAAATAATATACATATATATTTTGTCATAAATTCTAGCAGAAATGTACTATGCAGTACCAAGCTAGTAGTTGGTAATGTGCAAATTTAGATGAGACCCTCATATGATACCGTGCAATGAAAAATCATCACTAAGTGTATTTGAGGGCATACGTGAGCCCATCTATACATCCATCCCAGTAGCAGGTACTATTGCCTAGGCTCAGCTAGGGCTCTCTTATACTTTGACAAATTTTTAACCATTTTCAAAGTATCTCCAAATAAAATGTTGCCACATTAGTAAGACCCTATATGTTTCATTGGGTACTAATCAAGAATAGTTCAAGGTTGCTCTGAACATATGCACAAGTGGGGATAAAATGGATGCTCCCCTATATGGTGTTGTACTCAATGAGTGTATTCTACCTACCATTTCCCTACTCATGTGTGTGACACTTTAGGGCCTGAGCTATAGTAAAACCTATAATAAATCCTAGTACAAAGGGATTTTTTGTCATGATTATAGGCTAGAGCATGCTTTGCTTGCACATGTGAGCAATCTATCATTTATTATCCATGGTAGAATGTCTAGGGTCTGACTGAACTGTTGTGGTTTGGTTAAATTAGGTTTGAACTGTAATCTAACTAAAACATTTGCATTAAAGCAATTAGGGATGGATGGATGAACGAATTTGTACTTACTATGTTTTTTTTGTTCAATAGTTAGCACATGGTGGAATTTCACGTGCACGATACTTGCATCAATTTATTTTTTCTATTTCTATTCAATTTAGAATATAGTTATTTCATGGGGATGAAAAAAGAACTAGTCATTTCAATAGGGGCACCCCAATTTGATGGGGATATAAAAGTGTACTAGTCATTTAAAAAGTTTATTAATATTATCAACACCAATTTGATGAAGAAATATGTTAAAATTAGCTTACATAGTAAGTAGTTATAGTTTCTACTGAGTTGTATTCATTTTTCGATTGGAACCCTAATCCTAAACCCCAAACATATAAAAAGATGCAAAAACATGTTAAGGCTAACATTGAAATCATATAATATAAGGAGTGGTGGTCAAGAGTAAGTTATAATAAGTTACAAGGGTTGGCCGTTGTCGATAATTTTAGCATTACTCTATATTTTACATGTCTAATTCATTATTAAATATAATTTATGGCTCTATGTAGGCATCCAATGCAATGCTAAAATAAGTATATGAAATTTTGAACTAAAGGTGACCCTCTCATATGACTTGTTGCTTATATTTTCTCTGACTCATTGAATAACCTCAAAGTACAACCAATAAAATTAAATATCAAGTTTTTAATTGTTTGAAATGTTGATTTTTTTTGTTAAAATCACTAAAAATGAACATTGTGGATTAAATTAAACTCCATGAAAAGTTTCAAATTTAAGGAAGCTTATCAATCATTGTATGTACTAGAGTGTTACATGAATATATAATTATATATTAATATATTATAATTATAATTATAATTTTTTGATAATGAATAATGAAGGATGAGGTGTCCTTACCGTAGAGTAAGAAAGGATTTGATTAGAAGATCAGACCAAAAAAGGCAAAAAGGTCTCTAGGAGAGAAAATGGAGACGGGTAAATAGCCCAAAAAACTAATCAACAACAAAAGTACCCAACAAATATGCCAGCGATAGCCTAAATGAGTAGTTTAATACCTTTTAAGGCCTTGAAAATACTAACTAGAACTCCATTTATAAGTACTAAAAACATAGGAGTAGAGATGCATGATTTAATCTTATCACATAATACCTCTGAGAAACCGAACTTCTTCATTATTTTGAAGAAAGTTCTAATTTGCTATGTTATATAATTTATTTATATCAATCTTGATGATCATAGTCACTTCCTTTTTCAACAGAATTTATCAATTCATACAACATTACAACACCATATAAGATATATGTTTTATATATGGACATATATATATATATATATATATATATATATATATATATATAAAACATAAGATATAGTGTATATATAATTACTATATTAAATATATTATAATATTATAATAATTACATATATGTATATATATATATATTAAATATAATATAAATATTATTTTATAATATATATTGTAATATGAAGATAATATTATAATATAATAATAAATAATTATATGAATCCCCAGGGGTTAGTTTGAGTGGATGGGAGCTATGACTTAGGTCACACAGATCTCAAGTTCAATCCTTGATTTACCCATGGTGTGTGGAGTAGGACCTTTTTAAAACCACCTACACTCTGAAGTGGCCATGGGGACACCTTAAGGTAGGGATCAAACTTCTCGATGTGTTCCACATAGGTCATAGTGGAGCAATTTAGCTATGGATCATTCGACAGACATTATGGACCCAGGCCCACCCTCATTAAGCTTCATGCGTAGATTAAATTTTTACATGTTAATGAGTTGATGGTACTGTCGAAAGATTAGAGACATGTTAGTAAAATAGATTGGGTGCCCCCATCTAAAAATTTTCAAACTAAATTTTGATGGAGTAGTAAGGGGAAATATAGGGGCATCCGGTGCAAGATGCATGATCTAGGATTGCATGAGCTCATTCATTCAAACTACCTTGATGAAACTAGTTGATGACATCAATAATGAGGTTGAGGCGCAAGCCCTTATCTTGGTCCTGGAATTAATATCTCACTATGGGATTTAATAAGTTATCATTGAAGATGAATTCAAAGTTATTATTTGAGCTATAAGGAATTAGATAACAGGTTCCTAGAATATTAATAACATTATCAACCATGGCTAGGGACTACTAGATACATTAAGTCTTTAAGAAGTCTCCCATTGCTTCCATGAAGCAAACTCCACAGCAAACATATTGAACAATAAAGGAATTGATCAATGTGATGAAATAGTCATGGATAATGATTGGGGATGTTGGGACACTAGAAAAAATGGTGCATGTTTTGGAAATTGGGAGAAATTCCCCCTCATGATGGGCATGTTGCCCATCATTAGTTTGTATTCTCTTTGGCAGCCCGTATCACACATGTGGTACTCCCCTACCATCCTTTTATGTAATATAAGTGTGGTAAATGGTGCATTATTTACACATTCCTTCTCTCCTTCTCTTTATTGTTCTCAATGCCTCATCCTTCTTTGCTTTGTTCATCTCTTCCTCTATGGATCCTATGCTTCAAGTTGCACTTAGTAAACCCCTGTTGTGAGTAGAGGTGACTAAGAGAGAAGTGGCCTTTAGAGGGCATATGTCTAACTCACATCTTAAATAGATATTCATTATTTAGGATGGTAACTTCATGTAGGTAATTAAAGAAGTTACCATCCAAGTGGCACTGTACATTATTTTCAACGTAAAGGTAAACCCTTTGTTAGCATCGACTTTCATTGGTAATTTCCAATTCTTCTCAAAAGATAAATAGTAGACATTGGTAGTTACTAGTCAAATTATGTGCCTGGTATTTAAAAGTTAGTTTGGAGGATGCAGTGGAGGCCTTTAGATGTAGTGCAGGCCTTTGTTTGTGATGGCCAGTACTCATTCCCCTTCTACACTCACAACGAGCTAGGTTTGGTTCCTCTAGGAACATTTCATGAGCTAGAAGCTAGGTTTTATGTGTTGGTTGATCATTTAGAGCATGTGTAGTCATGTTTGAATCACCCTAGCCCAGAAGCACATTTTATTCCCAAATTGGACCTAGAGGAACTTTGTACACCTATGGCTTTGGTAGTGGTAGCGCTAAGCTAAAGATTTTCTTTTGGGGCTGTTGTAGCAGTCAAATGCCTTCTTAGGATTTTTGGGGGACCCCTTTAGTAGGGTCCCTCTTCAAGAGAAGAATACATATACCAAACTCCTCATAGGGTAGTTACTATGAAAATGAGGGCCCATGTAGATGGTAGGAATGCTTCTCCAAGCATGGGAGGGGTTTTTATGAAATACAAAATTGGTAGGCCAAGGTATCATCATGGAAGACAAGGTCCCCAAGGATAGGAGGTGATGGACATGCATTGAGTGGGAATGTAGTTGAGGTGGATGAGCTTAGGGAAGGATGTGGTAAAAATGGTGTTTCTCCTTTCCTGGCGGTGGCTAGTGGCTCCACCACTATTGGTGGTGGTGACACTGGTGAAGCTACAATAAGTTTCTAGTTAAGCTGTAACCTTTTATTTTCATTTTTTTAATCACCCCTCAAGGGTTTTTTGGTTGTTTTGTTATTTTTTGGTCCTTTGTGGCTTGTTGTTTTCTTCTCTACTCCTTCCTTGGAATATTTCCGTGGGTTATGATGCATTTTTTTAAATCTTATTATGTTTCATTTAATAAAAGGGAGAGGGACCCGCCAACCCTCATCATCTATTAAAAATAATAAATAATTATATAATATTGTAATTATATATATATATATATATATATATATATGTATCGTAAATGTTGTGTGAATTTATGTTGCCTAATTATGGGTTGCACGGTCTAAGACATTACTTAATTGGGAGCTCTAACTATGGTTTCATCAAAATGGCTTGAGTATTCACCTATCCTTCTATATGTTATATTTCTAGGGAGGTCACATTGGAAAATGAGGAAAGGGAAGGTTATACAAAACATTAAATTGGTGAAAGATTTTAATGTTCTGTATGGCCTTACCTTTCCTCATTCTCCATCGTGGCCTCACCAAAAATATAATATTATTATTGATTCATAATTCATGCACAAAAGGTGAGATAGGGTCAACAGTCATGGGTTTTGAGTGAGGTACAACTCCCAAGTGGCACTCTTTCACTTTAAAAAACCGTACGTTACCAAAATAATTAATTACATCTCTTTTGGCGTAACTTGCACCTTTGAGGCAACTACTAGTTGTAAATCTTGTGTCATAATGTGATCGGTGACTTTACACCTTTAATAATTTAAAATCATATAATAATGCCTAAATTGTACAAATAATTTTCATTTAAGTTTATTCAAATATTAAATATTATTTTCTCAAGTTCGCTCCCAAGTATTGGTCCATGCCTAAGTAATGGTTCTTCTCCCCTAGGCTAAAACAACCTAGAAGTTACAATGACAAAAGTGAACAATAGAATTCACTTTTTTAAAATTCACTTGGTGACATATGCATATATTGGACTAATGAATACTCAACATCCAACATTAATTATACATACCACAACCATAATGAAACTAGACCATAATGCATAAAACAATATTAAGCCAAGATTAGCAAAAAAATATGTGTATGTATCTCTCATATGCCAATATCTACAATTTATCAATCTTACAATATGGAGTCCTAGGTATAAATAATTGAGAAAGTTTGTTTCATAACAAATTAATTTTTGCGAATAAACTATTAGTTAGAGTGAGTGAATAAATATGTACTCACACAAATTGTTCATGCACATAAGGAATTCTCACTCAAAAGCACTTAACAACCTCCCTAAATTAATTAATTGTTTATAGTGTGAACATAGATAAAACTAATCTAGTTAGCTAAAGGCCATTACTAGCCTAGTGTGAACACACCAACATCCTCACTTAAGCACAAAATTAGGGAGAGAGAAAAGAGAAAAAGTTACCCATATACAATGAAATGTAACTAGAAAAAATGAATCACCACAAGGTTTCTAAAAAAACTAGTAAAACAACAAAAGTGTATAGAGGTGTTGAGATATATGCAACACAATACCCAAACACAATGTTGAAAAAGGTGAAGAACTCGGAAATGATGCACAAGTGGTCCAAATCCACTGCTTAATCATTACAAAAGACATGCTAACATTGTATGCACCATAGTAGCTCCATACAAGGAGACTATCAATATGTCAAGTAAGGTGTCAAAAGTACAATATATTTTACTAACTAAATGCAAACAATTGCTAAGTAGATGTTAGTAACTCCCAAGGGATTATCAAGGAACACAACCCTTGAAGAATTAGTATATGCATGCCCCACCCCCATAATGTTGATTGGGTGGAGTGACTGAAAAAAATTGTATGAGTGGACTACTCCCACTACTCAAACAATGAAGAAGACAAGTTGACATTGTATGCACTAGAATATCTCTATATAATGAGACTATTAACATATGTCAAAGTAGTGTTAAATACATAGATAAAAAATTTTAGATGTCTCATACATAGATGATTCTAATAATAATATGAAATTTTCTCCTAATATAAAGGATAACTACAAAATACATACACACTAATATAAAGATGTATCAAAAGGCAAGACGAGTACTTTGTGGACTAAAAAGTTGAATAGTGGAGGTGCCACACCTAAAGATACCATGTTAGGAATGCTTACAATGCCACCATAACTGATTTGAAATCCATCCTAGATGAATAAAAATGGTAGAAGAAGATGTGTGCATATGGTTCAATGCAAAGTGCATAAACGATGCATTTGAGGAAACATCTTAAGGGGTGTCATGTGATGATGCATGACAAAAGCAATCTCATGACTCTTTTGCCTAAGTGAAGGTGCAATGGAACTCATGTTTCTCAATATCCTCATGAAGAGTGGAGCTAAAAAAGACTTGAGTTGAGCTCACAATAAGTAAAACACCTACTTGATAGCCAATGTTGTGGAGAGTAATCAAGTGAAAAGGCTAGATAGCAGAAACAATACGTTGTGAGTGTTTACCAATACCTCTACCAAGAGGACCTATGGAACAGAGTATGTAGGAGCCAAAGGTGGATTTGAAGTGAGATGTGTAGAAGTTACAAAAACATGAGCATCAAAAATAGTAGGTGGCTCAGCTAATGGGAATGTAAGTGTAGTGCATCAATCTAATGTTATAGACCAACAACTTTGTTTTGCAGTGAGAGTATGAGAGCATCCTTGCTGGAAATGAAATAGAGGAGAAGGGAATTTTGCTTCTTGATTTTCCTACTATCTTCTACATACTTGACCATGTCTTTCTAAAGTGAACATATTTTAGAGAATAACATATCATTTTCTGACTGCATGTTATTATTGGCATGCATGAGTGTGTGGAGGTTTTGATACGAATCCATTACAATAATGAAAAATAAAGGGCATGGAATGAATCTCAAACAAAAAGCACACTCAAGAAGATGAAAAACCATCCAAATTATTTCTAATGAGATTTTTTTTAATAATGTTTTGGCACAATATAGTTATTTGCATAAAAATCAAATGAAATAGGCCCTCCCAGAACCTATATTACACACCAAAAGATGCAAAAAGTGACCCCTAGCAACATAAGGTGTCACTTTATATATATCTTGTTTACAAAAAAATTTATAGTTACAATTTTACTTACAAGTGTTTTTTGGAGATAAATTATAATAAATATGATGGCACAAGTGCAAAGAACATGTAAAATCATGCACTTTAAAAAAAAAAGGGCACCTCAATCTGAATTCCATGTCAAAATTTATGACCTCCAAAAAGATCAACAATGAAGGATTGTGAAGCAAATTCTAAAAGTAAATGATATTTTTGAGAAATTGATTGCTCAATGGAAAAATCCAACTTTTTTAGTGTGAAGAAAGCTTCCGAACAAGCTGAAAACAACCTTCACAAAGTTTGCTAATTCAAAACAAAATGTGCATTGGTGAGAGGTAACTTCTTGATGATTAAATAGAGGGAATAAAACCTTGGACCTCCTTGGGCTTAAAGACTATAAAAATAGTAATTTTTGTTGCACCATACAATGGTTCTAAGTACACATGCACAAAACTCTAATTGAATTTTCAAAATTAATTAAAATTTCAAAAAATAAAAAATAAAACTTTCTTTAATTATTAATGGTAAGTTACAATTGGCAGTCAAGGTGCAATAGGTCATTGACAATGTTACGATAGAATGTTATTGATAATGGTCAAGAACTAATTCATAGTTAGACTCCACACATGAAAGATAAAAACACGCTCTGAGCATGCTTAGAGCCCTCTACAATTGTACAAACATTCCTTACATGCTACACAAACTAGAGGAAAATGCCCATTAACATCACATTCACGAGCTATAAAATAGCCCACAAAATGATCATGTGTAAAGGACAAGTTCCACACAGGATAGGATGGTGAGTGGTGCATAGTACGAGTGCTTAGTTTGTTGTAGACAGGGCACACGATGGTGAGTGGTGCATTGAAGCACTAAAGTTTATATTAGAGATATTGCATGCATTATTGCAATATTAAAGTGTGATGATTTTGATATTATTATCATTCAAGGGCCTAAAAAGTACCAAACTAGTTAAAATATTCTTTAGTTTATGACATGTGCCAAAATATATTTCATCTTATCGTTTTCAGATATTACTACTAAATTAGGGAAGAAGAAAAATTTATGTTTTGCGGATGATTGGAATGAATACACATGGATATGAGATAGGTTTTCGGATACCAAAATTTGGTAATCATAATCATAAAAAATATTTGGGTCCACTTGAAATTTTTTTAAGAGTGTATGTATGGTCCATACATCATCAAGAGAACACAAAACACTCGAGACAAAATTATATAGTTGGCATAGATTTGATATTATATAATTTATTTTTAAAAAAATCCAATCATTAATAGTTAAATGGAATATTCCATGATAACATGCATGGAATATTCCTTAATATTTGATATTAAACTTTGGAATGCATAAAAATTCTTAAATTTTATTGGTTCATTGGATAAAAACTATTGTTTCAATCAATTCTTATAATTCCCTGTAGGACAGGGACTAATAAACAATGAAAAATAAAGCTAGAAACACAAGTAGAAAATGATATACTCATCAACACATCCAAATAGATTAGTCATAAAAATAAGGCACAACTTCAATACTGGGCATACTACCAAATCATTGCCTCAAAACTAATTGAATACACCCACATATTAAAAAAATCACTGAGAGGCAATATAAAAGTCAACATGACCCTCTATAAGAATTTTTCATAGAAAAGTAATATAAAATACATGACCCTCTATAAAATTCAATTGCTAAAGCAATAAAATGGGTATTCAAATCTTGTTTGTCTCTGCCTACCTAGCAAAAACTCTTCTCTTCGAAATCTTGATACTTCATATTATTGATTGTTTCTTATTTTTCAAAAAGTTAAATTCTCATTAATGATTTCTATTGTAAAATTAATGGAATCAATTTTCAATTATTTATTTTTTGTTTAGTCAATTAAAAAATTTGAAATACATATTATAATAATAAATATAATTTTTTATTTCAAATTTATTATATATAAAAATATTAACATATTCTTTAAATTTATAGTTTTGCTGACTTGTATGATCACAATAATCTCTCGGATGATTTTATATTTTCAGATGGTATGAGGATATTTCTTGTAGGCTCTTGGAAAATTTGAATTGTTTATCGTCTTTTTTCTTTCTTTTTTTAAAGATTGTTTATATATATTTTAATTTATATGAAAAATATAAATTCTTCTATAATAAATAAATTTATTTTTTATTTTAAGCATTTAAGAGTTCATGTTTCAATTATTAAATGTTTGGTGGAAAGATTTTAATTCGAATTTTGATTTCTTATTCAAAAAAATATTTTCTTGAATTCTTTTTTAGTGAAAGAGTTTGAATTTTGATGTACTTTTTAAAAAATATTCTCTTAAATGTAAAAATAAGTTATAATTAAAAATAAAATATTTAATTTTTTTGAAATGTTGAAAAAAATAATGAGAACACATATTTTATATTATAAAAATATTATTAATTTTAAACATAAAAATTTGTTCAACAACTCCTAAAAATATATTAGTGATTTTTTTATAAGACGTATAATTTAAATGAAGATAAAGTTTATTTTATTGTCTATTTTTTTTATAGTTAATTCAGGATTGGTGGGTCCCTCATCCATTTATTAATTGAAAAATAAGATTATAACAAACTGTTAGCAAAACGACACCATGATAATCACCAAAAAACCAAGATAACAAACAAAAAACATGCCCCAAAAGACCAAACACCCCCCACAAAATGCCCTGCAGGGCCCAACAACATGACAACTCAAGAGAATAACTCGGAGAATCTACCCCCAACCAAAAAACTAACCATCCACCACCACCCAGATCAAAACCAACACACACAAATTGGTTCACCACCAATCTACCACCTATTGAACATTGACGTCCATCAGGGAGCCACCACCAATCTCATCACCGTTAGGATTCTCGAGCACCTAGCCAACACCTTGAACAACACCACCAAGCCTCCTCTATCGTCTAACTAAACCAACATCTCCAACAAAATCCCCATCTGCCAAGCCACGTCCTTTCTTAGGCATTGTTTTCCACCTACATAGTCGAGACCTGTCAACCTACTTCTTCACAAATGTACTTACCAACCCCAATGTCATAGAAACACTGTCCAAAAGAGCCCTCATATGGATTGAATCCACCTGTTGCCTCGTGATAGGCCCCCCTTGCAACTGTGGTGTGGGTTATGGAATGGGAGTATGGGTGTCGCATAAATGAGCCAAAAAAATGGCTATCGAAACCAATTGAGATGACTTCCTAGTGCTCAATATTGCCACCAATGATGCCATAGGTGGCTTGAGAGCATTTATATCAAGCACTGGCAACATTCTACTCGTCAACCCATGGTTTCGTAAATAATTTTGCATGAAATTGAGATGCTCTAAAAGATTGTCGAATCTATCCTCCAAGACCCTAAAATCACAAACGGGAACCAGAGCTTGGCCCTCTTGCCTCTTTAAAATCAAAGAGCATTTCTCACCCAACAAAAAATTGCCAACCACAACCTCCAAGCCAATTCTTAACTATGAATAGATAACCCTAACAACAACTGCCAATGTTACCTCCTTTCATTGAAGCCACGATCAAATTGCCCACAAATATTGATGAAATCAAGGAATTCACTTTCACTTGAAAAATAGTCTAAAAAAATCAAGCCTATGGTTGCTTTAACTGCCTACAAGAAATTCTCATATTAGAGGATAAACAACTTCTTCAAATGTCCATCTATCACCCTTCCCTCAAATGACATCTCTCTCTTAGCTCTCTTAAGACATAACAAAGGTTCACTTAATGCGACCTGCAACATCCATTCCATGATTACCAACTTTTCCACCCTCCTTTTACAACAAACTCTTCCCAGTGTAAGTGATGCAAGCCCCCAACGAACATGACCCTTAAAGGTGATTGCCATCCTTGCATTCACACAATGCGAGCATGGAGGAATTACATCCCAAGTGTGAGAATTGCAACCAACATATCCAATAATGATTTCCTTCCATTAAATGTCATCATGCACTTGACCCTCACATCCAAGTCCCTATTATGCAATAAGACTATTATTTTCCTCCCTCCAAGCACCCCAATCATTATCAATAACGACATCTTCATCTAGTGTAATACTCTTGTTAGCTAGGCCGTCCACTAAAGAATTCACTTTACGGAAGCAATGCGTGACTTCCAAAGCACTGAAATTGTCTAAAATGCCCCAATCCTAATCAAGACATTCAAAACATTCTACAAACTAGCCTTTCTGCTATGAAATGCTTGAATTACTACTATTAAATCTTCTTCAAACACTACATGATCGATACTGTATTGAACCAAAAATATAATCCCTAACACTAAGGTTATGCTTCCGCCTTATTGTTGGTTCCATCTATAAGCTTCAACGATGTTACTCTGACACCAACACAATTATGAATTATACACCCTACCCCTAATGCTCTTAGATTTCCTTTAGTAATTCCATCAAAATTTAACTTAAACTTCCTCGAGTAAAGGCAATCGATCTATTTTCCCAACACGTCTCTTTACCTTCGAATACATGACAAACCCATTAACAAAACATTTTATTAAATACTATTATATACTAATAATAAATATATCTATGCATATATTTGTAATTATAATTCATTTAAAAGAAAAATAGAACAACCAATACTAAAAAGTGTACCCAGCTACCCAACTGTTATCCATGGTTGGCCAACAATTGACCAAAACAAATTGGTACAACCTGTGACTTTCTATACCCCACTTCACTCACTCCACAACTGTGCACATGGATAAAGGTCAAGGTAATGGACCCAAAAACAAATAAATAAAAATGGACGTTCATACTGAGTATGATAAAAGAAAACTACTAATAAGGTGTGCAACTTGCAAGGCGCGTTGATTGTGATTGGAGAAATTAAATAATAAAAAATGGACAATGTCATTCATATAAAACAAAATATACCACCTTTTTATTTGTGAATCTAATTCGATATTTACATCGTGTTTAAATGGTGTCACAATAGTGTTTAAAATTTATTTTTTAGAGTTGTTTTTTATATATTTAATTTGTATGTTTCTTGTTTTATATTTAAGTGGAGGAAAGTTATATTTCTGAATTGATTTAAAATAGATAATTTGAAATATATTATAAAATATGTTGTTTTATATATGTATATTGGATATTTAATAGTTATAATTTTTTATGTTCAATATGATTAGTTATTTTATATATTTATTAAGTATAAATTGTATAATAATACATAAATTGGATAACTAATTTTCATTTAAGTTTGTTTAAATATTAGATATTCTTTTTTCAAGTTCTCTCGTAATTATTGGTCCATGTCTAAATAATGATTCCTTTCTTCTAGGTTGGAATAACCTAGAAGTTGTAATGAAAAAAGTGAATAATAGAATCCACTTTTCCAAATTTCACTTGTTTTAGATTAAGGTAAAAGCAGGTTTTGAAGGGGCCCCGAAACCCTTTACAGATCAAAAAAGATAAAGCAATACAAACCACCTGGACAGACAAACCCACTGAAAAAATAGTAACAACACCAGGTTTTACATGGACCTGAAACCAACAAGATAAACCAATTAAAGCCCCCCAAGTTTTACAAAGACCTGAAACCTAAACAAAAAAACCAGGGTCTACGACCTGAAACAAGAAACCAGGTTTTACAGGGACTTATAAGCTTAAAAAATCCACACAATAATAGATCTGCACATTTCAAAGTCGCGTTAACACGAGGAAGGGTTTTTGGGAGCCGCATAAACATCCACCCTCAGCGCCCTACCCCAACCAACCAAAATATAAAACAAACCCAGAACCAACACCACCATCGCCCAATCCGTCCTCCTGATCGTCAACCCATTCACTCCCTCTACTAGACTCAGAGGATTCACTGCCTTGGCAGACAAAATTTCATCAATGACGTTTGGAAGCACTTCTACATGAGCCACGATCCCACAGACAGAAGGTAATGGCGAATAACCAAAATTGGCAACCACCCCTAAAAAACTCATCTTCAATCTTGACCCTAGGGTTACAGTAGAAACAGAGCCCCTCCTGATCCGCTATTATCACATCAACTGCTGCCATGGGGAACCGTTCAAGACACTCCCCACGACCCAACCCTCACCACGCGCACTGGTCAAGTATCTCAACGGCCACCTCCTCCCCACGCACTATTTTTGACAATCCATACAGGGAAACAAAGTTTCCCCCATCACACAATAATGGATTCTCATTTCCGCGCCGTGCTCAGCACCAAGGTTCCCTTTGCATCTGGGAACTGGTCGCCAAAAACCATGGCTGTGAAGGTTAGGGTTTCAGCACGGCCATATCCTTGGCCATGCTCCCTCTTCCCTCATCCCTTCGCGATGAAGGTTATTTTTGGCTTGGGGATTTTCCAAATTTCACTTGTTGACGTATACATGTATTAGAGTAATGAACACTCAACATCCATAAATAATTCTACATATCACAACCATAATGAAACTAGACCATAATTCACACAATAATATTAAGCCAACATTAACACAAAATCTATGTATATATTTCTCATATCTCAACATGTACAATCTGCCAATATTACAATAAGAAGTCTCAGGCAGGGTTTTTTTAAGGGCCCCCAGAAAAATCCCTTTTTAAAATTTTGGCAAATATTAAAAAGTACATTTAGAAATCATGGTGAATCGAAGGGAGAGTCATTTCATCATGAAGGCGAACCCTAGGCATCACTTGACCAAATTGTTTAGACGTCTTTTTTAAAGTACAATTATTGTTGTCTAGAGGTTGCAAATGCTGATTAAAGTATGCAGACTACTTGGCACTGTCTAAACCTTGTAGTCATTACCCAGAACCTGTAGTCATCATTTAGAGCCTATAGTCATTGTCTACAACTTATAGTCATCATCTAAATCCTGTAGTCATCATCTAGAGCTTTTATTCATCATCTAGAGCATGTAGTCACCATCTATAGCTTGTAGTCAATCATCTAGAACCTATAGTCTCTATCTAGAGCTTATAGTCTCTGTCTAGAGCTTGTAGTCGGTCGTCTAGATTATGTAGTCTCTAAAACTAATTTCAAATGAGCATAACTTTTGCATACAAATTCAAATCAAGATGAATCTTTTTTTGAACTTGTTTAATCTTTCGAGAGGAATCCAAATACATAATAAATTTTAATATGAAAGATATCAATAATTACCTTTTTTCTATTTTTCAAATGAGCATCTAGAGTATAAAATCTAGCATCCAAAGCATGTAGTCTACTATCTAGAGTGTGTAGTCTAGCCAAAAGTCTAAACTATATAGTTAGCCATATAAACCGTGTAATATGACATCTAGACTATATAGCTGGATCATATCTAAAATGTGTAGTCTAGCATCTAGAGCGGGTAGTCTACCATCTACACTATGTAGTTAGGTATCTAGAGCATGTAGTCTGACATCTAGACCGTGTAGTTGAGCATCTAAATTATGTACTCTAGCATCTAGACTATGTAGCGAGTCATTTAAGGCATGTCTTCAAGCTACATTTAAGCATTTATTAGAAATAGTTAGGCATCTAGAGCATGTAGTCTGGAGTTTAGACTATGTAACTAGGCATCTAGAGCATATAGTCTAGTGTTTATACTATGTAGCTAGGCGTATAAGGTATGTCCATAGACTGTAGTTGAGCATCCACATGAAACAACCAAGCATATATATAAAATAATCTCTATCTTGGCATCTAATGAATGTAGATGGGAATCCACAAGTTGTAGATGAACCTCCACAGGTTATAGTCAAATCTCAATCATCTATGAAATATATTTAGGTGCCTATTATATAGATTAGATTAGTGGTAGTAGTATATATAATATATATTAGTGAAATGGGGTAGAATGTCCTTCGAGGCCATGATGATTTATACTCATAATTATGGAATTAGTTATAAATAGTCGGCAAACTGACCTAGTAATCTAATTTACAACCTAAAAATTTAGGCGACCCAATACTCTTTACTTTTGAAAAAAATATTTACACCCCCACCTCTCTCCTCCCCCCTCACCCTATGCCCCATAATATTGACTATGTGGAGTGAATGAAAAAAATTGCATAAGTAGATAAATTCCACTACTCGAACAATAAAGAAGACAAGTTAATATTATGTTGGTTGAAAATTTTGTCTTTTGAACTACAAAGGGTTGAATAGTAGTGATGTGATAAAATTCCTCCTTTATTATTAAGAAATGTTACTTTTATTGATAACAACAAAACTCACCAAAAAAATATTCACATATATATATTTGGAATGATGAGTTATTTTGGGGGTTTTACATTAAGTCAGAACAAATGAAGTAAGGAAAGGATTTTTAAAAAAATATAAACACATGTATAAATAAATAAATACGTAATTTTCTCATAACATGTGTGAGGGAAATAAACTAGATATTTTGAAAGTTGAAAATAATAAACTACAATATCTAGAAAGATAAGAAAAACTCAATCAACAAAGTAAATGAGATAACTAAAGGTATTTTAGGACACACTAAGTTCTGAGTAATTCTTTTGTATTCCTTAAGCTAAAAATAAAATACAAACTTTATGTCTTCTTTTGCTCTACAAAATTTTGTTTGATTTTTCTAAAAATTCATGAACAATGGCTTCATAACATATATTTAAAGCACATGAGGAGGGTGGTTATAAAATCAATTTTTTCTATCATTTTACAAAGTTACTTTTACAAGTAGGCAAATTTTTAATATGAATGGACTTTTTATAAATAAAACTGACATTTATAAAAAGCAAATTGTCAAAAGATATGGGAAAGTAAATATGACAAAAAGGAGTTTTCAAAAAATGCAATTTAAGCTTTCTATTCCTCCATAGTTTTCTCACTAAGACTTACATCATCAATGACTTCAACTACTTTTTGTTTTCCCTTTTGTTATGTTTTTCGATAATCATAAAGATTTTTTAAACCTTCTTTGATTCTATCTTTGTCTTGTCCTTTAAAATGCATATAATTAATTTTACTACCAATATGTGCATCTAACATCTGACAGGGGATATGACAAAGTTTCTTCAGATCCTTTTCAAATATATTGCTATTTGATGAGTTTTTGAATTGAATCAAAATTGAAAATTGATCTCAAAGTTGAATCATTTTTGACTAATTGTGTAAATTCATCTTCGATGGCCTAAGCTGAAAGTATAAGTGAATTAATATCATAAAAAGTGCATGGAAGCTTTTTAATCATTTCTTGTGTACCATTACATGCTTCCAATGCTTGTATTCATGCATTTTTATATTTTTCCAAATTTTATTCCAATATACGAATCATGAATTTAGCATCTCTGACCAATTCTATTTGATCACCTTGATCTTTTTGTTCAAGTATTCCTTCTAAAATAAAGATATCCAAACTTAGCTATGACAAATATTCTAATTTAGGCAAGTATTGTTTTGATGCATTTGTTTATTTTTTTATAATTTCTCTCTACTCCTTTTGTTGCTTCAATTGTTGACTAAATTCCTATATAAATAGCAATAACAACATCAATTGATCGACCCTTGAGTAATTAATCTCTTAGACCACTATTTTGTAGCCTTCCTGATATGTCCTATCTCTGTAACTACTTCTGATGTATCTTTATCCATTGCTTGTAGAGAAGGATCATACCAGGAGGAGGATTGAATAGGGTCAATTAATTGTGGAACAATAACACTAAGTTTATCAACCCTTTCTCTAACTTTTTCTTTGGTTACCTGATTTTTATCAAATTTATTTGTCCATTCTCCTTCACCCCTTCCCAATTATCTTTTCCCAGTTTTACCTTGGAGAATTGATAATATTGTGAGTTGACTTATTCTTTGTATTTTTTAAATGGAGGAATTGTTATTTTAGAATATCTCTCTCATTGATCATCTGTTATATTTTTGGAAATTGTTTTAGGTTTCTTTACCAAATGGGAGGTTTTTGTAAGAATGGAAAGTGAGTTGAAATCTAATTCTTGTGGTTGAACATTTTTCTTCCTCTTATGAATTATTGTTTTAACCATTCAATAAATTATGTACTTGAGACACATTTTGGAGAGGCCTGCTTTGTTTGAACTTGTGTATTAGTATCATGGGGAGGATTAACTACAACCTATGCTATACGAGTTATGACAACATCTTTTTATTTTTATTTTTTTAGATACACTGCTTTGATTATTGTGAGATGGAAATTTTGAGTAATGTATTTTGAATCATGCAATTAACCAAAATATACTCAAAACATCAATCCACTATTAAAATTTAGAGCCAATAGGATTACAATGAAAATAAATGAAACATTCATAGCAACATTATAACCTAAAGCTAGATGCTCCAAATCAGATTAAATAAGTAAAAGATCAAATGCTTATGGATTGATTACAAACTTAGACTTTCTTGGGTGACATGATATTAGCTTGATTCAAGATATGGATTAGTTGATAGATTGAGAACGAGGACTAATGGAATTGATCATAATATTGGCATGAAAGCTATGGATTTCATAGTTTGTCTCTCTTTTTTGGAATAGAGGGAAGCATGGATTTAAATAGGCAATGAAGGGAGATTTTATAATGAATTGCAAATTCATTGGAAGCTTCTAGAGAGGAAGGAGGGAATTCTAAGGAATTTAAAATTCCTTTGAATTATCTAGAAAGAGAAATCTCTAGAGAAGGAGAAGGGTGGTGGAGAGTTTTAGATTCCATTAGGGAATCTAAATATGATTAGGGGAAGATTAAAATAAATTATAAGGGTTAGGTGAGGGGTAGGGGGTAGGCCAATAGAAAAGCCTAGGAGTAGGTAGGTAGGTGGGTTGTGAATCTAAAATTCACAATATAATAGATGAATGGGATTATTTATATTAATTAATGAATAAATGGGAAGGGCTAAGGTTAGTAGGATGAAGAATAATGAAGGGGATGTTAGATAAATGACAAGCATGATTAGTTAGATAAAGTAGATAAATTTAGATGAGATTGGTGTTGAAATTAGTGTTGACTAATAGTGATATTAATGATGAGCGATGAGGTGAGAAAATTTAGGTGTATATATTTTTCCCTTCTTTCAAAGGGCATTACAAATCAATGAAATAGAAGGAGTAATGGTCTTTCATATAAGAAAGACACTCATGGATGAATGTTAGTAAATGATGTTAGTGGACACATGATGAATCACCCTCAAGGGGACATGCAAGGAGGAAGGAGGCATATGGACACTCAAAAGAGGAAATGAGGGGTGAGATGTGTAAATAGATAAGGGGAAGGGATGATAGATGGGGAATCAATAAGATCAGTGAGCTACAAATTGATGATGCCCCTAGAAAATACATATGCGCAGGGAGTGAAAATGACAATGTCATCATTTTTGAGACATCCCAAGGGGTAATCAACCATAACATGATAATAAGACAAAATGCCACAAGATTTCAATGTATCCTAGGTAAGGACACATGCCAATGAGAGATATAAACCAAGATGATTGATAGATAAGGCCACAATCTTTTGGCATATCCCAAGTAAGGATGCATGCAAGGGAGACTTATAGGCCAAGATAAAAGGATAAATTTATTGATTATCATTGATGTAGCTCAAATCATTAGTCTAGTGAATATGATGATGGAGATGAGAGAGGAGAAATGATATGATTGAGTGACTAAAGGATGAAAGGGAAAAATTGAACTGCAATACAATCGAATCAATAAGCCACAATGTGATTAATAATGATGATGCCCTATCAAAGACACGTGTTAGGGAGTGAGAGATAATAATCAAGTTATGGTCCTAGTCATACCCCAATCGAAGAAGGAAATGATAAACTTTAAATGATGAATTAACCTATCAATGATAATGGATGACTTATGGAAGAAAATATGGATGTTATGATTTGATGGGCCTAATTGACAAGTACAAATAATTGACAAAAATATTAGGGATATGATTACATAGATGGTGATTGATCAATATAGTAATTAATTAATGATTGATATTATAGCTCAAGGATTTGACTGATTCAAGACTTAGGGGTGATGAAGGATAAGATATATCTGATGATGAATGATGGGGAAAGAGGTGAGAGTGGTTGAGCTGACCTTAGACATATTATGTGACTAAGCACTACCTATGTAGTCTAAAAATACCTCAGGCCAAATTAGTTCAAACTAGATGATGGATGACAAGATAGACTCGAGAAGGAGGATGACAATGACTATTAGAATATTAGTTGTTAGATTAGGGATGGTTTGTCTTAAATGTTAGACATGAAGATAAAAGACTAGGAAAAATCATGGTAAATGAGATGTTAGATTTTGATGACATGTGGTTGGGTTAGACAATTGGACTTGGATGATCAAATTTATGATGGGATGAAGATGATTAGATTATTAGGTAGGGGACAGAGGATAGGAGAAATGATGAGTGCAATCCATTATCAAACCATCATTATTGTAATAAGGCTCATTATGGTTTAAGCAATCCACTATTAAATGTATCACTAGGCAATATGCCCCATGATATAAGTATGACTAAGAGGATGTTGTGCCAAATTAAATGATTATAAAAGGGAAAAATGATGAACTCTACATAGGGCACCTAAAAACATTATTATAGCTTTTTTGGATCCATCATATCATCCTTGTTCATTGCACCCTTGATAAAAGAGACATGATGCAAGACTAATTAAAAAATAATAAAAGAAGATAAACATAGATAATAAAACAAACATAAGTAGATATATAGTATTAAAAATATGCAAACAAGTCAAATAAAAAAGAGTAGATAAGTAACAAACACAAGTATCTACATGTCGTGTTATTGTATCTTGTCTAATTGTCCAAATGAGAGTTGATGGGATTAGTGATCAGGGGATGAGTTGGACGAAGTCATTCATGATGTGAATTTGTATTAAGAACATTAATTTAGATAAGGGTATGGATTTGGAGTAGACCAGTGACTTGGATTAGGATAAGGTTATGGATAAGGACTTGGATGCCAAGATTAGGACATATGACAAGACAAGATGATAAAATAATAAGACCGCTAGTGCATAAGACAAGAAAAGATGATAAGATGACAAGATAACTAATACATAAGATATGATTATTGGTATATTGAGGACATAAGATAATATGACTGATATGTTTTGGGGATTTTTTAGATTTTATAATTTTTAGGGTTTTTTAGAATATTTCAATTTTTAAGTCTTTTGAGAATATGTATGTACACTATAAAAATGGGGTTACTAGTAAAGGGAATACCAAGCCTAGCAACCAAGATAAGGATGGATGGAATAATGGATGGTATGATTAAAGGATTAGGTGATGCTAAAAGGGGGATGAGGACCAAAGAAGAATGGACTAGGGATTGCCAATGACCACATCATGAAGGAACCAAATATCTAGTTGCCCGAGTGTCCATTTGAGGATGTGACAAGATTCCATAACATTTCCAAAGACATCTTCCACATCATTATGAAGGTCAAGTCAAGAAGGAATGATAGATTAAATATGCATAAGGGATAAATGGACATGATAGACAAACATGTTTGGACCATGACATGGATGGGATTGACAAGGAACGTGGGATATGAATATAGAGATGAAGTGGATTTTGCCCTCAAGTGTTGGGGTACTTATGAATAAAAAAATATTTTACCATGACATGGAAAACTAGTTTTCATCATGGCACTTACCTAGGGTGCTAGAAGACTAGTTTTCCCTATTGGACAAATGATTTTTTTGAATTTTGGCATCTGAATTTATTGGATATGGGTTCGATATGTAGGGATACAAACACTTTCTTGATCTTCAACCAATAGATATTTTGGAGATATGTGATACTAGGACCATGTTGTCTATGTTGGATGTATTGATGTCCTTATGACTATTATTGAGTCTTGATTGAGACCCATTTAGATATTTAGAGAAGGTGTCTTCATCAACCCTATAAGAGATAATGTTACCTGAGTTTGTGAGGTGTAGAGTGGATTGATTTAGTGTTTGGATTTTATGGTGGAGTATAGGGCTTGATTGGATGATATAATCATAATAGAGAGGTGTGATTAGGAAGTGGGAATAGAAGTTGTACACACCCTTGGATACGTTATACATTCCATATTTGATTGGTGCCATATGACAAAAGACTTTAAGAGATCCAAGACAACTTTGCTATAATTCTTTGATCCGATTATTGGAAGGATTATCGACCATATTGATAGTGCTTTTGACAAGGACTTGATATTTATACTTGATTATATTTTGACTCTCCCCTATTACCTGACATTGGGATTCACTAAAGGAGTTTGATAGATGATTATTATTTTAACTTTGATGGTCCCCTCATGCCTTAAATAAGGTTTCACTAGGGGAAGACACTTTTTTATTAAGCTGATGATTAAACATTTCTTGATTTTGACTTATTGGATTAAAGGTTATTTGATCATGTATGAATTTTCAAATATGGTCTAGGATCTTTGTATTTATGTCACATATTATGTTGTTCGAGGAAGGGTCCAATGATGTATGTTTTTATTCATCCCTATGGAGGTTGGTGATCAAATGATCATTGACAAGAAGAAAGAGGTTTATGATTGATGAAGGTGGGGGAGATGGTATGATGAGGTAAATGAGTGGTGGTGGGATGGCATAGTTCTCATAGAGGTTCCTAAGAGACCCAGTTTCAACATCAAAGAAAATATCCTTAAGATAAAAAAAGGATCACTAAGATTATCTATAGGACATGCCTCCAATATGGGATTAGATCTAATATGATAGTCTTCAATTGATAAGGTATGTAAGAACATTGTTATGAATTCACCATCTTGATTGGGATCAAAATATGTGCCTTCTGATAGGTTGACATCTAGTTTGGAGGTATCTTAAAAAAGACAAGCATAGTCATCATCTACAATAATAATTAAGGATGATGATTCTGACAAAGATAATGATTTGGATACCTATGTTAAACATGATCTTGATGCAAATAAGACTTGTGTTGACTTCAATGCTAACTTTGACAAGGGTGTAGGTGACATTGATGGGGCAATGCTACTAATAGATAATTCTTTTTCCACAAATAACCTCTCTAAATGGGGTCTTTGATATGATGATGGGGATATAATGGATTCAATAAAGATAGGCCCATGGAATAAGGACTCGTGAGAGAAGGGAGGAATAGGTTTATGTGAAAAAAGACTCATCATCAATGGAGGATTTGTTAAAGATAGGTGGAAAATGGAATCTAGGCTCAGTGTCTTAACCTTGGCTTGAAAAGGGAAGGTCCAGATCATGATCAAGAATGGAATCTTTACATACCTCTTCTTGTTCACTCTCAAGTGTAGATTCATCTTATTCACTCTCGATTTTAAGGTCACCATAGTTGATGAGGTCTTGGACATAGTTTTGAAAGGTTTGGTATTGATTAATGGTATGCCCTAGGTTCAATGATACATATAGTAGTGTTTAGCATTATACCAAGAGGGCTTAGGTTTGGTAGGATCAAGATGTGGTATGGGTGGATAAACCATCATTTATTTAGCAACAAGTTTTTGGAAGATGGATTATAAGGATACAGAAAGAAGAGTATAGGTCCTTTATTCAATTAGTGACTTGGATGTGGAAGCATTAGACTTTAGATCAGATATGTGTTGACCTGATTGGGTGGGTAGACTAGTAGTAGATGAGGTAGCCTAGATTGGATTAACTTTACTAATAAAGGAAGGGGTAGATGATTAGATATGATTGGTAGACAAAGAGATTAAATGTGATAGGTTAGGATGGGGGATAGGAGTATAATGAGGTGGATGAACTAGATGACTCTTGGCTATGAGGTTAATTGAGTCAAATCCTTCAAGAAGTTGGGTGCCCATTTCAAGGAGTTTTAAAAGGAACACCTCTTTGTTGGAAATTTATATTTATTGAATAGGGCAACCTCCTCACTAGTATACTAGGTAATGTTATGACCAAGTTTGTGATGATTGGATGGAGGATTTGAATGGGATTAGGTAGTATGGAGGTTAAGAGTAGATTAACATGGTTAGATGTGGACTAGAGGTAATGTTAGGTAGATGGGGTCTATGTCTATAGGACATGGAGTGCTCATCTGAAGGAGGTGGAAAAGGAGTACATCCTTATTTGAAAAGATAGTTTTAATAATTAAGGTTTCATCTAAATTTATTTTGGAAGCCATGGATTAAGATGGGGAAAGTATGGATGATGAGGTTTGTCAGACCCATTCAATAGGTGTAGGGGATTGAATAAAAATATCTAGGGATGCAGATGGGATGTGTGGATTTTTTTTGGAAAAAGGCTTGCTTTAGCTTTATTTCAAGTTTGATTAGATATTTTGACATGATGTGATGTTTAACAGGGTAAGACAAGAATAAGTAGACCAAATTAGGACAAGAACTAGATTTTGATGATTTTGACTAGATTTGATTAGGTAAAATATGACAAGATCTAAGATTTTATAAGGGTATAGACTATCCCAAAAGATGTGATTTTGAATAGGAATGACTATATTAAGACTAACTCAAGGCCAAGATTATTCCAATCAACTTGGGATGACTTGATCCATAAGATGAGATGATTGATACGATTAGATTCTTGGTATGAATCAAACTTGATTAGACATAAGAAAGATAATAATAAGGACCATAATGTTGAAATATTTATTTTCCAATATAGGTGAATACCAACATACAACTACAAACTTGATGGGATGACTAGTATTAACAAGGATTACAATGTAAGGATGGGTTAGACTATGACTAGGACTAGGTTGTATATGTAAGAAATATGTTGATGGACAAGGTGATTGGGATAGATAAGGTCAAGATGAGTGGCATGATTAAGATGAGGTAAAAAATAGGTTTGGACTAGGACCCTAAGGATGATATAGACAAGGTTAATACCAAGGTATGACTATGGTATGATTAGGTCAAAAGTTGACTAGAATGAGATAGGGATATGAGAAGGTATAGGATAAGGAATGATAATGATGATTAAACTAGGAAATATATTTGACTAGGGGGATAAGGATTTTTGTTTTTGGTCTAAAATATGAAAATAATATATGTTTTCATAACATATAACAAAACATGCAAACCACAAACCTAGAATTAGTGACTGACTAAGGAGTATAACCCGATGACTGCACCATCTAATGACTTCATAGGTGAGGCTATAGGATGGTAACCCATTATGGAATTTCTCATACTTTCTCAACCCATCTATGCATAATAATCACTATGTGAGGTGATCCTAACTCTAACATTAAGTCACCTATTATGGCTGATGGTACTATTCTAGGGTATATAGGCTCTTTAAGGGTATCCCTAATATATACTAGGTACATGGGGCTTGATTATATATAGGGTTATATCTGATGATT
Organism: Torreya grandis; assembly: GCA_037957365.1. Taxonomy (NCBI): domain Eukaryota; kingdom Viridiplantae; phylum Streptophyta; class Pinopsida; order Cupressales; family Taxaceae; genus Torreya; species Torreya grandis. Next base: position 294,605 of record JARHVA010006017.1, read on the forward strand.
AGGTCAAAAGCATTAAATCCTCACCTTCACAAGATCCTATATAGGTTTTCCTACTTGGCATAATGATAACTCTCCATCTTATTTAGAGTTTTCTAGAACACAGAGTGTGGATTTATGTGTGGTGGTGATATCCAAGATCACAATCCACCTAGGACAATTACAAGTGTATGGGTATCACTTCCACATCATGTTTCCCTCTAAAAAATAAAATTGGGAGGGTTTATTAGTGTTTTTGGATCCTCTGAGATTTGCCTCAAGGACGAAAGGAGGAGAGCATACACCACTGTAGCCCTTAGATATAGATAAGTAGAGAAAAATTTGATTAATAGATTAATTAAGTGTGATTTATACAAAATATATACAATATGATTTTCAAAATACCAAAATATTTAGCAGGTGTCCTACAAAGCAAGTGATTAGTAGTTTCAATTTGGAAATCTTGAGAGACAACTTGTAAAATAACATGTTAGACAAAATATGACTTGCAAAACAAGTGGTTAGAAAGACAAAATTGCCACTAAATTTACCCTTATAAAAATATGAAAAAAGGTTAGTCTAATAAGCCTCAATAAAAACACAGAAAAAACCATGGGTTTTACACTATAACTCTTTGAATGAGAGGTCATGACATGGGGGTTTGGGGGTGGTAACCCCCAATGGGGTCAAGGGGTAGTGCCATTTGCAGGGTTAAGGCGAAGCACCCCTTACAAGGTCAATGGGTAGCACCCATTGTGAGGGACTTGTGGAACCCTCAAAATGACTCAAAATTCACCAAAAATTCAAAAAAAATGCACTCAAAAAAGATAATTTTAAAGACAAATAGAAGGCAATTTTAGATTTAAGTTACGTAAAATTTAATCTATTTTATATTACAAACTTTTATTAAAATGGTGATAATAAATTAACTATTGGAATAAATCCTAAAATGGTGAAAAAACTATAAACTTATGATTACAATCCCATTCTATGATATTTCCCCCCTTCTATATGCTAAATTTTATTATTTATTATTATTTTTAAACTTACTATCTTAGATAAACATCATAATGGTAAATTTACATGGTCAAAAAGAAATTCTACTATCTAATAGGTAGACTCTGGGTATAATTATCAAATACTTATAATCCAAAAGAAGCTTTGACAAGACTATATTAGATTACTACTATTTTAAGTCTTATAAAGTGTAGCCGAATAGGATTACAAATTGAGTTTTTAGGATATATTTGATGACCATATGACTCAAGTGAAAGATAAGATTATGGGCAGTCCTAAAACTTATAATATTTTATTTATATTATTCATCATTTATTCTTGGAGTCTATGACTAATGTGTGTCACATATGTTTGTCACCTATAAAATGTCCTTGTTATTGTCGCTTATAGGTATCCTCATACGACATTAACATTGTTCACCCAATGCACCAAATAGGCGTCTTAACCTAATTAGTTCACTTTTCCTAGTGTACCTATGGCCTATGAAGGCTTTGAGATAGGGAAGGGTGTCTATGAAAGGGAATTTTTTAAAGATGCTACAGTTACAAATGCCCTGTTTGACATAATGTGGAGGTAAGTAAAGGGCTCGTGGGCTATTCGTCACAACAAAAGGGGATAAATCATACAAAAAGTTAAAGGTTTGAAATCAAACATTTAATTGATGCAATAGATGGGTGTCTAACCCTATCAAATTACCCTTACCAGTGTATTCTAACCTGCACTAAAAAAAAATGATTTTGTCAACAATTGCACATAATTTAAAAGTACACATGGGGTTACAAACTATTTGAAAGAATGTCTTAAATAAATGTGGGCCATTTTGGTATAGAAAATACAACGGGTTCAAGGTTTGAAACCAAACAATATTTTTTTTGATGAAATATGTACATATATTAGCTAAAAATAAATATAAAAATAATTCACAAAAAATAAGGCAGTATGAGAGCACCCCACGACACACTAGGTAGAGCCTATGAGCAAAACAAAAGTATTAGGTAACAACTAGGCAGAGCCTAGAAACAAGAAACTATCAAAAAGTCATAAAATATAGTAAATTTTTATCCTATTAAATGTACACATAATGTATTTGACTAATCTAGATACCTTTTCTAGGTAGTATAGAATTATAACTTATAGAGGACTATTTGACTAAGTTAGCTTTGCCAATGTATCTACAAGTTGTGCCAAAATAAGAGCTTGGGAATAATGTACAGGGGTCTTACCTAATTAGCATGCCTTTTCTTTCATAAACCCAACTTTAGAACAAGGTACAACAATTTATTAGAGCATATTTGGAGGTAGATTTTTGTTAGATGTTGTAATTGCCAGTTCTCTGGTTGACATGTGTGCGAAAGTCAAAGAATCATACACAAAAAACATAGGCACTATTTAATATAAATGCCTTAAGGTCCTAAGAAAGAAATGAACTTATAATATTTTATTTATATTTTTCATCATTTTTTCTTGGAGTCTATGACTAATGTGTGTCACATATGTTTTTTAGCTATAAGATGTCCTTGTTATTGTAGGTTATAGGTATCCTCATGCGACGTTAACATTGTTCACTCAATGCACCAAATAGGTGTCTTAACTTGATCAGTTCACTTTTTCTAGTATACCTATGGCCTATGAAGGCTTTGAGATAGGGTAGGGTGTCTATGAAAGGGAATTGTTTTTAGATGCTACAGTTATAAATGCCCTATTTGACACAATGTGGTGGTAAGCAAAGGGCTCGTGGGATATTCATCACAACAAAAGGGGATAAATCATCCAATAAGTTAAAGGTTTGAAATTAAAAATTTACTTGATGTAATATATAGGTGTATAACCCTATCAAATTACCCTTACCAATGTATTCTAACCTGCACTACAACAAAAAATGATTTTGTCAAAAATTGCACATAATTTAAAAGCACACATGGGGTTGCAAACTATTTGAAAGAATGTCTTAAAGAAATGTGGGCCATTTTGGTATAGAAAATACAACGGGTTCAAGGTTTGAAACCAAATAATATTTTTTTGATGAAATATATACATATATTTGCTAAAAATAAATATATAAATAATTCAAAAAAAACAAGGCAGTATGAGAGCACCCCACGACACACTATGTAGAGCCTATGAGCAAAACCAAAGTATTAGGTAACAACTAGGCAGAGCCTAGAAACAAGCAACTAACAAAAATCCATAAAACATAGTAAATTTTTATGATAGTAAATGTATGCATAATATATTTGACTAATCCAGATGCCTTTTTTAGGTAATATAGAATTATAACTTATAGAGGACTATTTGACTGATTCAGCTTTACCAATGTACCTATAGGTTGTACCAAAATAAGAGCTTGGGAATAGTGTACAGGGGTCTTACCTGATTAGCATGCCTTTTCTATCATATACCCAGCTTTAGAACAAGGTACAACAATTTATTAGAGCATATTTGGAGGCAAATTTTTGTTAGATGTTGTAGTTGCCAGTTCTCTAGTTGACATGTGTGTGAAAGTCAAAGAATCATACATAGAAAACATACGAACTATTTAATAAAAATGCCTTAGGGTCCTAAGAAATAAATGAACTTTGTAATTTATATTTATCTAATGGAGTATAACAAACCAATAAAACATAATATTAACAAACAACAACACAAGCTAGCCTTAAAAATCACAAGTTATCATGAGGTTATAATTTTAAAAATACTATCACTAAAAATAATGTGAATATAAAATATGAAACTTGGAGCCACCAAATGCTTCTTCAAAATAACCTAAAATCTCAATAAAATGGATTCAAGGTAAAAGATGTCGATTCAAGAGGAGGGCTCCCACTGTGGTCACCAAATGTGAGATGGAAATTTTAAGCAATGGATTTTAAATCATGTAATTAAACAAAATCTACTCAAAACATCAATCCACTATTAAAATTTAGAGCCAATAAGATTAAAATTCAAATAAATTAAACATTAATAACAACATTATAACTTAAATCTCGATGCTCCAAAGCATATTAAACAAGAAAATGATCAAATGCTTATGGATTACTTATAGACTTAATACTTTATTGGACATCATGATATTAACTTGATTCAAGACATGGATTAGTTGATAGCTTGATAAAGAGGACTAATGGATTTGATAATATTGTCATGGAAGTATAGATTTAATATTTTATCTCTCTTATTTGGAATGGAGGGAAGCATGGATTTAAATAGGTAATGAAAGGAGATTTTTCAATGAATTAAAAATTCATTCAAAGCTTCTAGAGAAGAAAACTCTATAGAGGAAGGAGGGAATTGTAAGATATTTAACATTCCTTAGAATTATCTAGAGAGATAACTCTTGATGCTGAGATCATCATCAATTTGACTTCAATGCATGAAAATAAGAAACCCAACAAACTCAATTATCTCTGCTTTGTATCCACCTAGCTCCAACTTTGCTTTGTATTGTTTGTTCTCCTTTTTGGTACCCTACATACATTTCACATCCACATCTATATATCATTCATTTCATTTATTCCTATCTATATTAATTCTTACTTTCTCTTTTATTATCTATTCACCCTAATCAATGCATTCATTCACTTTGGCTTTTGTACTATTTCCCTCACTAGTCTTTATGTTTTATAACAACTTGGATCAAATCTTGTTTCTGGTGTCTTAGGATTTAACAAGGATATTAAAAATTCATTCCACTCCTTTGAAACCTCTCTACCTTCTTCTCAGCCCTACTTAGCTTCTCAACACAATCCTCATATCTTACACTACCTCTTACTCTATCACAATCCCTTCTTGTAGCCCTTTTTTGGGCTAATTTCCTTGGTACAGTCTTGTACGGAATCAAATCATCAAACTAGTTACATTTTTAGATACCCTTTATGGTCCTCTTCCACTTAAATTTTTTTAAGAACTTAAATCATTGGTTTGATCACATTTTAAAGTCTTTTTAGTCTACTATTTAGGCCTATTAGGTTTCTTAAAGCCCTATTGGCACTTAGTCTTTCTAAAACTGTACCCCACCATACCTTACCAACTTGAAAACTTAAAATAATTTAAAACACATTTTTACCTTCCAATTCACAATTTTTTTGAGTTTTACAATGGTGAAAACTCATTGAAAACCATTTTTAGTCTTGAAACCCTAGCCATAGGGTATGACAGTCTACAGGCACATAAGAAGTGTAAAAAATCCTCTTGAGATGTTTCACTCACTTTCATAATATGATGACTAATTAATAAGGTATGTAAAAATATTATACAACTCTTCGAATTGGTATTTAACCTTAAAACCTCATCTGTTTAAGTTCTTTCCACCATCATGTGCTTGACTGTGTGATTACTCATAACTAGGCATACCTGAGGGGAAACAAAGTGTGGTTTTAGGATTCCAAATAAATTTCAGACAACTATGATGGTTTTTATAATTTTATATGACTCTAATAATTCTTTCCAAATGATTTTAATTTCATTTCATCACTTATGTTCACATTTTCTCTAAGGGTCTTGTTTGACTGATAACACAAACTTAGATGGTTTATAGGTTCTAGACTAAGGGTTTCAAGAAACAATGTTTACAAATGCCATTATAAATCTCACAATATCTTAAATATCATATTCAATGTGCTTAACAACAATTATAAGTGGCCAAACCAATGTTTCTCAACATTTTTCTTCTTAAACAACATTTATTCAGTTTTAGCCTATAGTACATGATCTAAATAGGGCCTGTAAATTGATATTCACATAGAGAACCATATAGATAACTATAAAAACCATTGAATAATCTTAAAATACATAAATCACATATAATAAAATTCACAAAAGGCTTCAAAGGCTTGGTTTCATAATACTTTTCTTCATTACTGATTTACTTAGTTGACATTTCATTGCACATTTTAGGATTGCACAAGGTACTTTGTGAATAAAATATTTAATCAGAACTCATTGATCATAAACAATGATTTATTGAATTTAAAAAACATATATTCAATCTCTAAATCTCACAAGAAACTACAAAACTTATCAATCCTTACCTTACTCTATTATTTTGTTACACAGTCTTTATATATGCAGAAAATACAAACTCTGATTGCTTTCTTGTCTTCAAAGGAACAAGACTCATATTCATTTACTTATTTGGGTTTATTTACATTTTTTATTCAAATTCCCAACACACACATTCATGCTATATTTATTTAATAACTCAAAAACACCAAGAAACCATCTATCTCAAAGAATCTAACTAGCATAACTAACACTTGTATGCTGAGAACTACCCTTAACTAACTCAACCACTAACATACTCAAAAAAATGATTCATCATGTGAGTCATGTGTGTGTTGAGACACCTTTGACCACCTAATATAACTTAAAAAACAAACTACAACATTAAGACTTCATGAAATGAGATTGAAATCTCTCAAACTACACAAGAACATTTATTAAAATTCAAACTAAAGTTTTGGTAGGAAAATGGGCATACTCCTCTAATTCAAATTTGATCAACTCTTAACAGCTATAAATGACCCCTAAAAACCTAACATGACCCATGATGACTCTCAAAAGACTCTAATATGAGACATAGACTAATATTTACAATGTGGTAGGTGATGCTCCTACATCAACTCTCTAGAGAAGGAAAAGGGTGGTAGAGAGTTCTAGATTCCATTATGTAATCTAATGATGATTAGGGGAAGATTAAACTAAATTAGAATAAGGGTTAGGTGAGGAGTAGGGGGTAGGGGGTAGGCTTGTAGGAATGCCTAGGAGTAGGTAGGTAGGTAGGTTATGAATTTAAAATTCACAATATAATATATGAGTGGGATTAGGATATAAATGGGATTAATTAGAAGAATTAATGAATAAGTGAGAAGGGGTAAGGTTAGTACTATGACTAATAATGAAGGGGGATGTTAGATAAATGACAAGCATGATTAGTAAGATAAACTAGATGAAGTTAGATGAGATTAGTGTCAAAATTAGTGACGAGGGATGAGGTAAGAACATTTAGGTGCATACAACTACAATAGGAGATAAAAGAGGGATCAAAAGATTTGGTGGAGACTATGAAGGTGAAGGAGAAGAAGATAAAATAACAATCATAGGAGGGTCTAAAGCAACGAATTTTGTAATAGTGTTTTTAATCAATGATGCACCACATGATGTGAAGAAGGATCATCTAAAGCTCTTAAAATTCTTTAATCACCTTTGCTATCATTTTATGGTATTTTTAAAACAATATTGGGCCTCCTTATAGGTTGTGCAACTTTTACAGTTGTATCTTCTTTTTATTTTGATTTCCCGGCCTCATCTTTACTTGAACTGCTACTTAGAGAGAAGTCCACAAGTGATTTTCCCCCTATTTGAAGATGAGATTTAACAAGTATTTTGGTTTCTCACTTTGGTAGTGATGAAATTATTTGATCTTTTACTTAGTATCCTATTTTATTAAGCCACATGAAAGTTCTATAAATTAAAACTCTAGTTCTATCTTTCAAATATGTCGATTCAACTTTAGACTAAGAGATGCATGGAAAGGGATAGAGGAAGACGTTTTGGTTGTAATAAATAGATCCACTAGTACTTCATTATATTTCATTCCTTCTAACACATCTTCCAAGTCATATTCTATGGTTTTCTCTAACTTTATGCAAGAATAATCCCAAAAGATGACTTATTTTCATCTTCATAGTCCATCCATAAATTTTCAAAATATTAGATGTGTTTGTGGGAAGTTCCAAGAATATTCACAATCATACCTTTGATGTCATATTATGGTTGACTATGAAATGTTTGAAGAGTGACTTGAGTCATTTGAGCATTAATATTCTTAACCTTAGCCAATGAAGCACAAGTATATCTTCATGTAGTGATTGGGGAATTCACTCTAGATTTGTGCTTACTTGATAAGAATTTATGTGTTTCAACTAGTTGATGTACCAATTTCATTAGTGCCCATTATTCATTAACAAACCTGGGTAACATGTAAAGGGCATTCTCAAAACTGCATGTTATGATGTATGGAAATGTGGAAAACTGAATAAACCATGCTCCCCATCTTATGATTTTTTTTGTAGCCTAAATTTAACTTATGATATTGTAGGGTTCTTGATCAAACATCTTAATGATGTAATATAGGAAAACATCATCTTCATGGTGGAAATGCTATGATATTTTATTCAGTGTGAGTTTGGGATAGCATTCATAAACTCTTGAGGATTTTAATTGACCCATATGATTTATTCTTGGGAATATTCTTCTCCTTGTTACTCCATAGACTAGATAAGAAGTCATATAGAATTTCCAAATCATTTGTACTTCACACAACTATTTGTGAATTGAATCATTGATCAATTTTACCCAATTGATATATTGTTTATTCTATTGTATGATCAACATGTATCAATACATCCATTATTGAAATTATGGAGCTATAGAATTCCCATCTTCCCTATTCAAGAGTGTGATGATATTATTTATCTCCATTTTGAAATCAAAGTAAGTTATTATCATTGGTAGTTTGGTAGAATAAATATTTTTATTTTCAAGCCAATATATATTTATCACTTTAACACAAGATGCCATATTTTCATCACATAATTGTTGAGTTGTCTCAATGGTAAGATCCACAAAATATTCATGATTAGGAATCTTGAGTATGTCTTAAATATGCTCTAGACCAAGGTGAATTACATATTGATCTTGAGAATTTTTGACTTCCTTATTCTCATTGTCATAATGGCTCACACGAGCCATTACAATTCCACTATCATACATCCCATGAATCCAATTTGAATTAGCAATAACATATATTCTACTCCAAAAGTCATCAAGATTAATATGCCCTAGATGTATATTAAAGACATCTTCTATGTTAGATTCAATGTTAGAGGGGGGAGTGACCCTGCTAAATTGGTATTTAATGTCTTTCTTCTTCTTGGGGGTAACTAACATGTGGATTTTATAGTGTTGATCTTTATTAGTCTATTATAGGGCTTGGAAAAATTTATAACTCTTATTACAATTGAAAAATTTGCAATGGGGTTCTAAACTATTAAGGGAGTTAAAATCTCTACCAAGCCTTGGTATTGTCTATGTAGTCAGAATTTATAATGTAGACAAATAGAATGCAAAGGAGGATTGGAAGTCTAGTGCAGAGATATGAGTTTGGAGTTTCACCAAGATTTTAAGCCTATTTTGGATGTTGAATATTCTTTTTTTATTAAACCACTGAGAAATCAAGTAAATTCCCTATAGACTCTAAAGTAGTAAGGCGAAGTGAAGATTCATGAAAATTTTAATGCTCTGCCTTTAAATTCATAAAAAAATCAATTAGAGATAATTTTAAAAATGAAACCCTAAAAATTATTATAAAATCCTGGTGAATCCTAGAGTTTAGGTATAATTCCACTAGCAAATCTTTGGAAAAATCACCATGCAAGTATAAATTAACTAGTTATTTCTATTAGCTCTTTCAAAAAACTTATAAATATATATAAAATTAAATGTCATATTCAAATCAAGAAATAATGGAGATAAATACATAGTTAAATCCCTTTCCCCAAACACATTCATGTGGCAAACATGTTTGAGGTGAAATAATGATTATGATCAATAGACACCCTAAGTTTTTCAAAACAAATATTTTGCTTTACACTGTGAAATTGGGGGTAGTCAAGCCATTTCAAAAACTTTTCCAAATGAATAAATCCAGGCAAGGAGGACATGAGTGACAACACAAATAATAATTTCTATAGACCCATTACAAACTTAAACCTTAAGTAGGTGTGTGTAACTTTAAATAAAATCATCACCACATGAATGCCCATACACACATTAATAAGATTTTTGAGGTCTTGCTAATCTAATTACTAAACAAACAATCCCAAACAAATGCAAATATCTTGTTAATATCATTACTAAATAAACAATCCCATGTGATAACCATATTGTGTCTAATATTATGGGTTTTGATATAAGATAAAAAGGGGTTTCACACTACAAGCAAAGATCTAATGAAAAAAATAACATGGCAAAAATTTGAATCTATTAAATCATTGAAAGTGTGAAAACATTTGTAGATATGTACAAATTATATTTCTTACTTGGATTGTACTTCATTGTTAGTTGCTTAAACTCTTCCTTGACCTCCTCTTGTAATTGTCACTCATTTCACCATTTTCACGACATATAGGGTTTACATTTATTACTTAGATTATACTTCATTATTGGCTACTTAGACTCCATCTTGACCTCCTCTTACAATTATCGATCGCTTCATGATTCCCACGACATGTAGGGATTGTATTTATTACTTGGATTGTACTTCATTGTTGGATGCTTAGACTCCTCCTTGGCCTCCTCTTGTAACTATCACTTGCTTCATAATTACCACAACCATAAATGAATAAAACTTTAATATAAATTAAGTTATATGAATTTAAGTTTTAGGGTTTCATGGTTCTAGTATTTTAAGCAATTTGAGGCACTTATGTAGATTTATTTTATAAGAGGTAATTTTTGTTAATTAAAAAACCAATGGATAAAGAGGTTAGATGATGAGAAGTCTAAATTTGAGATCTTATTTATGGTTCCTTATTTTTAATGATTAAATTTGTTATTCTTTTTAAAGATTAAATTTGTCTTTTTTAATTGTTAAATTTGATGGCCATATGACTAAGTTTAAATTGAGTACAAACCTCTTTAAGTCTCTCAAAATACCAAACAAATAATATAATAAATTAAGTATAGAAAAAATAGTGACAAAAAAATGGAGTGTAGAGTATAAACCAACTATGGGGCCATAGGTCAAGACAACTATGAAAAGCGAGGATGACAGAATTGAAAAAAAATTCAAAACATTTTCATACTATATAATAAGGTCTACCAAAATATCTTAACCACATCCATATTGGCCTTTCAAATATATTTTTATTTCAATTAATAAACCTTGCCAAACAAAATATAATGTTAGGATTGTGGAGCTAAAAGCTTCACTGATGCAAACAGGAGAGGAGCTTGCTGAAGGTTGCTGAGTTGCAGAGAAGTTGGGGTCGGTCTGATCAGCCGACATCGGCAAGATAGCAAAGAGAAGCAACCGACGTCGGTCATATATCGGCCGACGTCGGTTACCTCCAGGCAGACAGGGACCGACGTCAGTCGCCTATGTGGTTCAAACTGCGTCTATTACGGGCAGTTAGGTAACGAACCAAGTGTTTGCATGAAGAGATCTATTTTTAGAATGAGAGATGGGGATCTAATTATTGTAATTAGATGTCTAATTATTGTTTGATGAGATATATATAATAGACTCATGGTTGTATTGGAAAAGTGGGCTAGTTTGAGTTGAGCAAAGTTTGCTCCTTCTGTGTGTGAGGTGAGCAAGGGTGTTCCTCCTAGTTCCACAGTAGTACCAAGCGTGTTGGTGCTGGTTTGGAGAGTCAGCTGGATTCTTCAGGAGTGTAGGATCTTGGTCACAGTTGCATGGCCTATATAGGAGATCTACATGGTAAGTAAGATCGTTGATCTGCAGGTGTATGTGTGTGTAAGGTCAAGGTTCACAGGAGAGCAGAACTGTTGTTTGATTTGCAGGTGTGCAAGATCATATAGACAGCAACACAACAGGGAGCAGTATCAGGCAGGATCTACTTGGAGTACAGGGGTGTACTCGGATAGAGCAAAGAGGAAGGCAAGGGAGTTCCTTCCATAAGTATGGTCTGTTGAATTGCAGGTTGTTGCAGATTCATGGGAGATCTACTTGAAGTACCTTGAGTACTTGTGGAGCACGTGGAGTGCTTGTGGAGTGCGTGGAGCATTTGTGGTGTGCGTGGAGCACGGGAGGTGAACACCAACTCTGTATTTGAGTTGGGTGTTGGGACCTGTGAGAGGGAGAGCTTTGGGGATAAGATTTACTGTTCACTTGAGGTGTGGGAAACCTCTGTAAGATGGTGGAGAAGATGTGGGATATTCTCTATTGTATTCTTTTCTGTATAAAGTGTTAATACAAGTTGTGTATTGTCTCTCATATGCTGTGTTATTCTGAATTCTAGTTACTTGTTGATTCTGGTTATTTCTGCATATTAAGTTGCTTGAAGTTTGGTAATCAATTGTATGCTTCCGGTGTTCCGCATCCCTGACATATAATTATCACCTTAAACATTTAAAAATAAAATACATTATGATCATGAGGCTCTGTGATGTTTATTTAATTTTTTCTTTATGCATTGTTTAAAATAAGTATCTTGCATGTCATTATTTTTTAGAGGAAATCAATTTCTTGTTTGTTTAAAATAAGTATGTGGTAAAGACCAACCAGATAATATAATAAATTGATTATAGTAAAAATAGTGACAAAAAATTAGATTATAGAGTATAAACCAACTATGGGGCCATATGGCAAGACAACTATGAAAAGCAAGGATGACATGATTAAAAAAAATGTTCAAAACATTTTTATAGTTTTGAAATTATAAATTATATAATAAGGTATGCCAAAATGTCTTAACTACATCCATATTGGCCTTTCAATATTTTCTTATTTCAATTAATAAACCATGCCAACTAGAATATAATTATTACCTTGAACATTTAAAAATAAAATATAGTATGATCATGAGGCTCTATTGTGTTTATTCAATTTGTTCTTTGTGCATTATTTTTAAAAAGTATTTTGCATGTCATTATTTCTCAGAAGAAATTAATTTCATGTTTGTTTAAAATAAGTATGTGGTAAAGACCAACCAGAAAATATAATAAACTGAGTATAGAAAAAATAGTGATAAAAAATCAAAGTATAGAGTATAAACTAACTATGGGGCCAGAGGGCAAGAAAACTATGAAAAGTGAGGATGACATAACTGAAAACAATATTCAAAACATTTTTATAGTTTTGAAACTATAAACTATTTAATAAGATCTGCCAAAATATCTTAACCACATCCATATTAGCCTTTCAAATATTTTTTTATTTCAATTAACAAACCATACCAACAAAAACATAATTATTACCTTAAACATTTAAAAATAAAATATAGTATGATCATGAGGCTACAAGACTCTTTTTGTGCAATACATATGGTAAGATCATGTGTAATACTTAGTATAAATTTAGTATAGACCAAAACTCACACTTTTGACATAGTTGGTTGATCTAATAGACTAAAAGAAGTTCTTGTTATAAGGGATTGATTCTTTAAGGTTGTATCCTCTATAAGTTACACCTTGAAGGAAATTGCAAAATGTTTTCCTTCAGAGATTAGATATTGTTTTCCTTGGAATGAACTACTAAAATCCATGGCTGTGATGTAGTCTCAATATTGGAAAAATATTAGCTCATCATATTTTTAGAATAAAATCAAAACCTTGTCCTAACACTTTTGTAAGAATGTATAATTGAATGGTAAAAAAATTGAAGCCATTTTAGATTTTCCAAAGGTAAGGGAGTAGTTTGTTTAAATTACCACAACAATGTTTAAACGATTTAAAGTTTTGGACCATGCTTTCAAAGATGGATTGATCACTAGACTGTATACTACCTTGAGTTCGAGTGAAATACTACATGATGATATCTTAGAATATTTTAATCATGCTAATTTATGACAAATAATGATTTTGAGATTAATGGAAGATAAGAGAATTTTTAGTGCATTGACATTTTTAAAGTCAAAGTTAAGAAACAAGCTTGACAAAAAATGGAGACTTGCTTGAGGCTCTATACAACTAAATACAATGTCCTCGATCTTTCATTTGATAGAGCTTTATAAATTTAGCAGTCAACATTTGTAGGAAGAGGATTGAATAATAATTATTCACACACACTGTAGTTATACAATATTAGATATGCGTCGAACAAATTTTAAAGAGAATGTAAATAAAAATTATCAAGAACAAAATGAATAAAATTAGAATGTTGAAATTTGAAATTTAGGCATCTAAAATCCGAGGTTTATCAAGGAAGGACAATAAATTTTGTGATTGATTTTTAGATTTATTTTATCAGGGTTTTGAGAAAGATTGTTGAAGATAATACATAGTATATAAATGATTAAGAGGTAATTTGTGTATTTTTGTGTTCTATTTGATTAAGAGAACATGTCTATAATAGTTGTAAACTCTATTATAGAGATGCATGAGTATATTATGGTGTTCCCTTGTTATTTTATACCAAACTTATTTGAGATATCTATAGTGTAATGAACTATAAGTATCTATATTGGATCAAGAGCTTCACTTCCACCAAGAGATTGCATAAATGACTAGAAAATTTGAGAAAACCATCACATATGTATTTGAGTAACTTTTATTAATCTCAAGGGTGATGTGTTAGACCAATATTAAATTTTGTCTTGGCCCTTCAATATGTTGGCACCAACTCTCTAAAAAATGGGGCAAAACCTCAACCTCAATCCTCATTGTTTTAATTCCAGCTACACTACAGTCAATGCTACAAATAAAATATACATTAGTTTTGAGAAATTTTGGATGTGAAGTCATTTATGTCATTAACCTCTTTTAACACTGGCTATTTTTTTAAGAATTGAAGACATAAAAATTTAAACTTACAAGTTTATAATTATATTTTTAGTTATTTATTATTAAGTTTTTTAGTCATTAAAACCATATAGAAGGAAGAGCATGCTTGCTTTACTTGGTTTTATAAATGTGTTAAGGACTAATTGTGACTTAGGACATAATAATCTTAAGGTGGTAATTATATTTTGGTTTGCATGGTTTGTTGATTGCAATAAAAAAATTATTTTAAATGCCATTATTGATTATGGATATGGTTAAGACATTTTTAAAGTAAGGATGACAATGAAATATTTTAAACAAATGATTTTTAGGGAACTTATCATTATATTTATTCATTTCAAGATAAATGACCATGTATGTAAAAATCTACTCTTAGTATTCAGAATAAAAAAACATAAATCCATACCTTGAAATCACAAGGAAACCAACTTAGAAATTGTATGTACCTTTGTTTCCAACTTCTCATCCCAATCTTTCAACTATTAGAGATTCACTTCTACTAATACCTTGCACTAATGATTAGAAAAATTGAGAAATTATCACATATGTATTTAAACAACTTACTTATGATCTAATACATATGCATCTATATAATAGAGTTTACAACTATTGTAGACATGTTCTCTTAATCAAACAGAAGATTGAGAGCAGTTGTTTGCATGCATAGTCATATGTCTTGAAATGAATAAATATAATGATAAGCTTCATAAAAAGAATTCTTTAAAGATATTTTCTTTCCATCCTCACTTTTAATATTTGTATTTCCCTATGGCCCCATAGTCATTTTAAGTTAATAACATCACCATACACACTTTGAGGATCCATACAATGCCTTTCAAGGCTTAATTTATATAATAAAGGAGAGATATAGTAGGACATAGAGAAGGTCTATCATGGAATTCTTTCATCATATTATCATTTAAAAAAAATACGTATGTTTCCACCAAGTCTAAAATAATTATATTGTATTATTGTTCTCAACAATCTAGACCAAATGTTGATGGGCTTCTAAATCCTACAAATAGGCTTAAAAGATAGTTTCTCAGGCCATTTTATCATACTCTTCACCTCACACGTGCCAAATAGTGGCTATAAAAAATTATCAAGAGGTATGTAGAGATAATACAAGTGGTTTTATATCCATTTTGATTCATTTGAGTCACTTAGAAAACTAATTTGCTTCATCGAGTTCCTTTAAGGATTCTAGCATGGTTTTAATGTATCAAACTTGTTCAGGATTGTTCATAAAGAATAAATCATAGATCATCTAAATAATTCCAAAAAAATATAATATGGTGACTATATTAACTTCTTTAATAGTTATTGGGACCCATGAAAATCCTCATTCAAGTTCACACATAATGAAAGTGACCTTCTCCGGCAATACAAGCCTATAGGTGCATTCGATAGATGGTTATTTGGGCATAAAAGGTTATGAAGGTGCTTGATTTTATTTTAAACACATCCTTGAGGTATTTAATATTAAATATTATGTTTTTACATATTCATCTTAATGATTTATATCCTCAAACTCATTAAAACCTGCATTAACCTAGTGTTAGGGTTTACAGACAGTCTTGTGTGAATGACCTTAATAACCTATTTTGATGGATTATAAACCTTGTTAAGAATATTAAACACTATATAATATTACCCTAGGAAACTTCAAAATTATAAAAATATTACCCACCTCTCATTCCATTGAAATCAAGTGTCTCTTCTTCATGAATCTATTCACAGTCAAGCTGAGTTGGTGTATTCATAGTGTTCACTTGATCATTTGATTGTAAATGGTTTTGTTATGAGGTAAAAAACTCATATAAATTTAGTATAATAATTTTAGTTATTTATATAGACCCTATTTTAGGTTTTATCATTCATTTTATTCCTTTAAAACCTTTAATAGACCTTAAAATACTCACGAACACATTCTTCTTAGACAATTTGTTACAACTGTAAAGATTTATTCAACTAGGTAATCATGGGAGTCTTAAAACTATTATTTTAAACCTTATAAGGTTGGATTACATAATTTTCCTCAATAAGAAACCAACTCTCCTATTGGTTTCTTGAGTACCTAGTGTCCAATGTAAGGTGATTATCTCTAAATCTCACACAACCTAAAGCACTTTTCTCTAGGTGATTTTGTATTAGGTTGATGATTATTGTTACTCCAAAGAGTACACACACCTGTTTTTTATTATGGTTTGATGGGTATTTTAGTTTGTTTGATATTATTTGTGGATTATTTCCATTGGGAAATATTATAATCTTTATCATTTGTCTCCCAATCCTTCTTGCAGACCCATACAGTCTAACTGTAGGTGTGAAATTGCATGATGATTATTTTATTGATCATAAATTTATAATGAAAGGATTTTATGTTTGATTAAAGTTTAAAAAAAATATATCATCTCAAATATATATTAAAAACTAATCACAATCTTACATTTTTTCTTCCAATACTTGAAGTTATTGTTTTTTTTGATTTAAAATGTTGAATTCAATGACCTTCTTGAATGGTGTCTCTTAAAACTATCATATAAGATATATTTGGTAAATTTATGTAAATATTTAATTATTAATTAATTATATATACTAATTTTAATGTATCAAACCTTACATAATAATGCAATTGTATCCAAACATCCCATTTGTTCATCTACAAAATTGTATTTTTCTACAGTTCCAGAATTCCCTTCCATCTCTTCTAGTGCTCTTTAAATTTCAGATTTAGTTTCATTTTATAGAGGTCTACTTCCTCCCATTATCTTTGTAGCTTCCGTTTTTCTCCTCTTTTCATCCATATGTGGACCTTTATCTTCAAAAAAGTCTTGCTTATTCCATATTTTACATTGTCACAACTCTCTTAAAAATTCCCATAATTATTTTACCATCTTGGTTATATGCGTTATCTGTACATCAATTTTTTGGCTTAGGTTCCTTGGTTCAATTATTATTCATTCAACTCCCTCTAGTTTGGATCCCCATAGTGCCCTGATAACCTACTCCATATTGGCTAGAATCAACACGATGGCTTTTTGCAAAATAAACATATTCAACAACATATTTAGTCCATTAAAATATTTGTCTCTAATCCCTTTAACAAAAAAAATATATGTAGTTTAAAATAATATACCCTTGAACAACAAATTCCACAACATATTTGTCAATTGTAGTCTTCATGTAATTGTTAGTTGCATGTGTCCATTCAATGTTTAGGTTTCACAACCTTTCCAATTTTTATTTATTCCACATACATGTTTTTGTTTCACATAGTCTAAAGTATTAGTATTCAATTTTGGACATCCATGCTTCTAGTAACTTAGAAAAATCACAACAAAAGTTTTCATAAATTTCTCCATGGATGTACTTAGAATTAATATCCCTTGTAGATACTCCTATGCTTATAGATTTTTCCTCGTTGAACTTATGTATTCTCACATCTAGCAAATTTTATAGCTCATTTTGACTAATAACCATTTAAACATATTTAGGTACTTTGAATAGAACCATTATTAATGGTGGTCACTGGAATCACTCATCAAGACATGCTATGTGTTTTAGTCTATAAATGTTCAGATCGGACTCTGAATTGATATAAGAGATTATAGACATAATTGAGGATAAACATAGTACAATTTTACATGCAAAATATTCTTATTAGTCATCATTAATGTATTTGCATGTACTATATTTCTTAGATTTTAAGGAATTTAAACTTAAACAATATGTGAGAATACATTCATTTGCAAGGAAGATACACTTAATCAAGATGGATTTATATATGTTTGGGAAAAATTATATAGTAGGTACAAATTTGAATAGCTCCATATATTTTATTTTTCTCAATATAACTTTCTATTTTACAAAATTAGGTTATATAAAGGTTGTGAGGAGACTATGGATATTTGTCTTCATGAACTTTCATCTGTAGAACTAAATTACTTAAAGGATATGTTCAAATTTCCATGTGCTTTATTATCATATATTAAACTCCTTTATATAGAAATATGCTATGGTGTACACTTGTCACATGTTTATCAAACAAAAATATATGTGAATTATACTTCACACCTTCCTAGTAACATTTTTTTTATTTTTAACCTTTTTGTTGCATAAACCTAGTGCTAATGTGGCACAAATATGGCACAAATGTATTATGTGAATTGTAGTGTTGTTAGTTCCAAATTTTGATGCAATTATTTTCATTCAAAATTTGACATATTAAATAAGTTAATTGGATCCATATGTTTAATAATTATATATCTAACATAGATTAATAGTAGTAGTTATCTTTTGTTTTTTAGTTTAAGTAGAAAGCATAGGAAAAGGGAAAAGTTATCTATCAAAATCTTAGTGTGACTATCCACAATATACTCTCACCTCACCCTATCAAATATTAGCTATTAGAAAGTGGTAACATAAGAGGGTGACTAATCATTTTTACCCATTTTTTTATTTTTAGTAATTATTTATATTCTAGGCTGGAAAAATCGTGCCAACATTTTTCAAATATTTTTAAAAATATGTTGTTTTTCACTAAGCATATTGAAGGAATCTAGTGTGAAGTGAGGTATAATTTGACCCATCATCATAGGCTTATAGAGAACATATGTTTATGGGATTGAGCTTCCACATACCTTTGGGTATATCATAAGACCCCAGTGATGTTTTCATAACCTCACCATAGGTAGACTTTGACCATTTGTAACCTATGCTACATCAGTAAGAAGTTAACCTTGGGAAGTTAATTGTATCATACCTTAAAGATAGAATAGTGGATAATGGGATGGTTGACTCCTTTATAGTTAAAGAACTATCACTTTGGGCTGAAATTATTTATGAATGAGATTAGTATATCTGGGAGCCCACCTACTAGACACACTGTGTATAAAGATGTTGTTAAAACCCCAACTTATTTTTCACATCATAGACATGATGTCATCATCAGATAATTATCATACATATAGATCTCATGCATCTCTTATACATAGTTCTACATTCCCTACACACATATCTACATTTAGTCTAGGTTCACAATCTACAATGACAACATTTATATTAGAGAGTATATGTGCATTACATAAGTTTGTAAGTTACATAAATATTGGTATGTTTTTTTACCTTGTTTTAATAATTTTTACAATAATTTTTATTCAACATTAAATATTTGGTAACTATTTTTTAAATTTTATGTATAAGGAGAGTCATCACAAGCTCATCAAGTTAGCAGTGGAAGTAAAAGAAGAGGGTGAGGAGGAAGATGCATTGGTAGAACAACTCCAAGGGAAACAAGATAAAGTATGAGCTTTGATAGTGAATATTTAAATAGTGATGTTGATGTTCATCAACTATCATGAATAAGATAAGATATAGTATGAGTTACCATTTTTTGATCCTAAGGATGAAATCCATCCTTATAACATCACAAGGGCAGATCAAAAAACACTAAAAAAGTTTTAGAATGTGATGTTTACGAGTCTTGGACAAAATAAAAACCTCCGTCTAAAAAGTTTGATGAAGATGTTCGAGAAGAGGGCATTGGGCTTAGAGATATGGTAGAGCATTTATTTTACATTGTGGATGATTATCATCATTATCATTATGATGTGGATGATCAAATTAGTGACGATTATCAAGAACATAATTTTGATGATAATCCTAAGCACATTGAACAAGAGGATAAAATTTTGAATTTACTCAAACTCCTTTGTTTATAGCGAGACATTTAAGAACATCAATGTTGGGAGCTATTTAATTTTTTATGGATTTGAATGAAATATTTGGATGGTAAAATATGAGTATGAATGCTTTATTGAGATTAGATGGTAGTTCAAGATATGATGTTGACATAAATTTTATCTGATATATTTTATATTAAATCTAATGATGTATTTTATTATTTTTAATGCATTCACTTAAAAACTAGGTTTTTATTCTAAACTAACACACTTCCATCCTCATATCAGGAGGTAAATCAAACTTAGTCAAATCTATATATTCTATACATTAACTATGCTACATGCACAAAGGACTACATTTTATATTATTAGATTCTATAGATTCTCCACTCATTTTTTAGGTATGATTAGGTTTTATATAATATTTTTATATTAATATAATTTGATAATTTTTTCAATTAAAAAAAAGAGATAAATTTCAAAGAGACGATAGTGAAGATGAGATGAAGATATGAATGATGAGGAAGAAGAAAAAAAAAAGAGGACGATGAGGAAGATCATGAAGAGAATGAGGATGCACTCCTTTCACTGATATTGTGCTCACCCAAGTTAAAAGAGCAAGAGGATATAGAGGAGGACAAGGATAAGGATGATTACATGGTAACTAATGACAAAGATCAAGAGGAGGAAGACAACTATTAGGCCACATTAACAAATCTTTTTTTCTATGGTTATGCTTTGATATATTTTGTTTAAGTTTAATAAAATAAAATGTAGTTTGGTGTATGTTGTGATAGTTTTAGGTGTCTATTGTGGTAGTTTATAAGGCCCATTGTTAGTTTAATCTAAATGTTATTGCATCTTTTTTTTAACATTTTTATTTTATGTCTTAGTGGATTGCATAACAATTCTAACATACCATAATTCCCATTAATTCAACTACAATTTCATTGATGTTATAGTTATTTTGGACCTTATAAATTTACGTTGAACCTTATGATTTTTTCTCATAAATCATTCTGCAATATTATCCATTTTTTGATTGGGTTGACATCTTTATATTCAACTTACACTAAGCAAATTACAACATATAAAAATAACGTTATTAATATTTTATTTTTGAATAATAAAACTATTATTTCCCATGCAAGTGCAACTCTAAACTTTTTTAAAACCAAACATTGAGATAATATCATCAACAAGAAAGATAGCAAAGAATAAAATTGATTTCTCCTCATAAAATTAGTTCCATCTATAGAACTTTTCTCTCTCTTGATGAGATATGGTGACTTTTATGACATTAGTGAAAAAAATAGTGATCTCTTCATTATTATTGTGCTCTCACTATAATAAATAACATCAAATTTAATTTTTCTAAAATTTAACTGATGTGAGATGATATTTAAGAGCTTATAATGAAAGATTTGGTGAAAATAAAGTGGGGGATTTTCTTCTAAAATATAGTCATTTTTTATTGAAACACATTGTGAGATTTGGGAGTTCTTTTTGTGAAAAATATCTAGAATGATTCTTGTATTTATTCTAGAGTTTTCCCCTTGGTTTCTAGCAAAATTTTTACAACAAATAATACTGCACCTACACTAGCCAGCCCAAAGATGAAGAATGAACCTACAAATCATGACCAAGAGAAGTTAGAATTCAAAAGCATCATCCATAAAGTTATTAAAAAACTTGTATGGGGTTAAATCATCAGGAGAGAACTCAAGAATAATTATAAGGGAGAGAAGCATAAAAGGAATATAGTACTCTAAAGGCCCTTGACGGATCACATATGCAAAAAGTCAAACTGATCTCATGGAAAATAGTCCGATTGTCAATCTCTTGGAAGAAATTGGATTACCTAATGCACTCCATGTTACAAGAAAATTGAAGGTTAGGGTAACAACCCAAGAGCCAAACCAAGCAACAAGAGTCACCAAGCTGCTAGCAACCCCTTTCATATTTATTGGGAAAATTTGAATCAATGGAAAAATGTATACTATAAGCAAATAATATAGCTTAAAGATCTTGCACATAATTTTTTTTATCAAAAATAATCTCAAATGAATTTACTAATTATTTCATATATATTTAATTACCTTAGACATTATAATCCATGGAATTCAACCCAAGCCCAAGGAGAATGTTGCAATATAAGCTTGATCAGAAAATGGAAAGCAATACATAAGTAGGGACAAGAAGAAGGTTGAGGGAGATAGGAATAAGGGGCTATTTATATTTTATCTTTATATCACTTACCAAGAGACCACCTAGAGCTAGGATGTTTGTCAATACCCTCAGATAAGCATAGGATTCATTTCCCCATCATAGATAATACAAAATGTGAATTGAGTATATTAAGTCACATTCAGACTTATAGTATATGTGATCTAGATCCTTATGAACTTTTATACCATACTTGAGGATAGGAAATAGGACATCAATAATGTAAGAAGTTCAATAAACATGGATCCTAATCTGTGAGATTAGCATTATGGAGCATCCTAATAATAACCCTCTTATAGATTGACCATGCATAATCTATTGGCATATAATTTAAGCTCCTCGACAAAAACTTATTTTGAAAGGGAAAACTGCTCAATTGTAGAGCTTCTCATCATACATGTTAAGTTGTCCTTGGATTTTTTTATTGATTGAAGGATAAACATCCCAAACTAGTAACCATTGGTATAAGTGGGATAAATAATCAAACTTCTTCAGCTTAGTGTCAAGGACTGAATCATAATCTATCCATATTATCTAAAACCAATGTTCTATTTTGAAAATAAAATAAAATTGATTTTTAAGTGCAAAAACCTTGGGCTTCTAAACTGGACAGAACATAGGGAGAGGAAAATTAGAACTTAAGAGAAATAACAGAGATGGGAGATAAAATAATGTTGACTCCAAAGTTTTGGTAAGTTTTAGTCCTTATAACATAACAAAAGCAATATAACATAGAAATGAGAGAGCAGAGAGAGTTGATCATGGAATCAAATCAACATGATGTTGAATATCTCTCTTTAGTGGTAAAATATCTTGGTAACTCATCGAACATAACATCTACATATTATTTTAACACTCTTACTACTTTTGTTGGTATTGGCAACATTTATTTTTCTTCATTCTTTGCTACAAATACATAACAACAACCTACCACCTTCATTTATTAGATAAATTATTTTGTAGAGAGCATGTTTTCTATCTTCTCTTCCTCTTTAAGAGGTAACAAAACTACCTTTGTACCACCTTTCCAAAAAAGAGTATGTGTTCTTTGCTCTATCATGAATTACTTTCCTATCAAATTACCACAATCTCCCTAACAACACATGGTATGCATCCATTAGAATAACATCACACCATATTTCATCATTGTATCTTTTTCCTATGGAAATCTTGATTAAGCACATTTTATCTAGTGTAACTTCATTCCCTTTCTTAAACCATGAAATCCAATGGGGATTAGGATGCTTTTCACATTGTAAATTTAGTTTTTCTCTCATTTTTTTAGAAACCATGTTTTCACAACTACCACCATCTGTAATTACTTTACATACCTTTCCACCTGAAGTACATCTTGTTTGAAAAATATTTGATCACAGTCATGCATAACCACCTTCTTTATTCTATACTATTTCCTTCCTTGGAGTGATCATGGTTCTTCTCATCATGAGACTCTCTCCAACATCTATTGGTACAACTTCAGTATTCTACTCTTCTATTTCAGCCTCAGCTAGATTTACTCTTGGGTGATATTCTTACCTCCTTTATTGATCTTTATAGTGTGGAAAATCAAATGATCTGTGTCATTATTCTCCACATCTATAACATACATAAGATCTACGTTGATTTAGAAATCATCCTCTAGCACCATCATAACCTCATCCTCTCTAAAATCCTTTTCCTCTTTATTGGTATTGAAACCCTTGCCTATTATCATCTTTCCTTTTTGTACCACGTGATGATTCACCTCTATTGGTATTATACCCACATCTGGTGGTATTAAACCCACCTCATCCCCTATTTGGAGGGGATCCACCTCTTCTTGGACCAAGAGATGTTCTTCTAAAATTCTATCTATTTTGTTTTTCTTTTGCCTTTAAGGATAATTGATAAGCTTCCTCTAAGCAAAGTATTCTATGCATACTTAATTTATCTTGAATAAAAAATTTCAAATGATTTACATACCTTTCATCCGTCCACTCTTATTTCATGATGCTCCACTTGTATGGAAATCTTATAAAATTCATTTGTATACTGTGATACTTTTGTGTCAAATTCTAAAAGCTTCTATATAGGGTTTGTGCATAATCCACAAGAAGAAATTTCTCCCTCAACTTCTTCTCCATCTTTTTCTATGAATTAATCTTCTCTTTACCTTTTCTCTTTCTCTTTTTCTATAGGTGATCCCACCAAATCATTGCATAACCTTTTAACTTCGTGCATGCAAACTTTACTTTCTTGTCTTCTCTCATAGTCTTCCACTCAAAGAATTTCTCCATGTTATTCATCCAATATATCAACTCCTTTGGTTTAAAATTGCATCCATAATATGGAACATCAACTTTGACTCTTTTATTTCTTCTTTTTAAATCCTAAACCATCCTCTCTTCCATCGATGGTGGTTTCTCTTGTTGTTATTCTTCTTTTTGAATTTCTTCATCACAATCTATGTCTCCCTCACCTTCATCACCACCTTTTCTTCTTTCCTGATTGGTGATAATAGTTGTTAATTATTAAACTTGCCTCTATTTCTCTTGTATATTCTAGTTCATCTACACAATACCTCCTTGTCCTCTTGTCATATCTTTTTCCTCCAAGATTCAAACTTGCTCTGATACCAGATAATCAAACTAAAAATTATTAAGACAAATAAAATTACTAATAGGCTAAGATTCTTAATAATAACTTGTATTTATTCATATTAACTGACTTGAAATAATTACAAACCCAAACCATGCTTAAATAACCCTCAACTCATAATTTAGAGTTGACATGCAA
This sequence comes from Torreya grandis, assembly GCA_037957365.1. Classification (NCBI taxonomy): domain Eukaryota; kingdom Viridiplantae; phylum Streptophyta; class Pinopsida; order Cupressales; family Taxaceae; genus Torreya; species Torreya grandis. Next base: position 319,807 of record JARHVA010006017.1, read on the forward strand.
AAATTTAAAAAGACTAAAATCTAAAAAAAGGGTCTATTTTTAGTAGCTACTATTTATAGTATGTTTCACATGCAAGCACATGTAACTCTAAAAATATCCCTAAATACTCTAAACACTATAATTCTCCTATTTAATGAAATTGACGTCCGGTTCTAAAAATATACAATTTCTAAAAATAGAAAATTCTTAAAAAAATTATTAAACTTTAATTTTGGACCCTTAGATGATCATGTATGGCTTTTAAAAAATATTAAAATCAACTCTAAAAGGATAAAGTGGCTTAGGAAAGCATTGAAAATTTTTAGATAACCATTTTGGCACATGAAAGAGCTCAAACAAAGCTATAGGTCAAAAGTTATGGCCTTCGAAAGGTCGGCCTATTTTTTCTGCATCACTAAAGAAGGAAGCAAGGCATTTTGGTTTGGGCATAATATTCATCTATATATAGAAGAATAATTCTAGAGAGTTTGATGCCATAATTGGTTGTTTATGTTATTAGACCTTTTAGTAACATTTATTTCTCTTATTCAAATTCCTTTTATAGTTTTATCCTTTTTTAGGGTTGTTAACAAAGAGTTTTGGTTGCAAAATGACTCAAGGAGATAGACACTAAAGGTTCTAAGGGGGTGGAGTATGTTCATGTTTGTGTTCATCAACATAGTAAAAATAAGTGTCTAAACACTATGTAGGGCCTTGGCATTGATTATATTTACAATAAAAAATATATTTATAGTGATGTTACGATTGTGCAAGCTAAAGATCAAGATCCACAATTTTTCAGCACAGTGGTAACTTTTATTATGATAAATGATGGCTTTACTCATTAAAAGGTGTTTGTGTTCGCTTAGCAGGTGTTTGTAAATTATGACCCAAACACCCTCTAAAGCCAAGCTCATCCAAAAATTATATAGATCTATTATTAAAAATAAAAATTGATAGTACTTATATAATAAATGAAGAGTTATCCTTCACTAAATCAAATGCAATCCAATACCAAGTCATTATAGAGATCATTTTTACCAAAAGATATTTTTGTGACATTACCAACCCCCATACATGGTATAAGTATGCCACCTCTCTCGATGATGCTCCTAAGAAACCCCCATCCAAGTGAATCCTAGACCACTTAACTATCATTTATTTACTAACAAGATGATCCTTTGGCCCATTTTTAAACACAAGTCTAATAAAGCCCAAGATGTGTAAACTTTGAAGGTTGAATTATTCCATCATAACCCAATTATTTGTGTTGTCCATATCTCTAATCTTTTGAATTTTTTTGTTTTTCATGGTCATCCCTGACTTGGACATCCATATTATTCACCAAATTTGGAGATGTCTTTAAGTCAAATATGGAGATTGTCTTCAACCAAGAAATTATCATACCATCATGATTGGGCATACTTTGGCTAAGTTTTTTTCTATAGTGCTATTTGACTATAACTCCAATTGGGTAGAGGAAATCGACTTTGAGTAAAATATCAGACATGATTTATAAGCTATCACTAAATAACTGATCACATATTCAATCTTATTGCCATCATTGAAGAACTAAGAGCTAACAAACAAAAGGCATATTGTTGTTTTGTAGACTTTTGTAAGGCATTTGATATCATACCAAGGCATATTTTGATTTAAAAGCTTAAAGACATGGGTCTTTATTACTTAATAATTACGCTAGTAATGACTTTATATGTGGAAGTTTCTAGGAATATTCATACCAAAATGGGCACTATAGATAGAATTTATAGTACCATAAGTATGAAACAAGGCTATCCACTCTCACCTACTCTTTTTTGGCTCTATATTGATGAATTGGAGGACATTGTCTCCACAAATTTGAGTGGAATGAGTGGTTGTATCCTTTTTGTGATTTACATTACTATTTTATTATTTGCAAATGACATTGTTTTGCTTTCACACTCTATTATAGGTCTTCAAGATCAGCTTGATACATTGAACAAATTTTGTAATAAGAAAATAAAATCTACAATTAATTTGAACTATAACAAAAAATAGGTCGAGGTGGTGCACTCTTACACTTACTTGGGTATGGTTTTCTTTGGACCGCTTTTTATCCTTGTACTTGAAATAAAAGTAAGGCTTAGTATAAGATATGCATCTTTGACATCCTTTGAAAGATAATGTTTTTAGCTCCAATTTTAATATATCCATTCAAATATTTGACCTTTCCCTATATTAGTTGCTCCCACATTATTGTATGTATGCAAGATTTGGGGCCCATACTTGAGATGAACTGATTTCACATGTATCGAAAGAGTATTCATCTCCATGTTATCAAAGATCAATTGAGCTAAAATAATGACTCCTCACTCAATTATACTTGCAGAGTTTGGGTATGGGTGATCCTTATCTTCTTAATTTTCCATGTTATCACTATGTTGCATAGGCTTTGATGTATGGAAAATTATTTCTCTAGTCAGAATATGTATCCATTCTTTGCACTTCAATATTATATGCAACTTGCCAAACAAGGATGCAAATCTTGTTGGTATGCAAGACTTATAGCTCTCATCTAGAATCTAGATATCGGTATAGAAATACTACCTCCTCTTGGGTTTTATATTAATGTTTCTCAACTCACTAAACATGAAGTCAATAGAGGTATTTGTGAAGATATCAATAAATCTTACTTGAAAGTTACACGGTTTAGTCCCAAAGAACCTTTGAAACCAAATTTTTTTCATTATTTTGTGTTTGCTCTTATCAACTCTAGATGTAATCTAATCATACCCTCCCACAAGAGGAGTGTATATGCCAATTATGTTTTCTAGAACTTGAAAGTGAAGAATAATTTGTATTGAATTACACTATCAACTATGAGATTCATAGATGATACCATTATCTTTTTAGATATTTCCATGGATCTTTGAGGAGCTTCATTCAGTAAGAGAACCATAATTGTTTTACTTTTTTTTCATGAAACAATTCAACATTGACAAAGAACACTCAATTTTATGTCTTCACACACAAAAAATTCTAGGAATATTAGTTCTTACTTATAAGTAACAAACTTAAGGAATCTAAAGAGACCACATACCCAGCCAACTTGACACAAATATATAAGGTAACACACATTTTACTAGTTTGAAGATCTTGGGCACTCAAATAGTAGAATCGTTGTTCCTCATTAATTTTGTTTCTCTTTTTATACCTTTTTAATATGCTTTTGGCACTCCTTCAATACATTAGATTTATGTAATATGTTCTTCAGTCCAATGGACCATTCTTAGCCACATTTGGACATTAATATCTAAATTAAATTAAATTACCTCTTTATATTTTCAAAGCAATTCATACAAATTACAAGGATTAAAAAAATATTCCCTAGAATTAATATGAAAATAATATACATTTATTTTGTCATAAATTCCAACAAAAATGTACTATGCAGTACCAAGTTGGTAGTTGGTAACATGCAAATTTAGATGAGACCCTCATATGCTACCATGCAATGAAAAATCATCACCAAGTGCGCTTGAGGGCACAAGTGATCCCATTTGTACATCCATCCCAATAGCAAGTACTATTGCCTAGGCTCAGCTAGGGCTCTCTTGTACTCTGACAATTTTTTGACCATTTTCAAAGTATTTCCAAATAAAATGTTGCCACATTAGTAATACCATATATGTTTCGTTGGGAATTGATCAAGAATCGATTCAAGGACGCTTTAAACATATGCACAAGTGGGGATAAAATGGATGCTCCCTTATATGGTGTTGTACTCAATGAGTGCATTCTACCTACCTTTTCCCTACTCATGTGTGTGACACTTTGGGGCCTAGGCTATAGTAAAACCTATAACAAATCCTAGAACAGAGGGATTTTTTATCATGATTATAGGCCAAAGCATCCTTTGCTTTCACATGTGTGCAATCTATCATTTATTGTCCATGGTGGAATGTCCAGGGTCTAACTGAATTGTTATGGTTTGGTTAAGTTAGGTTTGAACTGTAATCCAACTAAAACATTTGCATTGAAGTAAATAGGGATGGATGGACGAACTAATTTGTAATTACTATATTATTTTTGTTCAATAGCTAGCACATGGTAGAATTTCATGTGCACAATACCTACATCAATTTATTTTTTTCTATTTCTATTCAATTGAGAGTATAGCTATTTCATGTGGATAAAAAAATATACTAGTCATTTCAATAGGGGCACCCCAATTTGATGGGGACAGAAAAGTCTACTAGTCATTTAAAAAGTGTATTAATATTATCACCACCAATTTGATGAATATATATGTTGAAAGTAGCTTACATAGTAATTATTTATAGTCTCCACTAATTTGTATTCATTTTTTGATTGGAACCCTAATCCTAAACCCCAAACATATAAAAAGATGCAAAAGCATGTTAAGGCTAACATTGAAATCATATAATATAAGGAATGGTGGTCGAGAGTAAGTTACAAGGGTTGGCCATTGTCAAGAATTTTAGCATTAATCTATATTTTACATGTCTAATTCATAATTAAATACAATTTATGGCTTTATGTAGGAATTCAATGCAATGCTAAAATAAGTATATGAAAATTTGAACTAAAGGTGACCCTCTCATATGACTTGTTGCTTATATTTTCTCTGCCTCTTTTAATGACCTCAAAGTACAACCAATCAAATTAAATATCAAGTTTTTAATTGTTTGAAATGATTTTTTTGTTAAAATCATAAAAAATGAATGTTGGGGATTAAATTAAACTCCATGAAAAGTGTCAAATTTAAGGAAGCTTACCAATCATTGTGCATAGTAGAGTGTTACATGAATATATAATTATATATTAATATATTATAATTATAATTTTTTGATAATGAATAATGAAGGATGAGGTGTTCTTACCCTAGAGTAAGAAAGGATTTGATTAGTAGATCAGACCAAAAAGGCAAAAAGGTCTCTAGGTGAGAAAGTGAAGACAAGCAAATAGCCCAAAAAATCAATCAATAATAAAACCACCCAACAAATATGCCAGCTATAGCCCAAATGAGTAGTTCCACATAATATTAATACCTTTTAAGGCCTTGAAAATACCAACTAAAACTCCATTTATAAGTATTAAAAACATAGGAGTAGAGATGCATGATTTAACCCTATCACATAATACCTCTGAGAAACGGAAACTTCATCATTATTTTGAAGAGAGTTCTGATTTGCTATATTATATAATTTATTTATATCAAGTTTGATGATCATAGTCACTTCCTTTTTCAACTTTGTTGAATTTATCAATTCATACGTCATTACAACACCATTTAAGATTTGTCTATTTTGTACAAATACACACACACACACACACATATTCCATATATAAAATATAAGATACAGTGTATATATAATTACTATATTAATTATATTATAATAGTTACATACATACATATATATAATATAATATAAATATTATTTTATAATATATATTTCTATATTAAGATAATATTATAATATAATAATAAATAATTATATAAGTCCCCAAGGGTTAGTTTAAGTGGATGGGAGCTATGACTTAGGTCACATAGATCTCAGGTTCAATCCTTGATTTACCCATGGTGTGTGGAGTAGGACCTTTTTACACCACCTACACTCTAAAGTGGCCATGGAGACACCTTAAGGTAGGGATCAAACTTCTCCATGTGTTCTATGTAGGTCATAATGGGGAAATTTAGTTACAGATCATTCGATAGACATTACGGACCCAGGCCCACCCCCATTAAGCTTCATGTGTAGATTAAATTTTTACATGTTAATGAGTCGATGGTACTGTCAAAATCTTAGAGATGTGTCAACAAAATAGATTGGGCACCCCCATCTAAAAAATTTCAAACTAAATTTTAATGGAGTAGTATGGGGAAATCTAGGGGCATCTGGCAAGATGCATGATCCAAGATTGCATGAGCTCAATCATTTGAGCTACCTTGATGAAACTAGTTGATGACACTAATAATGAGGTTGAGGCGTAAGCCCTTATCTTGGGCTTGGAATTAATATCTCACTATCGAATTTAATGAGTTATCATTGAAGATGACTTCAAAGTTATTATTTGAGTTATAAGATATTAGATAATAGGTTCCTAGAATATTAATAACATTATCAATCGTGGCTAAGGACTACTCGATAGTTTAAGTCTTTAGGAAGTGTCCCATTGCTTCTATGAAGCAAACTCCATAGTGAACATATTGGCCAATAAAAGAAATGATCAACATGATGAACTAGTCATGGATAATAATTGGGGATGTTGGGACACTTGAAAAAATGGTGCATGTTTTGAAAATTGGGATAAATTCCCCCTCATGATGGGTATATCGCCCATCATTAGTTTGTATTCTCGTTGGGAGCCTGTATCACACACATGGTACTCCCCTACCATCCTTTTATGGAATATAGATATGGTAAATGGTACATGTTTTACACATTCCTTCTCTCCTCTTCATTTTTCTCAATGCCTCATCCTGCTTTGCTTTGTTCGTCTCTACCTCCATGGACCTTATGCTTCAAGTTTCACTTAGTAAACCCTCAATGCGAGAAGAGGCAACTAAGAGAGAAGTGGCCTTTAGAGGGAATGTATCTAACTCACATATTAAATGGATTTTCATTGTTTAGGATGGTAATGTCATGTAGGTAATTAGAGAAGTTATCATCCAAGTGGCACTAGGCATTGTTTGCAAGGTAAAGGTAAACTCTTTGCTAATATCAACTTTCATTGGTGATTTCCTACTTTTCTTGAAAGATAATCAGTAAACGTTGGTAGTTACTAGTTGAATTATGTGCCTAGCATTTAAGGTCAGTTTAGAGGATGTAGTGGAGGCCTTTATTTGTGATGGTCAACAATCACTCCCCTTCTACACTCATGAGCTAGGGTTGGTTCCTCTAGGAACATTTCATGAGCTAAAAGTTAGGTTTTGTGTGTTAGTTGAGCATTTAAAGTATGTGTAGTCATGTTTGAAGCACCCTGGCCTAGAAGGACATTTTATTCCCAAATTTGACCTAGAAGAACTTCGTACACCTATGGCTTTGGTAGTGGTAGTGCTAAGTTGAAGATCTTCTTTCAGGGTTGTTTCAACAATCAAATGCTTTCTTAATATTTTTGGGGTACCCCTTTAGTAGGGTCCCTCTTCAAGAGAAGAATACAGCTGCCAAACTCCTCGTAGGGTAGTTACTATGCAAATGAGGTCCCATTTAGATGGTAGGAATGCTTCTCCAAGCATGGGAGGGGTTTTTATGAAATACAAAATTGGTAGGCCAAGGCATCATCATGGAAGACAACATCCCCAAGGATAGGAGGTGATGGACATGCATTGAGTGGGAATGTAGTTGAGGTGGATGAGCTTAGGGAAGGATGTGGTAAAAAAGGGTGTTTCTCCTATCTAGGAGGTGGCTGGTGGCTCCACCACTATTGGTAGTGGTGACACTGGTGAAGCTATAGTAAGTTTCTAGCTAAGACGTAACCTTTTGTTTTTGTTTTTTTTTTTTAGTCACCCCTCAAGGGTTTTTTGGTTGTTTTGTTGTTTTTTGGTCCTTCATGGCCTGTTGTTTTCTTCTCTACTCCTTCCTTGTAAGGTTTCTAGTGGGTTCTAACACATGTTTTATAATCTTCTTATGTTTCATTTAATAAAAGGGAGAGGGACCCCCCAACCCTCATCATCTATCAAAAATAATAAATAATTATATAATATTGTAAATATATATATATATATATATAACAATATATATATATATATATAATTGTGTGTGTATAATATTAAATATATTACATATTAATATATATTAAATATAATATAAATATTATTATATTTAATTTTATATATATATATATAGTAATAAAATATGTTGTTATGTGAATTTACGTTGCCTAATTATGGGTTGCACAGTCTAAGGCATTCCTTAATTTGGAGCTCTAACTATGGTTTCATCAAAATGGTGTGTGTGTGTGTGTGTGTGTGTGTGTGTGTGTGTGTGTGTGTGTGTGTGTGTGTGTGTGTGTGTTTTTGTGTGTGTGTGTGTGTGTGTGTGTGTGTGTGTGTGTGTGTGTGTGTGTGTGTGTGTGTGTGTGTGTGTGTGTGTGTGTGTGTGTGTGTCTGTGTGTTTGTGTGTTGTAATAAAATATGTTGTGTGAATTTACGTTGCCTAATTATGGGTTACATGGTCTAAGACATTCCTTAATTGGGAGCTCTAAATATGGTTTCATCAAAATGACTTGAGGATTCACCTATCCTTCTACATGTTATATTTATAGGGGGTTCACAATGGAAAATGAGGAAAGGTAAGGTTATACAAAACATTAAATTGGTGAAAGATTTTAATGTTCTGTATGGCCTTACCTTTCCTCATTCTCCATCGTGGCCTCACCAAAAATATATTATTATTATTGATTAATAATTTGTGTACAAAAAGTGAGAAAGGGTCAACAATCATGGGTTTTGAGTGAGGTACAACTCCCAAGTGGCACTCTTTCACTTTAAAAAACCATACTTAACCAAAATAATAAATTACATCCCTTTTGACGTAACTTGCCTCAAACTAGTTGTAAATCTTGTGTCGAGATGTGATTGGTGACTCTACACCTTTAATAAGTAAAAATCATATAATAATGCCTAAATTTTATAAATAATTTTCATTTAAGTTTATACAAATATTAAATTTTCTTTTCTCAAGTTTGCTCCCAACTATTGGTCCATGCCTAAGTAATGGTTCTTCTCCCCTAGGCTAGAACAACCCAAAAGTTACAATGACAAAAGTGAACAATAAAATTCACTTTTTTAAAATTCACTTGGTGACATATGCATATATTGGACTAATGAGTACTCAACATCCATCATTAATTCTACATACCACAACCACAATGAAACTAGACCATAATGCACAAAACAATACTAAACCAAGATTAGCCAAAAAATATGTGTATATGTCTCTCATATGCCAACATGTACAATTGGTCAATATTACAATAGGGAATCCCAGATATAAATAATTGAGAAAGTTTGTTTAAAAAAAAATTAACTTTTGTGAATAAATTATTAGTTAGATTGAGTGAATAAATATGTACTCACACAAATTATTCATGCACATAATGAATTCTCACTCAAAAGCACTTAACAACGTCCTTAAATTAAGTTTAGTTGTTTCTACTGTGAACATAGAGAAAACTAGTCTAGTTAGCTAAAGGCCATTACTAACCTAGTGTGAACACACTAACATCCTCACTTAAGCACAAAATTAGGGAGATAGAAAAGAGAAAAAGTTACCCATATACAATGAAATGTAACTGGGAAAAATGAATCACCACAAGGTTTCTAAAAAAACTAGTAAAACAATAAAAGTGTATAGAGGTGTTGAGATATAATATAAGGCACCCCAATAATCAATGCAACACAATACCCAAACACAATGTTGAAAAAGGTGAAGAACTTAGAAATTATGCACAACTGGTTCAAATCTACTACTTAATCATTTAAAAAGACATGCTAACATTGTATGCACCAAAGTAGCTCCATACAAGGAGACTATCAATATGTTAAGTAAGGTGTCAAAAGTACAATAGATTTTACTAACTAAAGGCAAACAATTGCTAAGTATATGTAGTAACTCCCAAGGGATTAGCAAGGAACACAACACTTGAAGAAGTAGTATATGCATGCCCCACCCCCATAATGTTGATTGGGTGGAATGACTGAAAAAAATTGTATGAGTGGACTGCTCCCACTACTCAAAAATTGAAGAAGACAAGTTGGCACTGTATGCACTAGAATATCTCTATATAATGACACTATTAATAGATGTAAAAGTAGTGTTAAATACACACGTAAAATATCTTTCAAGAGATAAGATGGCCCTGGTGGTGGAGAGAGTTAAGAAACTAAAAATTTAAAAATGTGTGCTTAATAAAGGACCCATGTATGAAGCGAGACAATGTTGAAGCAAAAAAAAACCATGGTACTTTATAACTCAGTACGACATAACAAAACCCAAAACAAATCTACCAAATGAGGACAAACTAGCATTGTATTCACTGGAATAGTTCCATTCAAGGAGACTTAACAAGTGTGGAATGAACCTCAAACAAAAATTATACTCAACAAGATGAAAACCTCTCAAACTACTTATATTGATAGTCTTTTTTACAATGTTTTGCATTAAAATCAAATGAAATAGGTCCTCCTAGAATCTATATTACACACCAAAAGATGTAAAATGTGACCTCTAGCATAATAAGGTGTCACTTTATACATATTTCACTTACAACATATTTTACAATTACAAATATATAAAATTTACTTACAGTTAACTGAAGACAAATAATATAAAAAATTTGATGGCACAATTGCAAAGAGCACGAAGAGTTTTATGGGAAATTGGTTGTTCAATTAGAAAATTCAACTCTACTAATGTGAAAGAGCTCAAAAATATAATCACATTGTAACAAATTTGATATCATTAAGCTTCCAGATAAACCAAAATGACATTCACCAATTTTTTTATTGCAAAGCAAATGTGCATTCATGAGGGGTAGGCCCTTGGAGGGTAAATGTAGGGAATCAAACCCTTGATCTCCCTAAGTTTAAAGACTTTACCAAAATAGCACTTTGTGTTTCATCATACAATGGCAATTAATTCACACATGCATAAATTTCTATTTGAATTTTCAAAATTAACTAAAAAATTCAAAAAAAAATATTTTTTTTGTTACCGATGGTGGGTGCGCGAATGTCAATTTCAAAGCTCATAAAATAGTCATTGATCCTTATAATTCATAGACCTAAATGAATTCACAGGCTTTAAGGCCAAGACTAGTAGGAAGTTACTAAGGAGTAGAACATCAAATTGAATCAAGGACCCGATTCACTTAACTAGAAAAAGAGGAACGATGAGGAAGGATCGGATCACTAGGTAGACATTGAAAGATGCAAACTTTCAATAGCGTGACTTGTTTCTCTACATTGAGAAAAGCAAATGGGTAAATGACCCTAAGTTCCAGCCTGTCTTCTTAATAGATTTCAATGCAACATGATGTGTTATTGTTCTCGATTCCTTCTTGAAGAGGCTATATAAGGGACTCTCTTTTATTGTAAAAAGATCGCTTTCTAACAATGATAATGAAACTCTGCCTAAATTGAAAGGCATTACTGAGACTTTGAGCTCAGATTGTTGATCATATTTTTTAATTGGAATAAGAAATCAAGTGACTTTTTAGACATTGTGTTGTGATATCTTTGTTGTTAGGGAAACTGTTCTTATGTCTTTTTCCTTGATATATTTTTTGTTCCTTTAATTCAACAAGCAGAATTAGTGAAAGTAGTCAGGAAGGTGTCCTAAAGAGTCAACTGTGGAGAGACTTTATGCCCCCATAATTTCCTTTAGTGTGTTTTCTTTTCATTTCTATGTAAATTACCTTGGGACAACTTTGTTCCCTCATTGTCCTTAGTATCTTACTCTTGAGCAATTCAGGTGAAGACTTTGTGCTGCATCTCAATTTGTTAGTTACTACATCTTTGGTTACATTTTTCTTTTACTACCAGGAGTATTCTTGTGGCTTACTGATTAGTACTTCTGAAAGAAGAGGAGTGCTTTCTGTCATTTCCCTTGAGTTTTTCCTTTGATTTGCACGCATCATCTCTAAAAAAAGAGGGATGGTTTGTCCTACCCTTGAGTATTATTTTTTATTTATATATATATGGAACCTCCCCTTGATGAGAGGAGAGATTAGTCCCCTTTTGATGTAGTAAACCTACACATTTGGATGACCAATCTTCCTACTTTCGCTGATCAGACCTATTTTATTTATCAATATGTTGATCAACAAAATATTCAACCAACAGTTTTTAGCGACTCCGCTAGGGATATAATATCCATTGTCCATTTATAATCTATCCATTCACCTCCACACTAATTGGGAAAGAATGCACAGTTTAAAGCCTCAAGCTGCAAACTGAAGCAAGTCAATTCTTTTCCCATTTTTGTTTCACAATCTAGCAGATTCAAGGCATACACGAAGCCAAAGGGATAAAGGTATCATTGACCCTGTATTTGACTTTGTACAGTAAAGTGATTTTGATATATTTCCTTCACCATCTCATCTCCAATGAACCAAGAGCTTTCCTCCTACTAAAGTCAGATCTCCATTGCCAAATGAAGTATCTATTTTAGCTGTTGATAAAGCTTTGCCAATAATTACCCCTCTAAAATTTATTATTCCTCTTTTTCATAATCCTACAATGGCAGTTCAAGGACCCTAGGGTAATACTTTTGGTCCTCTCAATCTTACTGCACCTCTACATGAGCTTCCACGCAGTTCAAGGAAGAATTTCCCCAAATTCTATGGTGATGGGAAAGTTCATCTTGATGAACACATTGCAGCCTTCAACATAGCTTGTGGAGTAATTGGAGTAGAATTTGAAGATGTAGTAATCAGAATTTTTGTGGAGACACTACAAGGTGCTACTGTAGATTGGTTTTATCATCTACAGGCTCAATCAGTAACTAATTGTAATACCCTCAAAGCTAAGTTTAAAGCCAAATTCAAACCTGTAGAAGATGCACATGCACTTTTGGCTCAATTTACATAGATGAAGAAAGAGCCTCATGAATCAATGAGGGACTTCATAGCCAAATCTGACAAACTAAAGAACATAATTCCTGTAATTGCTCGACTTAAAATTGAGAATCTTAAATGCTTCTTCATTAATTATCAGTTACCTAAACTAAGTTTTCTTTTGAGACATGCTAGTCAAATAGATCTTGCTACAGCTCAACATTTGGCCACTGAGGTAGAAGATGATCTCATCTTAGCAAGGAAGATAAGAAGAGATCCAAATAGAAATAGAGCTTCATCATCTTCTGAATATTCATCTACAAGTACCATAGATCCAATGGTGTAAAAATTGGCAAATGAGTTGCTTGCTCTCATAAAGCAAATGGCTCAAGGAATGTCTTTTACTCCTTCATACAAAAGGACATTCCCAAATCAATCATATTAGGGCAATGCTGTTAGGAATCAAGGGCAATAGAATCACCTTCCTCCCCCATAAGGAAAACTTACCTTAGAAGCTCCTCCAACCAATTCAGCAATGGGATATCTTGAAGCAAAATCAGAGTTCTCTTTCCAGCCTGAATTAAATCAAGAAAATGATGCTAATATTATTATAAAAAATTAAGAAGAATCAGTTGGCGACTCCCACATTGGTTTCTTGAACTACCAGGATGAACCTAGAAGCAAAGGAGAAGCTTTTGATGGATCATATGTAGTGTTTACCAGGTCCAAAAACCAATCATTCTAGCAAGCTAATAAAGGGAAGACATAAGAACAACCTCAACCAGCAGTCATGATTTCTAAGCGTGGAACCACTCTGCCTTTTCAATCAAAGGATCTGGTAATCACCCAAAAGGCAAGTACATCAATTTCACCTTCACCTTCTATTTCAATTTTGTAAACTAGCCCTCCTCCTATCCCTCCTAAAACCCAAAAAGTTGAAATACCTTCCTCTGTACCTAGCTCAATTCAGCCATTTGACATAATCAATCATGTCAAAAAGACAAAAATACAAATGTCTGAGTTTGAATATTTGTAGTCCAATCCTAATCAATTGGATAAACTGATCTAATGTGTCAAGAACCAAACCATCCCTGCAAGACAAAAAGCTAAAAAGGTAACTCCTGATTCTCTAAAGAACATGCCTATTCTGAATAATCTTGTCATTACTCCCCCAGCTGCTCCTAAAAAAATAGAACCTTTTTATGTTTTCCTATTAATTAATGGCCACAAGTTGAGTAACTATATTATAGACTCAGGCGCATCTGACAATGTGATGCCTGCTAAAGTAGCTGAGTCTCTTGGTCTCACACTAACCAAGACATTTGGGAAATGTTTCTCCATGGAGAACAAGCAAGTACCATTGTTGGGGCAAATTAAAGATGCCCAATTTACATTTGTAGCCTTTTCAGACAAGAGAATCAAGATGACTGTCTTGGTGGCTAACGTCCTAGCATCTTATGGCATTTTATTTGGACAAAATTTATACAAGGACGTGTGAGGAGAACTAAGCATGGATCTATCTGAGGCAAGGATCTCTGTCCAAGGCATAATGAAGAGGTTGCTTCCTAAAAAGAAAGCAAAAATGTGTGGTCACCCAAACATCAGCCTCTGAAGCTCAAATTCTTTTTGAATCCACAGGTATGGGTAATTATTTTCTATCTACAGATGAAATTTATGAAAAACCTGATAAAATTATTGAAAGTGTCAACTCAAAAATTAGTTCAACTAGAATATCATAAGAACTAGTAGGCTACAATATAGATGAAGAAGGATCCTCCATCTTTGATGAAGGAAAGTCTAAAAAAAATTAGTATCAAAAAAAATATAGATTCTAGAATTCGATGGCAGCTGTTCCTCTACTGGTTCGAGAGCTGGGATTGTGTTGATATCTTACAAATTAAAATTTAGCAACACTAATAATATAGTTGAATACGAATCTCTGCTGCTTGGAATGAAGGTTGCTCAAAAAAAAGGCATCAAGTTTCTTCATGCCAAAGGGGATGCTAAATTAGTGGTTTGTCAAGTAAGAGCTCTTTACCAAACTAGGAATGAAAGATTATGCCACTACCGCAACCTGGTTTGGGACCAAATTGAAAGCTTTGATGCTTTCAACATTTCTGCCATATCCAGAGAGTCTAATGACAGAGCTGATGCACCTGTTGTTTCAAGAACTCTCTTAGTTCCTCATTCAGATTTCAAAGAAGACAAGTATACTATTGAGCTAATCTATAGACCAAGTGTTCCTAAAAATGTTGATCATTGGTAAGTATTCAATGATGACCATCAAATCATTGCCTTCTTAGAATGAAAAGACAATTTTGAATGACTACATTTTAAAGGCAGTGAACCTCAGAAGTATGAATCAGCCTCTGAATCCAATTCAGATATAAATAAAGAATTTTTACAGCTGAAAGGAAGCAAAATTCTCAAAGGCCTGGTTTTTCTTGAGAAGTTGTTTGACAAGCATGATAAATTCATCAAATAACATCAAACAGGCTCAAGTTTCTCTCAAGGATTCGATCAAGTAAATCTGACCACTAAAGAAAATCCCAAGATGGTTAATATTGGTAAGTGTTACACCCCTAAAGAAAGATTCAAGTTTACCTCTTTACTCCGTCAATACATGGATGTCTTAGCATATTCTTATGAAGACTTGAAGTCTCTCAGACCTGATAAAATTCACCAGGACATTCCTCTCAAGGCTGACTCAATGCCATACAAGCAAAAATGCAAATAGTACAATCTAAAAATATCAGGTACTATTATGTCTGAGATACAAAAAAATTTAAATGCTAGAATCATCTTCCCAATTCATCATTCCACATGGATTGCAAACATAGTGCCTGTAAGGAATAAGAATGGCAAAATTTGCATTTATGTAGATTTTAAGAATCTAAATCAGTCATCTTTGAAAGATAATTACCCTTTGCCAATCATGGATCAAGTGCTTCAAATAGTGACAGGTTCAGAGATGTTATCAATGCTGGATGGCTTCTCAGGATATAATAAAGTTGAAGTTGGTGAATCAGACCAATACTAGATAGCTTCTCTAGCTTTCAAAGATGAGATTGGTAAATTCATAATGGTATACCTTGATTACTTGATTGTCTTTTCAAAGCGTCGATCTGATCATGTACACCACTTATAACAAGTGCTAGAGAGCTGCCACCAGAATGGTATTTCCTTGAACCCCAAGAAGTTTTTTTTTGGAGTAACAGAGGGGAAACTCCTTAGACACATTATGTTAAAAGAAGGCATAAAGATTGACTTAGATAGAGTCAAGTCTATTCAAGAGCTTAATTTTCCTACAAGCAAAAATGTTGTTCATTTTTTCTTCGAAAAGGTGAATTTTTTACAGAGATTCATCCTCAAATTTGCTGAGAAGACCATCTTCAACTAGACTAAAGAAGGCAAGTCAGCATTTCAGGATATCAAGACTGCCATTGCTCATGCCCCTACCTTGGTTTGTCCATATTACAACAAAGATTTCATTGTATATAGCTATGCGTCTGAACACACTCTTTCAGCAATTCTTGTTCAATAGGACAAGGAAGGTATGGAATCTCCTATCTCTTTCATGACTTGCCCTCTCAAAATGCATGAGATGAAGTATTCAAATGTAGAGAGGCATGCTTATGCATTGGTGAAAGCAGTCAAACATTTATGCTTCTATATTCTAAATTCACACACTACCGCCTTAGTTCCTGACACTACAGTCAGGTCTATATTAACTCAGCAGGAGCTTGGCATGAAAAGAGGTAATTAGATTACAAAGATCCAAGAGTTTGATCTAGACATCAAGCTGACAAAGCTGGTCAGGGGTAAAGGCCTATGCCAATTAATTGTTGACAACAAGCCATAAGATACACAGCATGAAGAAGCTGAAGTGGGAGATACTCTAACAGTCCATTTTGTCTCCACTACCAATGAGTGGTATTAAGGTATCACTCATTTCCTTACTTATGGTGAATGTCTTGCTCATTTATCTTACAAAGAAAGGAGGACTATCAAGTTGAAAGCTACCAATTTTGTCCTTTGGGACAATGGCTTGTACAAGAGAAGAATAGATAGAGTATTCCTTCGCTATGTAGACAAAGAGCAACAAAGCCATCTTTTGAAATCTTTCCACAATCTGGCCTGTGGAGGACATTTTTCTTCTCTTGTGACTGCTCACAAGATTCTGTGAGCCAGGTATTACTGGCCAACTCTTTTCCAAGATGCACATAAGTGGGTTAGGAAATGTGAAATTTGCCAATAATTTATTAGAAGACCCAAGTTAGCTGCTATGCCTCTCAAGTCAGTGATCATAGAAGAACCTTTGCAGCAATAGGGGATTGATTTTATTAGGACTATAAACCCATCTTTAAGTGCTAGACATGATTATGTCCTTACAACAACTGAATATTTCAGCAATTGGGTAGAAGCAATCCCAACTAAGCATGCTACTTTAGAAGTTGTATGCAACTTCCTCAAAAAGAATATCATTTCCATGTTAGGAGTTCCAATCAAAATTGTTACTAACAATGCATCCTGTTTCACCTCCCAAGAGATTACATAATTATGTTTCCATTATAGAATTATACTCTCTCACTCTTCTCATTATTTTCCACAAGGGAATGGACAAGTTGAATCCAACAATAAGAACCTGGTAACTATCATCAAGAAGTTAGCAGATGACAATCAAAAGACATGGCATAAAGCATTGGTTGATGCTCTATGGGCAGATAGAATCACACCAAAGAGGGTAATTGGTATGTCTCCTTTTCAACTTCTTTATGGTATCAATGTTGAGATACCAATCACCTTAAAATTGCCAGCCTTGAAATTGGCAAAGGCAATTGAAGATCATACATATGAAAGCTCTCTTGATAAAAGAATCACGTGCTTGACTGAGCTGGATGAATAGAGAACCATGGTGGTGGACAGAATTGCTGCTCATCAAATCTTGGTAAATAAATTCTTTGACTAGAAGGCCAAAAATAGTGATATCCAGATTGGGGATCAAGTCCTGTTACGAGACAAAAGGAGAGAATCAAAAGGGATGCATGAAAAGTTTGACTCCCTCTGGAGAGGCCCATTTATAATTCATCAACACATTGGTGAAAATAACTTTCTACTGAAATAACAAGATGGCACACTCTTTTCTCTACCTCACAATGGGTAGCATCTGAAACACTTCAACTCTTGAAGTATTAGATCATTGCATCTGTATATATGTATATTTGTACAATTTTTAATTTTGTTTTGTTTTGTTTGTTTTCTTTTTTTATGCCTTTCATTTTTGGGTAGCATGACTCCGTAGCCCAATGGTACACATGAAGACACTAGAGATTCTAGATTCTACTCCCTTCAATTCTTTTTGCAATTGACAAAAGTTCCCCAACTGGAGCCAGATGTTGTCCCCCAAAAAATATCACTCATTTTTGGGACAACATTTGAACTTTTTTACTCGTATAGACCAAAATTGTCTCTTCTCTTTTCAAAATTTGTCCCAGGCATTCAAATTCCTCATTTTTCAAGCTTCTCAGAAATCTACGAACTCTACAGGCTTGAATCTATGGACTCTATAGGCCAAGTTCAATGGGCTTCACAAGTTGATTTCTATGGACTCTTTCAAGGTTAAAGAAAACTACGGACTTGGTTTCTATGAACTCTGCAAGCAGGTTCATTTCTACTAGTTCAAAGGCTTCTATAGGTGGGTTCAATCAAAAGAATCAGTTTCCAACACTTAGTCATTTTCGAGATTGGTTCAGCGCCTTGGTTCAATCAAAAATGTTCATCGGCAAGCATCAACAGCAGGTTCAATGCATTTGGTTCAACAGGTTCAAAAGCTCTCAATACAACTACGAAGTTCAATCAGCAAAAGTTCATCACTTTGGTTCAATCAAATGGTTCATCAGTTGGTTCAAAGGATTCATTTAAACCGTTGAACCAAAGCTTGGTTCAACAATTGGTTCAATCCTTCAATTCATTCCATTGGTTCATCGACTTGAACCATCAGCTTGAACCATTTTGGTTCAAATCTTGGTTCAACATTTGGTTCAACCAAGTGGTTCAATGCTTTGGTTCACTCACTTAGTTCAATGCTTTGCTTCATTCACTTGGTTCAAAGACTTGGTTCAATCAAAGGGTTCATTGCATTAAACCATTTTGGTTTAACCAAGCGATTCAACGTTAGGTTCAACTAAGCAGTTTAATGCTTTGGTTCAATGAAATGGTTCAATAGTTGGTTCATCGTCGTGGTTCATCAGCTCGATTCAAAGGAGCGGTTCAACACAAAAATTCAAAGAAGCCTCTCGAAGGACAAGTGCCCTCACGGAGGGCACTTGGTTGACAAAAGTACCCTTCGAAAGGGTCATTTTCAAAGAAGGCCGCAAAGGTAATTCTTTCATATTTTTGTTTAAGGAATTCAAAAAAGACCAAGGCAAACGAAACAAAATGGAATAATTCTGTGGACTTTTTGTCTGCGGGAAATTTTTGTGGACTTTTTGTCTATGAGAAAATGCCTGTGGAGAAATCCCAGGGAAAATGCCCATAGGAATTGTCCACAGGAAATATTCACGAGAAATGTTTGTGAGAGACTGCCGAAGATAAAAGGCCATCAAAGGACCTCGAAGGGCAGGTGCCCTTATGGGGGACTCTCAGCTACCAACTTAAAGGACACTCCCCCAAAGCTGAAGGGTCACCTTCCCTTCGGGAGGATGAAAAATAGGAAAGCCAAAGAAGGACTAAGGGATGATGCACCCAAAGACGTCAAATTTAAGACAACGAACTAGCCATTGAAAACATAGTGACGGGTGTGCAAACGTCAATTTCAAAGCTCATAAAATAGTTGTTGATCCTTATAATTCACAGACCCAAATGCATTCATAGGCTTTAAGGCCAAGACCAGCAGGAAGCGACTAAGGAGTAGAACATCAAATTGAATCAAAGACTGATTCACTTAACTAGAAAAAAAGGAACGATGAGGAAGGATCAGATCACTAGGTGGACATTGAAAGATGCAAACTTTCAATAGCATGACTTGTTTCTCTGCATTGAGAAAAGCAAATGGGTAAATGCCCCTAAGTTCTAGCCTATCTTCTTAACAGGTTTCAATGCAACATGATGTGTTACTGTTCCTGAGTCCTTCTTGAAGAGGCTATATAAGGGACTCTCTTTTATTGTAAAAGGATCACTTTCTGACAATCAGAACGAAACTTTGCCCAAATTGAAAGGCATTACTAAGACTTTGAGCTCAGATTGTTGATCATATTTTGTTATTAGAATAAGAAAGTAAGTGACTTTTTAGACTTTGTTATTGGGGAAACTATTATTATGTCTTTTTCCTTGATATATTTTCTGTTCCTTTAATTCAACAAGCAGAATTAGTGAAAGTAGTTAGGAAGGTGTCCTGAAGAGTCAACTGTGGAGAGACTTTGTGCCCCAATAATTGCCTTTAGTGTGTTTTCTTTTCATTTCTGTGTAAAGGATCTTGGGATGACTTTGTGCCCTCATTGTCCTTTGTATCTTACTCTTGAGAAATTCAAGTGAAGACTTTGTGCTACATCTTGATTTGCTAGTTACTATGTCTTTGGTTACATTTTGCTTTTACTACCAGGATTATTCTTGTGGCTTGCTGAATAGTACTTATAAAAGAAGAAGAGCGCTTTTTGTCATTTCCCTTGAGTTTGTCCTTTGATTTTCACTCATCATCTCTAAAAAAAGAGAGATGGATGGTTTGTCCTACCCTTGAGTATTATTTTTTATTTATATATATATATATATATATATATATATATATATATATATATATATATATATATATATATATATATATATATAGGGAACCTCCACTTGATGAGAGGAGAGATTAGTCCCCTTTTGATGTAGTAAAGCTACACATATGGATGACCAATCTTCCTACTTTAGCTGATCAGACCTATTTTGTTTATCAGTATGTTGATTGACAAAATATTCAACCAACACAATTAACACGTTGGGATAAATAATGTGCACCAAATTTCAGATTCAAGCAATATTACAAAATTAGTAATAAAACCTAAAATTTAATATCACCAATAGGAATGGATAGAAGAAGTAAATCATAATAAATGGAACATTCTTATCATCCCTTTTACCTCTTCATGCCTCCATTCTAGAACTTGCACTTGAATGACTTGATATCAAAATTTGAAATGTTGGATTACTTTAAGACCTCTTGACAATAGCTTACAATGCTTGAGTGAAAGGGATAATGGTTTGGATGAGAGCTTGATGGCTTGATAGATGATTTCTAATACATTTTGGCCATTGCCCAAGCATGGTCTTTTATAGAAAAATGGAAGGAATTTTGAAGGAATTTTAAATTATTTAGAAGTTTCTAGTTTAGAGACTTGGAGGAGCTTCTCCAATTCTAGAGACTCCTCAATAGGTTTAGGAGATAATAGGGGGATTAGATAGGAATTAATGAAGTTTAGAGTTCAAAGGGATGTAGAAATGGCTAGGGTAGTAGGGTGACTAGGTTGGTAGGTGAATAGAAATGAATTTTAAATTGTCAAGTGGGTTTAAGGAGTAGGTTAGTAGGTAATAGGCTCTAATAGAGGTTTAATAGGGAGATTATTTGGTTTTTAGGATGGGGTAAAGGTTTATGAGATATACGAATGGGATGGAGGTTATTAGGTAGTTAATTATTTTGGCTAGGACATATGGAAATTAGGTTAATTTAGTAGAAATTAGTATAATTAGCAAGGCGATCATAATTTAGTGCATATAAATAAAATGAAATGATTTTACTTAAACATCTATAAAACCTAACAATTTATGAGACCATGAATTGTTATAACTTATAATACTTTAATTGTTCCAAAAAAAATATTATAAATTAAATTATTTCTTTAAAAAATTGATTGTTTATACTAATAATTAACCTTTATATCCTAAACTCTACAAAATACTTCTAACATAAAACTATCTTTTAAATTTAAGAATACTTGACTTGAATATCCCATATAAATTGAGCATTCGAGAATGAAAATACCAGCGAATCAAATTGGCATGGCATTGAAGAGTAATACTAGAAAAAGAATGTTCAACTAATCATGTTGGTGTGGCAATTTAAAGCAAAGAATTATTGTTATCCAAGATAAAAAGGAATGGGACGTTTTGGATAACTTTTAACATTGAAAGCAATGGTGATAATAATGATTATGACAATGACGATATTTATAATATTTAATATTTTTTAATTAAATTATTTTGATATATATAAATATTAAATTAAAATTTGATTAGATATGATTTATAATTATATTTATTAATTGTTTTTTTATTAATTAATAAGAGATTGGATGGGTCCATATACATTAGAATATAATCAAGGGTTCAGTCCTTAATCATATCCTAAATAAACATATGTAAGAGAAGACATTATTATTTTATGTATATAAATATTTAATTTTATTAGCAAGTTGTAATTTAAAACATAGAACTATCCATGTCTAAGACAAGAAGGAAAGTTATGTTGAGAGTTACTTTTGAAGGATGGAGATGATGACATTGATAGTGACGATAAAGATGAGGATGAGAACAAAGACGAATATGATGTTGACAACAATGTTGATAATAATATTAAAGTTTTTTAAATTAAATTATCTTATAAAACTTAACAAAAGTATTAAAAATAAATCCAAAATATAATATATGATTATCTTGATTGCTATTAATTATTATTTTATTTAAAAAAATAAAATACTTTACTAGTTTTTACAAGACTCATGTTTTAATATTTTAGGTCAACCATGTTTAACGATTTTGACCATACCACCCTTTTTTTCAAGAGGTTGGGGCAGCGCGTCAAGATTCGAAGGGATAGTGGGTTCCATCAAAAAGATTATAGGCGAAGGAGTTATTATTTGTTAATCTAATTTTTATTAATATTATATTATAAATTTAAAATTTATTTTAGAGATGATTTAATGTACATTTTATTTATATGTTTAAGTGGATTGAAAATTATATTTTAAATTAAGTTAAAATATATTATAAAATAAATTGTTTTATATAAGCATATTAGATATGTAATAATTGTAAATTTTATGTCATGACGTGAGTGGTTACTTTTCATTTTTATTAAGTAAAAATTGTATAATAATATATAAATTTTACAACTAATTTTCATTTAATTTGTTTAAATATTGGATATTCTTTTATATAAATGCTACTGATTAGGTGGAGTCACTAAAAAATTATATAAATGGACAACTCCCACTACTTAAACAACAAAGAAGACAAGTTGACACTATAATGCACTAGAATAGCTCTGTATAAGCTAATTATCAATGTGTTAAAGAAGCGTCAAATATACAAATAAAATATCTCTCTAGAAAAAAGATGGCCCTAACGGTGATGACAAAGTCAAACAACTAAAATTTTGAAAAAGGTGCAATAAAAAAGAGCGCCCATGTATGAATATAGACGAGGCTAAAGTAAAAAATTGCCCATGGTACTTTATAAATCAATGCGACATAATACAAATAAAAATAAAACCACCAAATGAGGAAAAAAATGACATTGTATTCACCAAAATAGTTCCATTCAAGGACACTATCAATCTGTCAAAGGAAACCATCTATAATTGTTGGTGTAAAATTTTTATCCATTATATGATTTTCCTACACATATATATTAAGCTTGCTTAGTTGGAATAATTAGGTTTTAGGTGTAATAATGAAGTCATTAGTTGTACATGCGCATGCTTATTTGTAGTCAACATGGTTACACTATTCATTTGATAACTAATGTTGACATTTGGGGCTTGGCATGTTGCACATGGGTTTACTATTCACTTGGCAACTGAGCTGTGTTTGCATTGCCAAATAGATGTGCCTCAATACCTCTTCTTTGCTTATATAGGGACCTCTCCTCTAAGGCATTCATAGTGGAATGTGTGGAGTATTGCAAAATAGCAATTTGTCTAGTATAGAGTTTAGTATGTTGTTTAGCTTGTAAGCTATCTATTATTACATCAGAGAGCCCATTAAGCCTTTGAGCTTGGGTGTGTGCCAACATGTTTTTGTAATCTTTGTATAACAACCTTCTTCACTGATACATGTTATTACAATTTCTACTCTCATTGTGATTTCTTGGAAGTCTCATATGTAGATGATTCTAACATGGTATCAGAATGGAGTTGGTAAATGAACGTCATGTATTTTTTGTTGTTTGAAATCTTGAGTAGTCTATTCTCTTAAAATATTACGTTTGCATGTATTTTATTATGTATTAGCATATAAGTTTGATTTCAGATCCATAAGAGGGCATTCAACCATCATGTTTTTGTCTTGAGTCTACATATCATCTTCTGGTGTTTGGCTTTTGACACCATCTAACAACTCAAATTCATACTACAGTTAATGCCTCACAAGAAATCATCTTACATGCTAGTAATGATTGTTCAATCAATGATTTTACCTGGTCAAGGCATATTCACAGCCTAGTTGGGATGAATTCTTACCTAAACATGCACCAAACATTGGCATTTTTTACCAAAATTAGACTTGCAATGTGTTCATGATCATTTTTGATGTTTTTTCAGCTTGAAACATATTTTTTTATCTTTATTTAACCACATTTTGGAGACTTGCATGGCCTGTAATGCTTTCACACCATTGGAGGATATTCCCACGATCTACAAAAGGTGTTTTTGAGCTCTTTTGATCTATGCCAAGGTGTTTTGATCCACAGTGTTAATCTAGAGTGTTTTGAACCTCCATGGCCTGTGCATTGGCCAAACTAGAACTAGTCGCATTTTTTTGGCTCAGCCATCAAAGAGAAGGTGGCTACATTGGCTTCAAGCCACCAACTGGTCAATCCACCCACTATTCAAACCTAGCTGGTCAAAAGTGCCCTCCATGTTACCTCAAAATCCACCCATGCAATCCACATAGCCTCCACACATTACCCATAGCCTAAGAACGCATCCAACATTTCTTTAATTCAAAAATTTAGCATTTTCACTAGATAAATAGTGATTTGTGAGTTGTAATCCAGTAAACGCTTATAGACTAGTTGGTGGGGCTATTTTTGTAAGAACAAAGTGTGGTAGGAGGTTAAAGGTTCAAATCCCACTCACACCATTATTTTGTTCAATTTTTTTAATATAAAAACAATATTACATTAATGGTGGTGGCATTTTTGTACTAAATAGATGTATTTTTTGGTGGAAATTGACATCCATTTTGAGGAGTATTTTTAGGCAAATTTGGAAAATTTTGATTAATTTTAAGGGCCACGCAAGCTTTAAATTATGTTTGGAATCAGGGCATTTCCCCTTGACCCCACCTTGTACTGCTATATGGAGTGCACCTGGGACATTGCCCTTGGACCCCGTAAGGGGCACTACCCCTTCATCCTATTGAGGGCTACTGCTCTTAGACCCCTACATCATGCCCTATTGTACAATACTTCTGAGTGTTAAAGACCATTGAGTAAGGTCCAATCTATCATGAGGTTAGATCCCCTCATAGTATAAATAAGCTTGTTCACATAGATTGCTCGTGGATGTATTCTTGATTGAGCTCGACATCTAGTACTCGAGCATGTATTATACTTGCAAATTTGGGGGGGTTATTTATGATAATTATGGAGGGGAGACATCTCTTTACTAATACATATGGGGAGGGTACATCTCTATGTTCGTACATGGTATTTAAATTTACTTAGGTACCTAACAAATTCTTGTTGTCGGAACACAAATTTTTTACCCAACTAAGCTACACTTAAGGGGGGGTGTTGGTGTAGGGTTTTTATCCATTATATGGTTTTCCTAAAATATATATTAAGCTTGTTTATTTGAATTAATTAGGTCACTTAGGTGTAATATGAGGTCATTAGTTGTACATGCACATGCTTATTTGTATTCAACATGGTTGCACTATTCATTGACAACCAATGTTGACATGTGAGGCTTGGCATGTTGCACATAGGTTTACTATTCACTTGGAAACTGAGATATATTCTCATTTCCAAATAGATGTGGCTCAATACCTCTTATTTGCTTATATAAGGACATCGCCTCCAAAGTATTCATAGTGGATTGTGTGAAGTATTGCAATATAGAAGTTTATCTAGTGTAGAGTTTAGTAGGTTATTTAGCTTGTAGGCCATCTATTGTTGTGCCAAAGAGGATGTTAAGCCTTTGAGCTTGGGAATGTGCTAACAAGATTTCTTTAATCTTTGTATAACAACCTTCTTAACTAATACATATTATTGGAGTTCCTACTCTCCTTGTGATTTCTTGCTTCAACAAAGTTGTGTGTTCAATCTTCCAGTATTTGATCTTAGACGTCCCATACATAGATGATTATAATAATAATATGAAAGTTTCTCCTAATATAAAGGAGAACTAGTAAATACATACACACTAATACAAAGATGTATCAAAAGGCAAGACAAGTACTTTGTGGACTAAAACGTTGAATAGTGGAGGTGCCACACCTAAAGAGACCATGTTAGGAATGCTTACAATGCCACCACAACTGATTTGAAATCCATCCTAGATGAATAAAAATGGTATAAGGAGATATGTGCATATGGTTAAATGCAAAGTGCACAAATGATGCATTTGAGGAAACATCTTAAGGAGTGTCATGTGATGATGCATGATAAAATTAATCTCGTGACTCTTTTGCCTAAGTGAAGGTGTAATAGAACTCATGTTTCTCAATATCCTCATGAAGAGTGGAGCTAAAAAAGACTTGATTTGAGCTCACAATAAGTAAAACACCTACTTAATAGCCAATGTTGTGGAGATTAATCCAGTGAAAAGGCTAGATAGGAGAAACAATACCTTGTGATTGTTTACCAATACCTCTGCCAAGGGGACCTATGGAACGAAGTATGCAGGAACCAAAGGTGGATTTGAAGTGAGATGTGTAGAATTTATAAAAACATGAGCATCAAAAATAGTAGGTGGCTCAAATATGGATGAATTGAGGTGAGTAGGTGCAGGAGTAGTGACTGTAAGTGGACTAGGCTAATGGGAATGTAAGTATAGTGCATCAATATGATGTTATAGACCAATAACTTTGTTTTGAAATGAGAGTATTAGGGCATCCTTGCTGGAAATGAAAGAGAGGAGAAGGGAATTTTACTTCTTGATTTTCCTACTATCATCTACATACTTGACCATGTCTTTCTGAAGTGAACATATTTTAGAGAAGAACATATCATGTTCTGACTACGTGTTATTATTAGCATGCATGAGTGTGTGGAGGTTTTGATATGAATCCATTACAATAATGAAAAACAAAGGGCGTGGCATGAACCTCAAAAAAAAATCACACTCAAGAAGATGAAAAAGCACCCAAATTATTTCTAATGAAAGGAAAGTTTCGCTTCTTTCCTTAGCCATTTTGATTGTTTCAATTTCTTCGGGCCTTCTCCTCGAGTGAATTCCTTCAGACAAAAAGTTTGAAGGAATTTTGCCTTGAACATTTATCTGAGGAAAATCTTCCCAAAAGAATTCTTTCGGCCTCCTTAGTCATTTTCCCAAGGGATTTCCAACTTTCATCTATTTTTGCTCAATGCCCTCTGCAAGGGCACTTGTTCCTTTGGCTTTGGGGCAGCCCCTTAAACCTAATGATTGAACTGAGGCATTGAACTGCTCCTAGAAATGACTAAGTGTTGGAAACTTGTTCTTTTGATTGAACTCCACTGCAGAAGCCTTTGAATTTGTTGAACCTTTGTCTGAAAAAGCTTGGAAAATGGTGAAATTGAATGTTCAGAACCAATTTTGAAAAGGGAAAAGATGATTTTAGTCTGACAATCCAAAATAGTTCATAGGTTGTCCCAAAGATGTCACTCATTTTTGGGGACAACACGTTCCATGCTTGCCAAATTTTCCAACCACCTTTTACATCAAACTCCTCCCAGTGTAAGTGATGCAATCCCCCAATGAACATGACCCTTAAAGGGGATTGCCATCCTTGCATTCACATAATGTGAGCATGGAGGAGTTACATCCCAAGTGTGGGAATTGCAACCAACATATCCAATAATGATTTCCTTCCATTAAATGTCATCATGCACTCGACCCTCACATCTAAGTCCCTACTATGTAATAATACTATTCTTTTCCTCCCTCCAAGCACCCCAATCATTATCAATAATGACATCTTCATCTGGTGTAATACTCTTGTTAGCTAGGCCATCCACTATAGAATTTACTTTGCAGAAGCAATCCCTGACTTCTCAAGCACTAAAATTGTCTAAAATGCCCCAATCCTAATCAAGATATTCTAAACATTCTACAAACTAGCCTTTTCATTATGCAATGCTTGAATTACTACTATTAAATCTCCTTCAACTACTCCATGATCAATACCATATTGAACCAAAAAATTAGTCCTTAAAACTAAGGTTGTGTTTTTGCCTTATTGTTGGTTCCATCTATAAGCTTCAATGATGTTACTCTGACACCAACACAATTGTGAATTATACACCCTACCCCTAATGCTCTTGGATTTCCTTTAGTAATTCCATCAAAATTTTAACTTAAACTTCTTCAAATGAAGGCAACTGATCTATTTTCCCAACACATCTCTTTACCTTTGAATACATGACACACCCATTAACAAAACATATTATTAAATACTATTATATACTAATAATAAATAAATCTATGCATATATTTGTAATTATAATTCATTTAAAAGAAAAATAGAACAACCAATACTAAAAGTGTACCCAACTACCCAACTGTTATCCATGGTTGGCCAATAATTGACCAAAACAAATTGGTACAACATGTGACTTTCTATACCCCACTTCACTCACTCCACAACTGTGCACATGGATAAAGGTCAAGGTAATGGACCCAAAAACAAATAAATAAAATTGGACGTTCATAATGAGTATGATAAAACAAAACTACTAATAAGGTGTGCAACTTGCAAGGCATGTTGATTGTGATTGGATAAAATAAATAATAAAAAATGGACTTGTGTTACCATGAAGATTCTCAAAGACATATCTAACTATAATGTTTTCAACTTAAAAGGTGCATTGATTGTGTGATTGGATAAAAACAGTAATAAATATTTTAGCCCGACAATGTCGTTTATATAAAACAAAAGATACCACCTTTTTATTTGTGAATCTAATTCGACATTTACATCGTGTTTAAATGGTGTCACAATAGTGTTTAAAATTTACTTTATAGTTGTTTTTTATATATTTAATTTGTATGTTTCTTATTTTATGTTTAAGTAGTGGAAAGTTATATTTTTGAATTGATTTAAATTAGACAATTTGAAATATATTATAAAATATGTTGTTTTATATATGTATATTGGATATTTAATAGTTATAATTTTTTATGTTTTTTATAATAAAAGGGTAAAAATTTTATTGAAAAACAAAGAAGAGCATTACAAGAAGAACGGGGGACAGAAACCCCCAAAGGAAAGCAACAAACACAAAAAAACTAGGAACGATCCCAACTAAGCATTAGTATAAACCTCCCTATCTTCCTCTAGAATTCTTTCCAAATCAAAGCAAAGCACCAGGGAGAGAGAATCCCAATCCTCAGTATTTCTTCCATCTAAATGCTCGGATGCCCATTTTTCCAAACAATCCACTGCCCTATTCCATTCAAGAAGAATATAAACAAATGCAACTATATCCATGAGCGAGCTAACCCTCAAAATCTACTGTACAATCAGAGCCAATTGCCAATTGACATCCAACACTTTCCTCTTAACAAGTAGGTTGATCAGGACTTGGGAATCAGATTCACAAATGATCCTGCACCAACCCAAAGCTTGAGCCTTCTCAAGGGCATAAAGAATAGCCTAGCCTTCCATCATGTTGTTGGTGTGTGTCCCCTTAGGGACTGTAAAGAGGAAAATCACCATACCTTTTGAGTCCTTGCCTATCCCACTAATACTCATGGGCCTAGGATTGCCCCTAGAAGAACTGTTTGTATTGATTTTGAGAATCCCATTAGGAGGGTGCTGGCATTGATCAACCCCCTGCATCTTCTATTTGATCTGCTGACCTCTCTTGACACAAGCCAAATTACCTGAGAGTCACTGAAATCCAAGTCGTGCCACCACCTCAGCGTCTTATTTGGTTAAAGGAAGGCAAACCTCACTCTTGGCCTACACAGTCTCCTAAATCATCCCCATAACTTTTTGCCAAACTTGTTGCACCATGATCCTCACATCCCAGAATATCCACTTATTTCTCTTGAGCCAGAGCTGCCATAGTAGAAAGATGGGGCCCCCAACCATACATCCTGCAGAAAAAGCATCCTAGAGGGGGGTTCTCCCATGCCACTCCAAAAGTCGACCAATGATGAAGCATGAAAATAGGGGCTCTGCCAGACATCCTACCAATAGTGCCAAAGTTTTAAAGCAAAGGAGCAACAAAAAAATGGGTGAGTAGAATCCTCCTTAGCTGCCCTGCACATAACACAAATTGAAGGGCCTTGGAAGCCTCTTTTACAGAGATTGTCCCAGGTCAATCACCTATTCCAAGCTAACAACCAAACAAAGTAGTTACATTTTGGCCATGAGAATTTATTCCAGACCTGTCTCCACCATTGCACTTCCCCCTACCCAATCTCTGAAATAGTAAGGCCTAATATCTAGAGGCAACTGTGTAAACTCCCTTAGGATTAGGAGACCAAGCAAGCTCATCTTCCTCTTGGAGGGAGTTATAGTGATGCCTGGAAAGGAGGCTCAGTAGCTCATCATGCTCCTCCTGCATCCCAATAACTAGCCAAGCCTTAGGAGCTTTCTATCGTGCCACCTCCAGCTGCTCGCATGAAATATATGATTTAAAGTCACTCACCCGAGACCAACCAACATCAAGGAATATTTGACAAAGGTTCAACAAATTAGGGAACTGAGAAATAATGGGAGGATTACTGTCCCAAGATTTAGTCCAAAAAATAACCCTGGATCCCCGCTTACAAATCCAAAATAAGCTTCCTTAATAATATCAACCCCTTTTTTGAGAGTACCCCATATCATCGAGCCTTTCCCAATGAGGGGATATCAAGGAATATCACTCTGAGTGGTCCCTGAGTAGTACTTCTGGGAGAGAATTTTGGCTTAGGCCTTGTCTTGTTCAGTGCATCAATGCCAATAAAGCTTAGCTACCAAAGCAACTCCATTTAAGTCCATCTACCTTAGATCGATCCCCCCATGTTGTTTGGGGCTATAGACAATATCCCATCTAACTAAGCTCCATTTAGAGGTTGTTAGAGTACCAGCCCATAAAAATTGCCTAGCAACCGAATCAAACTCCTTAACAATTCTCATCGGGGCAACTTGAAGCATACATTTGTAAATGGGTAAACCCTACACCATAGATTGGATTAGTTGAACACGGCCCATAAAAGATAACCACTTGTGAGTCCAATGATTCACTTTCACCCAAAATTTTTCCAAAATATTATGCTAGGATTCTTTGGGTATACAGCTAGCTGAAATAGGAATGCCCAGGTAAATCAAGGGGGGAGTCCCAATCTAAAAATGCATGGTCCGAGCAATTCACTACTAGATGGGAGCTGATGTATTGAAGAAGAAGATGGATGACTTATCTTCATTGACCTTTTGTCCTGAGGCCATTAAGTAAACATCCAACACCCTATGCAAATTAGATACTTCACTCATTATGGCCATGCCCATCAGAGCGGTGTCATCAACAAACTGCAAGTGAGACTACATCAAAAGTTCACCACTCCATTGCCAGCCTTGAATATGCCCATCCTCTCTATTCCTTTTGATCATCCTCCCCAAACCTTCAACAAGGAAAAGAAAGAGATACGAAGATAGGGGATCTCCTTGTCGCAACCCCCTAGAGGCACCAAATAACTCTGTATGTTCCACATTGATAAGCACTGAAAAGGAAACTGAGGAAATCCAGCTCATGACCCATTGAGTCCATTCATTCACAAAACCAAAATCACTAAGAACCTTTCATAGGAATGACCATCTGACCCTATCAAATGCCTTGGCCATATCCAGCTTAATAAACACCATTTTATCTTTGGAGCTAACCATAGAGTGAATGGACTCAATAGCTATAACAATACCATCCAAAATTTGCCTGCCCTCAACAAAACCACTTTGCTCTTCAGAGATCACAATGCTGAGCCCTCTTTTTAACCTATCTACAATGATTTTAGAAATAATTTTATAAACAACATTGTAAAGAGATATGGGGCAAAATCGACTTATATAATTTTTTATGTTCAATATGATTAGTTATTTTATATTTTTATTATGTACAAATTATATAATAATACGTAAATTGGATAACTGATTTTCATTTAAGTTTGTTTAAATATTAGATATTCTTTTTTCAAGTTCTCTCATAATTATTGGTCCATGTCTAAATAATAATTCTTTTCTTCTAGGTTGGAATAACCTAGAAGTTATAATGAAAAAAATGAATAATAGAATCCACTTTTCCAAATTTCACTTGTTGACGTATACATGTATTAGAGTAATGAACACTCAACATCCATAAATAATTCTACATATCACAACCATAATGAAACTAGACCATAATTCACACAATAATATTAAGGCAACATTAACACAAAATCTATGTATATATTTCTCATATCTCAACATGTACAATCTGCCAATATTACAATAGGAAGTCTCAGGCATGGTTTTTTTATGGGCCCCTAGAAAAATCCCTTTGTAAAATTCTGGCAAATATTAAAAAGTACATTTCAAAATCATGGCGAATCGAAAGGAAAGTCATTTCATCGTGAAGGCAAACCCTAGGCATCATCTGACCAAATTGTTTAGACGTCATTTTTGAAGTAAAATTCTTGTTGTCTGGAGGCTACAAAAGCTGATTAAAGTATGCATACTTCTTGGCACTATCTAAACCTTGTAGTCATTATCAAGAACCTGTAGTCATCATCTAGAGCATATAGTCATTGTCTACAACTTATAGTCATCATCTAAATATTGTATTCATCATCTAAAGTTTTTATTCATCATCTAGAGCATGTAGTCACCATCTATAGCTTGTAGTCAATCATCTAGAGCCTATAGTCGCTGTCTAGAGCTTGTAGTCAGCCGTTTAGAGTGTGTAGTCTCTAAAACTAACTTCAAATGAGCATAACTTTTGCATACAAATTCAAATCAAGATGAATCTTTTTTTGAACTTCTCTAATCTTTTGAGAGGAATCCAAATACATAAAAAAATTTAAGATGAAAGTTATCAATAATTATCTTTTTTCTATTTTTCAAATGAGCATCTAGAGTATACAATCTAGCATCCAAAGCATGTAGTCTACTATCTAGAGTGTGTAGTCTAGCCAAACATATAAACTATATATTTAGCCATCTAACCATGTAATATGACATCTAGACTATGTAGCTGGATCATATCTAAAATGTGTAGTCTAGCATCTAGAGTGGGTAGTCTACCATCTGTACTATGTAGTTAGGTATCTAGAAATGTAATCTGACATCTAGACCATGTAGTTGAGCATCTAAATTAGACTATGTATCGAGTCATTTAAGGCATGTCTTCAAGCTACAGTTAAGCATCTATTGGAAATAGTCAGGCATCTAGAGCATGTAGTCTGGCATTTAGACTATGTAACTAGGCATCTAGAGCATGTAGTCTAGTGTTTATACTATGTAGCTAGGCATCTAGGGTATGTCCATAGACTGTAGTTGAGCATCCATAGGAAACAACCAATCATATATATAAAATAATCTCTATCTTGGCATCTAATGAATGTAGATGGGAATCCACAAGTTGTAGATGAACGTCCACAGGTTATAGTCGAATCTCAATCGTCTACAAAATATATTTAGGTGGCTATTATATAGATTAGATTAGTGGTAGTAATATATTATATATAATGTATATTAGTGAAATGGGGTAGAATGTCCTTCGAGGCCATGATGATTTATACTCATAATTATGGAATTAATGGTCAGCAAGTTGACCTAGTAATCTAATTTACAACTAAAAATTTAGGCGACCCAATACTCTTTACTTTCAAAAAAAATATTTACACCCCCACCTCTCTCCTCCCCCCTCACCCTATGCCCCATAATATTGACTATGTGGAGTGAATGAAAAAATTTGCATGAGTAGATAAATTCCACTACTCGAACAATAAAGAAGACAAGTTAATATTCCGTTGGTTGAAAATTTTATCTTTTAAACTAAAAAGGGTTTAACAATAGTGATGTGATAAAATTCCTCCTTTATTATTGAGAAATTTTACTTTTATTGAAAACAACAAAACTCACCAAAAAACTATTCACATATATATATTTGGAATGATGAGTTATTTTGGGGGTTTTACATTAAGTCAAAACAAATGAAGGAAAGGATTTTTTTTAAAATAAAAACACATGTATAAATAAATAAACACATAATTCATTCATAACATGTGTGAGAGAAATAAACTAGATATTTTGAAAGTTGAAAATAATAAACTATAATATCTAGAAAGATAAGAAAAACTCAATCAACAAAGTAAATGAGATAACTAAAGATATTTTAGAACACACTAAGTTCTGAGTAATTCTTTTGTATTCCTTAAGCTAAAAATAAAATACAAACTTTATTTCTTCTTTTTCTCTACAAAATTTTGTTTGATTTTTCTAAAAATTCATGAATAAATGGCTTCATAACATATATTTAAAGCACATGACGAGGGTGGTTATAAAATCCATTTTTTCTATCATTTTATGAAGTTACTTTTACAAGTAGGCAAATTTTTAATATGAATGGACTTTTTATAAATAAAAGTGACATTTATAAAAAACAAATCATCAAAAGATATGGGAAAGTAAATATGACAAAAAGGAGTTTTCAAAAAATGCAATTTAAGCTTTCTATTCCTCCATAGTTTTCTCACTAAGACCTACATCATCAATGACTTCAACTACTTTTTGTTTTCCCTTTTGTTATGTTTTTCAATAATCATCAAGATTTTTTAAAAATTCTTTGATTCTATCTTTGTCTTGTCCTTTAAAATGCATATAATTAATTTTACTACCAATATGTGCATCTAACATCTGAGAGGGGATACGACAAAGTTTCTTCAAATCCTTTTTAAATTTATTGTTATTTGATGAATTTTTGAATTGAATCAAAATTGAAAATTGATCTCAAAGTTGAATCATTTTTGACTAATTATGTAAATTCATCTTCGATGGCCTAAGCTGAAAGTATAAATGAATTAATATCATAAAAAGTGCATGGAAGGTTTTTAATCATTTGTTGTATACCATTACAAGCTTCCAATGCTTGTATTCATGCATTTTTATATTTTTCCAAATTTTATTCTAATATACGAATCATGAATTTAGCATCTCTGACCAAATCTATTTGATCACCTTGATCTTTTTATTGAAGTATTCCTTCTAAAATAAAGATATCCAAACTTAACTATGACAAAGATTCTAATTTAGGCAAGTATTATTTTGATCCATTTGTTTATTTTTCATAATTTATCTCTACTCCTTTTATTGCTTCAATTGTTGACTAAATTCCTATATAAATAGCAATAACAACATGAATTGATCGAACTCTTTAAGAAATTAATCTCTTAGACCATTATTTTACAACCTTCTTGATATGTCCTATCTCTGTAACTACTTCCGATGTATCTTTATCCATTGCTTGTAGAGAAGGATCATACCAGGAGGAGGATTGAACATGCTCAATTAATTGTGGAACAATAACACTAAGTTGAACAACCCTTTCTCTAACTTTTTCTTTGGTTACCTAATTTTTATCAAATTTATTTGTCCATTCTCCTTCACCCCTTCCGAATTATCTTTTCCTAGTTTTACCTTGGAGAGTTTATAATATTGTGAGTTGACTTATTCTTTGTATTTTTTAAATGGAGGAATTGCTCTTTTAGGATATCTCTCTCATTGATCATCTGTTATAGTTTTTGAAATTGTTTTAGTTTCTTTGCCAAATGGGAGGTTTTTTTAAGAATGGAAAGTGATTTGAAATCTAATTCTTGTGGTTGAACATTTTTCTTCCTCTTATTAATTATTGTTTTAACCATTCAATAAATTATGTACTTGAGACACATTTTGGAGAGACCTGCTTTGCTTGAATTTGTGTATTAGTATCATGGGGAGGATTAAATACAACCTATACTATACGAGTTATGACATCTTTTTATTTTTTGTTTTTTTAGATACACTGCTTCGACTATTGTGAGTTGGAAATTTTGAGTAACGTATTTTGAATCATGCAATTAACCAAAATATACTCAAAACATCAATCCACTATTAAAATTTAGAGCCAATAGGATTACAATGAAAATAAATGAAACATTCATAGCAACATTATAACCTAAAGCTAGATGCTCCAAAACAGATTAAATAAGTAAAAGATCAAATGCTTATGGATTGATTACAAACATAGACTTTCCTAGATGACATGATATTAGCTTGATTCAAGATATGGATTAGTTGATAGATTGAGAAAGAGGACTAATGGAATTGATCATAATATTGGCATGGAAGCTATGGATTTCATAATTTCTCTCTCTTTTGTGGAATGGAGGGAAGTGTGGATTTAAATAGGCAATGAAGGGAGATTTTCTAATGAATTACAAATTCATTGCAAGCCTCTAGAGAGGAAGGAGGGAATTCTAAGGAATTTAAAATTTCTTTGAATTATCTAGAAAGAGAACTCTCTAGAGAAGGAGAAGGGTGGTGGAGAGTTTTATATTCCATTAGGGAATATAAATATGATTAGGGGAAGATTAAACTAAATTATAAGGGTTAGGTGAGGAGTAGGTAGGTAGGTGGGTTGTGAATTCAAAATTCACAATATAATAGATGAATGGGATTATTTAGATTAATTAAAGAATAAATTGGAAGGGGTAAGGTTAGTAGGATGAAGAGTAATGAAGGGGGTGTTAGATAAATGACAAGCATGATTAGTTAGATAAAGTAGATAAAGTTAGATGGGATTGGTGTTGAAATTAGTGTTGACTAATAGTGATATTAATGATGAGCGACGAGGTGAGAAAATTTAGGTGCATATAATTTTCCCTTCTTTGAAAGGGCATTATAACTAAATGAAATAGAAGGAATAATGGTCTTTCATATAAGAAAGACACTCATGGATGAATGTTAGTAAATTATGTTAGTGGACACATGATGAATCACCCTCAAGGGGACATGCAAGGAGGAAGGAGGCAGATGGCCACTCAAAAGAGGAAATGCGGGGTGAGATGTGTAAATAGATAAGCGGTAGGGATGATAGATGGGGAATAAATATGATCAGTGAGCTATAAATTTATGATGCCCCTAGAAAATACATATGCATAGGGAGTGAAAATGACAATGTAATCATTTTTGACACATCCCTAGGGGTAATCAACCATAACATGATGATAATAAGACAAAATGATACAAGATTTCAATGTATCCTAGGTAAGGACACATGCCAGTGAGAGCTGTAAACCAAGGTGATTGATAGATGAGGCCATAAGCTTTTGGCATATCCTAACTAAGGATGCATGCAAGGGAGAGTTATAGGCCAAGATAAAAGGATAAATTTATTGATTACGATTGATGTAGCTCAAATCATTAGTCTAGTGAATATGATGATGGAGATGAGAGAGAATAAATGATATGATCGAGTGACCAAAGGATGAAAGGGAAGAATTGAACTGCAATGAAATCGAATCAATGAGCCACAATGTGATTAATAACAATGATGCCCTATCAAAGACACATGTAAGGGAATGAGAGATAATAATAAAGTTATGGTCCTAGTCATGCCCCAATCGAAGGAGGAAATGATAAACTTTAAATGATGAATTAACCTATCAATGATAATGGATGACTTATTGAAGAAAATATAGATGTTATGATATGATGGGTCTAATTGACAAGTACAAATAACTGATAAAAATATTAGGGATATGATTATAGGGATGGTGATTGATCAATATACTACTTAATTATTGATTGATATTATAGCTTAAAGATTTGACTGATTCAAGACTTAGGGATGATGAAGGATAAGATATATGTGATTATGAATGATGGGGAAAGAGGTGGGAGTGGTCGAGCTGACCTTAGACATATTATGTGATAAAGCACTATCTACGTAGTCTAAAAATACCTCAAGCCAAAGTAGTTCAAACTAGATGATGGATGACAAGATAGACTCGAGAAGGAGGATGACAATGACTATTAGAATATTCATTTTTAGATTAGGGATGGTTTGTCTTAGATGTTAGACATGAAGATAAAAGACTAGGAAAAATCATGGTAGATGAGATGTTAGATATTGATGACATGTGGTTGGGTTAGACGATTGGACTTGGATGATCAAATTTATGATGGGATGAAGATGATTAAATTATTAGGTAGGGGACAGAGGATAGGAGAAATGTTGAGTGCAATCCATTATCAAACCATCATTATTGTAATAAGGCTCATGATGGTTTAAGTAATCCACTATTAAATGTATCACTAGGCAATATGCCCCATGATATAAGTATGACTAAGAGGACATTGTGCCAAAGTAAATGATTATAAAAGGGGAATATGATGAACTCTACATAGGGCACCCAAAAACAATATTATAGCTTTTTTAGATCCATCATATCATCCTTTTTCATTGCACCCTTGATAAAAGAGACATGATGCAAGACTAATTAAATAATAATAAAAGAAGATAAACATAGATAAGAAAACAAACATAAGTAGATATATAGTATTAAAAATATGCAAAAAAGTTAAATAAAAAAGAGTAGACAAGTAACAAACACAAGTATCTACATGTAGTGTTATTGTATCTTGTCTAATTGCTCAGATGAGAGTTGATAGGATTAGTGATCAGGGGATGAGTTGGACAAAGTTAGTCATGACGTGAATTTGTATTGATGACATTAATTTGGATAAGGGTATGGATTTGGAGTACACCAGTGACTTGGATTAGGATAAGGTTATGGATAAGGACTTGGATGTCAATATTAGGACATATGACAAGACAAGATGATAAAATGATAAGACCGCTAGTGCATAAGATAAGGAAAGATGATAAGATGAAAAGATAACTAAGACATAAAATAGGATTATTGGTATATTGAGGGCATATGATAATATGACTAATATGTTTTGGGGATTTTTTAGATTTTATAATTTTTAGTGTTTTTTAGAATATTTAAATTTTTAGGTCTTTTGACAATATGTATGTACACTATACAAATGGGGTTACTAGCAAAGGGAATACCAAGCCTAGCAACCAAGATAAGGATGGATGGATTAATGGATGGTATGATTAAAGGATTAGGTGATGCTAAAAGGGGGATGAGGACCAAAGAAGAATGGACTAGGGATTGCCAATGACCACATCATGAAGGAACCAAATATCTAGTTGCCTGAGTGTCCATTAGAGGATATGACAAGATTCCATAACATTTCCAAAGACATCTTCCACATCATTATGAAGGTCATGTCAAGAAGGAATAATAGATTAGATAGGGATAAAGGATAAATGGACATGATAGACAAACATGTTTGGACCATGACATGGATGGGATTGACAAGGAACGTGGAATATGACTATAGAGATGAAGTGGATTTTGCCCTTAATTTTTTGGGTACTTATGAATAAAAAAATATTATACCATGACATCAAAAAATAGTTTTCATCATGGCACTTACCTATGGTGCTAGAAGACTAGTTTTCACTATTGGAAAAATGATTTTTTTTTTACTTTTGGCATCTGAATTTATTGGATATGGGTTTGAGATGTAAGGATGCAAACACTTTCTTGATCTTCAACCAATAGATATTTTGGAGATATGTGATACTAGGACCATGTCGTCTATGTTAGATGTATTGATGTCCTTATGACTATGATTGAGTCTTGATTGAGACCCATTTAGATATTTAGACAAGGTGTCTTCATCAACCCTATAAGAGACAATGTTACGTGAGGTTGTGAGGTGTAGAGTGGATGGATTTATTGTTTGGATTTGATGGTGGAGTATAGGGCTTTATTGGATGATATAATCACAATAGGGAGGTGTGATGGGTGATTAGGAAGGGGGACTAGAAGTTGCACACACCCTTGGAAATGTTATACATTCCACATTTGATTGTTGTCATATGACAAAAGACTTTAAGAGATCCAAAACACTTTGAATTTGCTGTAATTCTTTGATCTAATTATTGGAAGGATTATCGACAATATTTATAGTGCTTTTAACAAGGATTTGATATTTATACTTGATTATATTTTGGCTATCCCCTGCTACCTGACATTGGGATTCACTAAAGGAGTTTGATAGATGATGATTATATTGACGTTGATGGTCCCCTCATGCCTTAAATAAGGTTTCACTATGGGAAAACTCTTTTTTATTAAGCTGATGGTTAAACATTTATTGATTTTGACTTATTGGATCAAAGGTTATTTGATCATGTATGAATTTTCAAATATGGTATGGGATCTTTGTATTTGTGTCACATATTATGCTGTTCGAGGAAGGGTCCAATGATGTATGTTTATATTCATCCCTATGGAGGTTGGCGATTAAATGATCATTGACAGGAAGAAAGAGGTCTATGATTGATGAAGGTGGGGGAGATGGTATGATGAGGTAAATGAGTGGTGGTGGGATGGCATAGTCCTCATAGAGGTTCCTAAGAGACCCAATTTCAACATCAAAGAAAATATCCTTAAGATAAAAAAAGGATCACTAATATTATCTAT
Source organism: Torreya grandis (assembly GCA_037957365.1). Classification (NCBI taxonomy): domain Eukaryota; kingdom Viridiplantae; phylum Streptophyta; class Pinopsida; order Cupressales; family Taxaceae; genus Torreya; species Torreya grandis. Next base: position 360,095 of record JARHVA010006017.1, read on the forward strand.
AGGACATGCCTCCAATATGGGATTAGATCTAATCTGATAGTATTCAATGGATAAGGTATGTAAGAACATTTTTATGACCTCAACATCTTGATTGGGATCAAAATATGTGCCTTGTGATAGGTCGACATCTAGTTTTGAGGTATCTTCAAAAAGACAAGCATAGTCACAATCTACAACAATAATTAAGGATGATGATTTTGATAAAGATAATGATTTGGATACCTATGTTAAACATGATATTGATGCAAATAAGACTTGTGTTGACTTCAATGCTAACTTTGACAAGGGTGTAGGTGACATTGATGGGGCAATGCTACTAATAGATAATTCTTTGTCCACAAATAACCTCTCTAAATGGGGTCTTTGATATGATGATGGGGAGACAATGGATTCAATAAAGATAGGCCCATGGAATAAGGACTCGTGAGAGAAGGGAGGAATACGTTTATGTGAAAAAAGACTCATCATCAATGGAGGATTTGTCAGAGATAGATGGATAATGGAATGTAGACTCAGTGTCTTAACCTTTGCTTGAAAAGGGAAGGTCCAAATCATGATCGAGAATGAAATCTTGGCATACCTCTTCTTATTCACCCTCAGGTGTAGATTCATCTTATTCACTCTCAATTTTAAGGTCACCATAGTTGATGAGGTCTTGGGCATAGTTTTGGAAGTTTTGGTATTGATTAATGGTATGCCCTAGGTTCAACGATACATATAGTAGTGTTTAGCATTATACCAAGAGGGCTTAGGCTTGGTAGGATCAAGATGTCATATGGGTGGATAGACCATCATTTATTCAAAAATAAGATTTTGGAAGGGGGATTATAAGGATACAGAAAGAGGAATATATGTACTTTATTCAATTCATGACTTGGATGTGGAAGCATTAGACTTTAGATCAGATATGTGTTGACCTAATTGGGTGGGTAGACTAGTAGTAGATAAGGTATCTTGGATTGGATTAAATTTGATAATAAAGGAAGGGGTAGGTGATTGGATATGATTGGTAGACAAAGAGATTAAATTTGATAGGTTAGGATGGGGGATAGGAGTATACTGAGGGGGCTAAACTGGATGACTCTTGGTTATGAGGTTAATTGAGTCAAATCCTTTAAGAAGCTAGGTGCCCATTTCAAGGAGTTTTAAAAGGAATGCATTTTTGTTAGAAATATATATTTATTGAATACAAAATCCTCTTCACTAGTATACTAGGGAATGTTATGACCAAGTTTGTGATGATTGGATGGAGGGTTTGAATGGGATTAGGTAGTATGAAGGTTAAGAGTAGATTAACATGGATGGGTGTGGACTAGAGGTAATGTTAGGTGGATGGCATATAAGTCTATAAGACATGGAGTGTTCATCTCAAGGAGGTAGAAAAAGAGTACGTCCTTATTACAAAAGATAGTTTTCATAATTAAGGTGTTATCTAAATTTATTTTGGAAGCCATGGATCAAGATGGGGAAAGTATGGATGATGAGGTTTGTCGGACCCAATCAATAGGTATACGAGATTAAACAAAAATATTGACGGATGCAGATGGGATGTGTGAATTTTTTTTGGAATAAGGCTTGCCTTAGCTTTATTTCAAGTTTGATTAGATATTTTGACATGATGTGATGTTTGATAGGGTAAGACAAGATTAAGTAGACCAAATTAGGACATGAACTAGATTTTGATGATTTTGACTGGATTTGATTAGGTGAACTATGACAAGATCTAAGATTTTATAAGGGGATAGACTATCCCAAAAGATGTGATTTTGAATAGGAATGACTAGATTAAGACTAACTCAAGGCCAAGATGATTCGAATCAACTTGGGATGACTTGATCCATAAGATGAGAGGATTGATAAGATTAGATTCTTGGTATGAGTCAAACTTGATTAGAGATAAGAAAGATAATAGTAAGGACCATAATGTAGAAATATTTATTTTCCAATATAGGTGAATACCAACATACAACTACAAACTTGATGGGATGACTAGTATTAACAAGGATTACAATGTAAGGATGGGTTAGACTATGACTAGGACTAGGTTGTATATGTAATAAATATGTTGATGGGAAAGATGATTGCAATAGATAAGGTCAAGATGAGTGGCATGATTAAGATGAGGTGAAAAATAGGTTTGGAATAGGACCTTAAAGATGATATGGACAAGGTTAATATCAAGGTATGACTATGGCGTGATTAGGTCAAAAGGTGACTAGAATGAGATAGGGATATGATAAGGTATAGGATAAGGAATGATAATGATGATTAAACTAAGGAATATATTTGACTAGGAGGATAAGTTTTTGTGTGTTTAGTCTAAAATATGAAAATAATATATGTTTTCATAACATATAACAAAACATGCAAACCACAAACCTAGAATTAGTGACTAAGGAGTATAACCCGATGACTACACCATCTAATGACTTCATAGGTGAGGCAATAGGATGGTAACCCATTATGTAATCTCTCATAATTTCTCAACCCCATATGTGCATAATAATCACTATGTGAGGTGATCCTAAATCTAACATTAAATCACCTATTATGGCTAATGGTACTATTCTAGGGTATACATGCTCTTTAAGGGTATCCTTGATATTTACTAGGTACATGGGGCTTGATTATATATAGGGTTCTATCTGATGATTGGGTCAAAGAATTAAATCCTCACCTTCACAAGATCCTATATAGGGTTTCCTACTTGGCATAACGATAACTCTCTATCTTATTTAGACTTTTCTAGAATATGGAGTGTAGATTTATGTGTGGTGGTGAAATCCATGGTCACAATCCACCTAGGACAATTACAAGTGTGTGGGTATCACTTCCACATCATGTTTCCCTCTAAAAAATAAAATTGGGAGGGTTTATTGGTGTTTTTTGATCCTCTAAGATTTTCCTCAAGGATGCAAGGAGGAGAGTATACACCATTGTAGCCCTTAGATACAAATAAGTAGAGAAAATTTTGATTAATAGATTAATTAAGTGTGATGTATACAATATGGTTTTCAAAATACCAAAATATTTAACAAGTGTCCTAAAAATCAAGTGATTAGTAGTTTCAATTTGGCAATCTTGAGAGGAAACTTGTATAACAACATGTTAGACAAAATATGACCTGCAAAACAAGTGCTTAGAAAGACAAAATTACCACTAAATTTAACCTCTTAAAAATATGAAAAAAGGTTAGTCTAATAAGCGTCAATAAAAACACTAAAAAAACCATGGGTTTTATGTTGTAACTCTTTAAATGAGGGGTCAGGACATGGGGGTTTGGGGGTGGTAACCCCCAATGGGGTCAAGGGGTAGTGCCATTTGTAGGGTTAGGTGAAGCACCCCTTACAAGGTCAATGGGTAGCACCCCTTGCGAGGGACTTGTGGAACCCTCAAAATGACTCAAAATTCACCAAAAATTCAAAACAAAATGCACTCAAAAAAGATAATTTTAAAGACAAATAGAAGGCAATTTGAGATTTAAGTTATGCAAAATTTAATCTATTTTATATTACAAACTTTTATTAAAATGGTGATAATAAATTAACAATTAGAATAAATCCTAAAGTGGTGAAAAAACTATAAACTTATGATTACAATCCCATTCTATGATATTTCCCCCTTTCTATATGCTAAATTTTATTATTTATTATTATTTTTAAACTTCACTATCTTAGATAAACATCATAATGGTAAATTTACAAGGTCAAAAAGAACTACTATCTAATAGGTAGACTATGGGTAGAATTATCAAATACTTATAATCCAAAAGAAGCTTTGACAAGACTATATTAGATTACTACTATTTTAAGTCTTATAAAGTGCAGCCGCATAAGATTACAAGCTGAGTTTTTAGGATATATTTGATGATTGTATGACTCAACTGCAAGATTAGATTATGGGCAGTCCTAAAACCTATAATATTTTATTTATATTATTCATCAGTTATTCTTGGAGTCTATGACCAATGTGTGTCACATATGTTTTTCAGCTATAAGATGTCCTTGTTATTTTATCTTATAGGTATCCTCATGCGACATTAACATTGTTCACCCAATGCACCAAATAGGTGTCTTAACCTGATCAGTTCACTTTTCCTAGTGTACATATGGCCTATGAAGGCTTTGAGATAGGGAAGGGTGTCTATGAAAGGGAATTTCTTTTAGATGCTACAGTTACAAATTCCCTATTTAACATAATGTGGAGATAAGCAAAGGGCTCGTGGGCTATTCATCACAACAAAAGGGGATAAATAATCCAATAAGTTAAAGTTTTGAAATCAAACATTTACTTGATGCAATAGATAGGTGTCTAACCCTATCAAATTACCCTTACCAGTGTATTCTAACCTGCACTACAAAAAAATGATTTTTTCAAAAATTGCACATAATTTAAAAGCACACATTGGGTTGTAAATTGTTTGAAAGAATGTCTTAAAGAAATGTGGGCCATTTTGGTATAGAAAATACAACGGGTTCAAGGTTTGAAACCAAACAATATTTTTTTTGATGAAATATATAAATATATTAGCCAAAAATAAATATACAAATAATTCATAAAAAAATAAGGCAGTAGGAGAGCACCCCATGACACACTGGGCAGAGCCTATGAGCAAAACCAAAGTATTAGGTAACAACTAGGCAGAGCCTAGAAACAAGCAACTATCAAAATGTCATAAAATATAGTAAATTTTTATGCTAGTAAATGTACGCATAATGTATTTGACTAATTCAGATGCCTTTTTTAGGTAATATAAAATTAAATCTTATAAAGGACTGGTTGATTGATTCAGCTTTACCAATGTATCTATAGGTTGTGCCAAAATAAGAGCTTGGGAATAATGTACAGGGGTCTTACCTGATTAGCATGCCTTTTATATCATATACCCAACTTTAGAACAAGGTAAAATAATTTATTAGAGCATAGTTGGAGGCAAATTTTTGTTAGATGTTGTTACATGTGTGCGAAAGTCATTGAATCATACACAAAAAAACATAGGCACTATTTAATATAAATGCCTTAGGGCCCTAAGAAATAAATTAACTTTTAAATCTATGTTTATCTAATAGAGTATAACAAACGAATAAAACATAATATTAACAAACAACAACGCAAGCTAGTCTTAAAAATCACAAGTTATCATCAAGTTATAATTTGAAAAAAACTATCATTAAAAATAACGTGGCTATAAAATATGAAACTTGGAGCCACCAAATGCTTCTTCAAAATAACCTAAAATATCAAGCAAATGGATTCAAGGTAGAATATGTCAGTTCAAAAGGAGGGCTCCCACTGTGGTCACCAAATGTGAGATGGAAATTTTTTAAGCAATGGATTTTAAATCATGTAATTAAACAAAATATACTCAAAACATCAATCCACTATTAAAATTTAGAGCCAATAAGATTAAAATTCAAATAAATGAAACATTCATAGTAACATTATAACTTAAATCTCGATGTTCCAAAGCATATTAAACAAGAAAAGGATCAAATGCTTGTGGATTGCTTATAGACTTAAGACTTTATTGGACATCATGATATTAACTTGATTCAAGACATGGATTAGTTGATAGCTTGATAAAGAGGACTAATGGATTTGATCATAATATTGGCATGGAAGCTATAGATTTAATATTTTCTCTCTCTTGTTTGGAATGGAGGGAATCATGGATTTAAATAGGCAATGAAAGGAGATTCTCTAATGAATTAAAAATTCATTTAAAGCTTCTAGAGAAGAAAAATCTATAGAGGAAGGAGGGAATTATAAGAAATTTAAAGTTCCTTAGAATTATCTACAGAGACAACTCTTGATGCTAAGCTCATCATCAATTTGACTTCAATGCATGAAAATAAGAAACACAACAAACTCAATTATCTTTGCTTTATATCCACCGAGCTCTAACTTTACTTTGTATTGTTTGTTCTCTTTTTTTATACCCTACATAAATTTCACATCCACATATATATATCATTCATTTCATTTATTCCTATCTCTATTCATTTTTACTTTCTCTTTTGTTCTCTATTCACCCTATTCAATGCATTCATTCTCTTTCGCTTTGATACTATTTCGCTCACTAGACTTTATGTTTTATAACAACTTGGATCAAATCTTGTTTCTGGTGTCTTAGGATTTAACAAGGCTATAAAAAATTAATTCCACTCCTTTGAGTCCTCTCTAACTTATTCTCAACCCTACTTAACTTCTCAACACAATCCTCATATCTTAAACTACCTCTTACTCTATCACAATCCCTTCTTGTAGCCCTTTTTTGGGGCTAATTTCCTTGGTACAGTCCTGTACGGACTCAAATCATCAAACTAGTTACATTTTTAGATACCCTTTATGGTCCTCTTCCACATAAATTTTTTTAAGAACTTAAATCAATGATTTGATCACTTTTTAAAGTCTTTTTAGCCTACTATTTAGGCCTATTAGGTTTCTTAAAGCCCTATTGGCACTCAGTCTTTCTAAAATTGTACCCCACCATACCTTACCAACTTGAAAATTTTAAAATAATTTAAAACACATTTTTACCTTCCAATTCACAATTTTTTTGAGTTTTAAAATGGTGCAAACTCCTAGAAAACCATTTTTAGTCTTGAAACCCTAGCCATAGGGTATGACAATCTATAGGCACCTAAGAAGTGTAAAAACTCCTCTTGAGATGTTTCACTCACTTTCATAATATTATGATTAATTAATAAGGTATTTAAAAATATTATACAACTCTTCCAACTGGTATTTAACCTTAAAACCTCATATGTTTAAGTTCTTTCCACCATCAAGTGCTTGACTGTGTGATTACTCATAACTAGGCATACCTGAGGGGAAACAAAGTGTGGTTTTAGGATTCCAAATAAATTTCAGACAACTATGATGGTTTTTATAAGTTTATATGACTCTAATAATTCTTTCCAAACCATTTTAATTTCATTCCATCACTTATGTTCACATTTTCTCCAAGGGGCTTGTTTGACTGATAACACAAACTTAGATGGTTTATAGGTTCTAGACTAAGGGTTTCAAGAAACAATGTTTAAAAATACCATTATAAATCTCATAATATCTTAAATATCATATTCAATGTTCTTAAAAACAATTATAAGTGTCCAAACCAATGTTTCTCAACATTTTTCTTCTTAAACAACATTTATTCAGTCTTAGCCTACAGGACATGATCCAAACAGGGCCTATACATTGATATTCACATAGAGAACCATATAGATAACCATACAAACCACTTAATAATATTAAAATACATAAATCACATCTAATAAAATTCACAAAAGGCTTCAAAGGATTGGTTTCATAATATTTTTCTTCATTACTGATTTACTTAGTCGACATTTCATTGGACATTTTATGATTACACAAGGTACTTTGTGAATCAAATATTTACTCAAAACTCATTGATCATAAACAATGTTTTATTGAATTTCAAAAACATATTTTCAATCTCTAAATCTCATAAGAAACTACAAAACTTATCAATCCTTACCTTACTCAATTATTTTTTTACACAGTCTTTACATATGCAGAAAATACAAAGTCTGATTGCTTTCTTGTCTTCAAAGGAACAAGACTCATCTTCATTTACTTCTTTGGGTTTATTTACATTATTTATTCAAATTCCAAACCCCTACATTCATGCTATATTTATTTAATAACTCAAAAACACCAAGAAACCATCTATTTCAAAGAATCTAACTAGCATAACTAACACTTGTATGCTGAGAACTGCCCTTAACTAACTCAGCCACTAACATACTCAGCAAAATGATTCATCATGTGAGTCATGTGTGTGTTGAGGCACCTTTTACCACCTAATATTACCTAAAAAACAAACTACAACATTAAGACCTCATGAAATGAGATTGAAATCTCTCAAACTACATAAGAACATTTAAAAATTCAAAGTAAAGTTTTGGTAGGAAAATGCCCATACTCCTCTAATTAAAATTTGATCAACTCTTAACAACTAGAAATGACCCCTGCAGACCTAACATGACCCGTGATGATGCTCAAAAGACTATAATATGAGAAATAGACTAATATTCACAATGTGATAGGTGATGCTCCTACATCAACTCTCTAGAGAAGGAAAAGGGTGGTAGAGAGTTCTAGATTCCATTAGGGAATCTAATGATGATTAGGGGAAGATTAAACTAAATTAGAATAAGTGTTAGGTGAGGATTAGGGGGTAGGCTTTTAGGAATTCCTAAGAGTAGGTAGGTAGGTGGGTTATGAATTTAAAATTCACAATATAATATATAAATGGGATTAATTAGAAGAATTAATGAATAAGTGAGAAGGGGTAAGGTTAGTATTATGAAGAATAATGAAGGGAGATATTAGATAAATGACAAGCATGATTGGTAAGATAAACTGGATGAATTTAGATGATATTAGTGTCAAAATTAGTGACGATGGATGAGGTAAGAAAATTTAGGTGCACAAAACTGCAATATGAGATAAAAGAGGGATCATAGGATTTGGTAGAGACTATGAAGGTGAAGGAGAAGAAGATAAAATAACAACCATAGGAGGATCTAAATCAACAAATTGTGAAATAGTGTTTTTAATCAATGATGTACCACATGATGTGAAGAAGGATCATCTAAAGCTCTTAAAAGTCTTTAATCAGCTTTACTTCCATTTTATGGTCTTTATAAAACAAGTTTGGCCCTCCTTATAGACTGAGCAACTTTTACAGTTGTATCTTCTTTTTGTTTTTATTTCTCAGCCTCATCTTTACTTGAACTGCTACTTAGAGAGAAGCCCACAAGTTATTTTCTCCCTATTTGAAGATCAGATTTAACAAGTATTTTGGTTTCTCACTTTAGTAGTGATGAAATTATTTTATCTTTTACTTAGACTCCTATTTTCTTAAGCCACATGAAGGTTCTATAAATTAAAAGTCTAGTTCTATCTTTCAAATATGTCGATTCAACTTTAGACTAAGAGACTAATGGAAAGGGATAAAGGAAGGCATTTTGGTTGTAATAAATAGATCCACTAGTACTTCATTATATTTCATTCCTTCTAACACATCTGCCAAGTCATATTCTATAGTTTTCTCTAACTTTATGCAAGAAAAATCCTAAAGGATGACTTATTTTCATCTTCATATTCCATCCGTAAATTTTCAAAATATGGGATGTGTTTGTGGGAAGTTCCAAGAATATTCACAATCATACCTTTGATGTCATATTATGGTTGACTATGAAATGTTTGAAGAGTGACTCTGGTCATTTGAGTATCAATATTCTTAACCTTAGCCAATTGAGCACAAGTATATCTTCCTGTAGTGATTGGGGAATTCACTCTAGATTTGTGCTTACTTGATAAGAATTTATGTTTTTCAACTAGTTGATGTACCAATTTCATTAGTACCCATTATTTATTAGCAAACCTAGGTAACATGTAAAGTGCATTCTCAAAACTACATGCTATGATGTATGAAAATGTGGAAAACTGAATAAACCATTCTCCCCATCTTATGATGTTTTTTGTAGCCTCAATTGAACTTATGATATTGTAGGGTTTCTAATCAAACATCTTAATGATGTAATATAGGAAAACATCATCTACATGGTGGAAATGCTATGAGATTTTCTTCAGTGTGAGTTTCGGATAGTATTCATAAACTCTTGAGGACTTTAATTGACCCATATGATTTATTCTTGGGAATATTCTTCTCCATGTTACTCCTTAGACTAGATAAGAAGTCATATAGAATTTCCCAGACATTTGTACTTCACACAACTATTTGTGAATTGAATCATTGATCAATTCTACCCAATTGATATATTTTTTATTCTATTGTATGATCGACATGTATCAATACATCCATTATTGAAATTATGGACTATAGATATCCCATCTTTCCTATTCAAGAGTGTGCTGATATTATTTATCTCCATTTTGAAATCAAAGTAAGTCATTGTCATTGGTAGTTTGGTAGAATAAATCTTTTTATTTTTAAGCCAATATTTATTTATCACTTTAACACAAGATGCCATATTTTCATAACATAATTATTGAGTTGTCTCAATGGTAAGATCCACAAAATATTCATGATTAAGAATCTTGAGTATGTCTTAATTATGCTCTAGACCAAGGTGAATTACATATTCATCTTGAGAATTTTTGACTTCCGTATTTTCATTGTCATAATGGTTGACACGAGCCATTACAATTCCACTATCATAGATCCCATGAATCCAATTTGAATTAGCAATAACATATATTCTATTCCAAAAGTCATCAATATTAATATGCCCTAGATGTATATCAAAGACATCATCTATGTTGGATTCAATGTTAGAGGGGGGAGTGACCCTACTAAATTGGTATATAATGTCTTTCTTCTTCTTGGGGGTAACTAACATGTGGATTTGATAATGTTGATCTTTATTAGTCTATTATAGGGCTTGGCAAAATTTATAACTCTTATTACAATTGAAAAATTTGTAGTGGGGTTCTAAACTATTAAGGGAGTCAGAATCTCTACCAAGCCTTGGTATTGTCTACGTAGTCAGAATTTATAATGTAGACAAATAGAATGCAAAGGAGGATTGGAAATCTAGTGTAGAGATATGAGTTTGGAGTTTCACCAAGATTTTAAGGCTATTTTTGATGTTGAATATTCTTTTTTTTATTATACCACTGAGAAATCAAGTAAATTCCCTATAGACTCTAATTTAGTAAGGCGAAGTGAATATTCATGAAAATGTTAATGGTCTACCTTTAAATTCATAAAAATTAAATTAGGGATAATTTTAAAAATGAAACCCTAAAAATTATTATAAAATCTTGGTTAATCCTAGAGTTTAGGTATAATTCCACTGGCAAATCTTTGAAAAAATCACCATGCAGGTATAAATTAACTAGTGATTTCTATTAGCTCTTTTAAAAAACTTATAAATATATAGAAAATTAAATGTCATATTCAAATCAAGAAATAATGGAGAAAAATCCATAGTTAAATCCCTTTCCCCAAACACATTCATGGGGCAAACATGTTTGAGGTGAAATAATGATTATGAATAATAGACATCTTATGTTTTTCAAAACAAATATCTTGCTTTGCCCTGTGAAATTAGGGGTAGTCCAGCCATTTCAAAAAATTTCCCAAATGAATAAATCCAAGCAAGGAGGACATGAGTGACAACACAAATAATAATTTCTATAGACCCATTACAAACTTAAACCTTAAGTAGGTGTGTGTAACTATAAATAAAATCATCACCACATGAATGCCCATACACACATTAATAATTTTTTTGAGCTCTTGCTAATCTCATTACTAAACAAACAATCCCACACAAATGCAAACATCTTGTTAATATCATTACTAAATAAACAATCCCATGTGATAACCAAATTGTGTCTAATATTATGGGTTTTAATATTAGATAAAAAGGGATTTCACACTACAAGCAAAGATCTAATGAAAAAAATAACATGGCAACAATTTGAATCTTTTTAATCATTAAATGTGTGAAAACATTTGTAGATATGTACAAATTATATTTCTTAATTGGATTTTAATTCATTTTTGTTTGCTTAAACTCTTCCTTGATGTCCTCTTGTAATTTTCACTTGTTTCACCATTTCCATGACCTATAGGGTTTATATTTATTACTTAGATTATACTTCATTATTGGCTAATTAGACTCCTCTTTGACCTCCTCTTACAATTATCGATCATTTCATGATTCCCATAACATGTAGGGTTTGTATTTCTTACTTGGATTATACTTCATTGTTGGATGCTTAGACGCCTCCTTGGCCTCCTCTTGAAACTATCACTTGCTTCGTAATTACCACAACCATAAATGAATAAAACTTTAATATAAATTAAGTTATATGAATTTAAGTTTTAGGGTTTCATGGTTCTAGTATTTTAAGAAATTTGATGCACTTATGTAGATCTATTTTATAAGATTTAATTTGTGTTAATTAAAAAACCAATGGATAAAGAGGTTAGATGATGAGAAGTCTAAATTTGAGATCTTATTTATGGTTCCTTATTTTTAATGATTAAATTTGTTGTTCTTTTTAAAGATTAAATTTATCTTTTTTAAATGTTAAATTTGATGGCCATATGACTAAGTTTAAATTGAGTACAAACCTCTTTAAGTCTCTCAAAAGACCAAACAAATAATATAATAAACTAAGTATAGAAAAAATAGTGATAAAAAAATAGAGTGTAGAGTATAAACCAACTATGGGGCCATAGGTCAAGACAACTACAAAAAGTGAGGACGACAGAATTGAAAAAATATTCAAAACATTTTCATACTATATAATAAGGTCTACCAAAATGTCTTACCACATCCATATTGGCCTTTCAAATATTTTTTTTATTTCAATTAATAAACCTTGCCAAACAAAATATAATTATCACCTTAAACATTTAAAAATAAAATACATTATGATCATGAGGCTCTGTTATGTTTATTTAATTTTTTCTTTATGCATTGTTTAAAAGAAGTATCTTTCAAGTCATTATTTGTTAGATAAAATAAATTTATTGTTTGTTTAAAATAAGTATGTGGTAAAGACCAACCAGATAATATAATAAACCGATTATAGTAAAAATAGTGACAAAAACTAGATTATAGAGTATAAACCAACTATGGGGCCATGTAGCAAGACAACTATGAAAAGAAAGGATTCTAGAGATAATACAAGTGGTTTTATATCCATTCCAATTCATTTGAGTCACTTAGAAAACTAACTTGCTTCATTGAGTTCCTTTAAGGATTTTAGCAGGGTTTTAACGTATCAAACTTATCCAAGATTGTTCATAAAGAATAAATCATAGATCATATAAATAATTCCAAAAAAATATAATAGGGTGACTATATTAACTTCTCTAATAGTTATTGGGACCCATGAAAATCCTCATTCAAGTTCACACATAGTGAAAGTGACCTTCTCAAGTAATACAAGCCTATAGGTGCATTCGATAGAGGGCTATTCGGGCATAAAAGGTTATGAAGGTGCTTGATTTTTATTTTAAACACCTCCTTGAGGTATTTAATATTAAATATTATGTTTTTACATGTTCATATTAATGATTTAACTCCTCAAACTCATTAGAACCTGCATTAACCCAGTGTTAGGGTTTACAGACAGTCTTGTGTGAATGACCTTAATAACCCATTTTTATGGATTATAAACCTTGTTAATAATATTAAACACTATATAATATTACCCTAGAAAATTTCAAAATTATCAAAATATTACCCACCTCTCATTACATTAAAATCAAGTGTCTCTTCTTCATGAATCTATTCGCAGTCAAGTTGAGTTGGTGTATTCATAGTGTTCACTTGATCATTTGACTATAAATGGTTTTGTTATGAGGTAAAAAACTCATATAAATTAGGTATAATAATTGTAGGTATTTATATAGACCCTATTTTAGGTTTTATCATTCATTTTATTCCTTTAAAATCTTTAATAGACCTTAAAATACTCAAGAACACATTCTTCTTAGACAATCTATTACAACTGTAAACATTTCTTCAACTAGGTAATCATGGGAGTCTTAAAAATATTATTTTAAGCCATATAAGGTTGGATTACATAATGTTCCTCAATAATAAACCAACTCTCCTATTGGTTTCTTGAGTACCTAATGTCCAATGTAAGGTGATTATCTCTAAATCTCACATGACCTAAAGCACTTTTCTCTAGGTGATTTTGTATTAGGTTGATGATTATTGTTACTCAAAATATTACACACACCTTTTTTTTTAAGTTCTACTATCTTAAAAAAATCATTCCATAGTATTTTTCATCAATAACACTACCCTCACTCTCTATTTTTTACCAATAGACCAATAGGTGTCTTTTCCCCAAGCCCACACTTTCTTCACACTTATTCTTGGACATGGTCTTGACTAAACCAAGATAATCCTCAATATTTTGATGGGTATTTGAGTTTGTTTTATATATTTTGTGGATTATTTCCATTGTGAAATATTATAATCTTTATCATTTGTCTCCCAATCCTTCTTGCAGACCCATGTAGTCTAACTGTAGGTGTAAAATTGCATGATGATTGTTTTATTGATCATAAATTGATAATAAAAGGATTTTAGGTTTGATTGAAATTAAAAAATAAATATCATCTCAAATATATATTAAAAACTAAACACAATCTTAGAATTTTTTCTTCCAATACTTGAAGTTATTATTTTCTTGCTTTAAAATGTTGAATTCAATGACTTTCTTGAATGGTGTCTCTTACAACTATCATATAAGATGTATTTGGGAAATTCATGTAACTATTTAATTCTTAATGAATTATATATACTCCTTTTAATGTCTCAAATCTTACATAATAATGTAATTGTATCAAAACATCCCATTTGTTCATCTACAAAATTGTATTTTTCTCATTTGAGAGCTGTGTGTTCACATTAATGCAAGAGAGCAACTTGGAGAATGAAAAAGTTTGTTGATAATTAAATTGACCTTGTAAGGCTTGTACAAATTTATCTCAAGGTATTTTTATTCTTTCACAAGTCAACAATATCTTTAAAGTATCAAACTTACTCAAATTCATACCTTCTCAATCGTACAAACCTGTAAATTTGCATTTCACTCTTTCTTCATGTGAATCTTGTTTGGAGATGGAATAAGGAGATTTTTTTATGTATATGAGGTTAATAAAATAATTTTTATATATTATCAACACCTCTAAGTGATACAATAACTCAGAATCCTATAAAACCTTGCATGTCATGCCTAGGATAGCAAAACCATTAGGTCTCCTTGTTGGTACAACCATGAACAATGGAATATTGAACTAAGTATTATTTTTAATAGGTAAATATACTTTAAATTAATAATAGACAACAATTTTCATGTATTTACTAATACTACACATGCCATTTCAAGGAAATAATATGGCAGTGGGGTTAACAAGGGTTTTAGAGCAACTTATCTTCTTAACAATGTTCATAAAGCTATGGCCTTAAAACCTTGAAATATTTCTATGAATTGGAAGATCATAGGGTTCCGATAATTCCCCTAAGATAATTGGCCCTAAATTTATTTCTCATTCATGAAAATTCCTTGAACTATTTAACTTTCTTGAGCTTGTCTAGCAGTCCTATAAACCTGATGAAGAAATGGAATAAGTATTTGTCCTTATAGTGCCTATAAAGTCTTATTAAACATGGATTCGAGTGTGATGGGACTGGGGAAAGCATTGGAGACACTCAAAAATTGATCTTTAGTGGAAACCCTTTTGTAATGAGACCTCCACAAGCCCTTATCCTTTAAGAAAATTGTTTGTCTTGCCTTCTTACCCTATTAGAACTATGAATCAGGTGGCTATGGAGTCTTTCTTGAATTATACAATGGTTTTCATTGAGTAATTTACTAAATCATCTCCCACATTCCTTTCCCTATAAATTCTTCATTATTCCTTGTTTTAATGTTAGAAATGATGAGTAGGTAGTTAAAGAATTGTTATAACATTGGAAAAGGAGTTTTTAAGGCACTTGGATAAGATGTATAGGTAAGGTACATGCATCATGGCATTAAAAAAGTGAAAAATGACATAAAAGACCCCTATACATGATATTAGACTTTCATGTTTGATATTATTTCAAAAATTTATATTACAACATTATAATAAGCAATATAAGACAAAACAAAGGAAACCTTAAACTCTCCAAAAATACCTCAGTTTACCAAAATGATTGAAAGTGAAATGTTGTTATCTTTTTGACTCTACTCCTTGGTCCATTTGCTAATATTGGAACACATTATCTTCTTGTATGGTCATCATCTTCTTGTCTTCACTATGGTTTAATCTTTACCTTGACCTGAACAACAAACTATATCATTTCTAAAGTTAACTTAATCTATGATAAACACCTCACAAATGACTAAAATATGGAGACTAGTTAATCAACTGAGAATCATGACTTCATACTCTAAATAGACCTAACACAAGACCCTAAAAAAAACTAAGACAATTACAAGACCTCACCATAAGACAAGCTATGACATCAAAACATGACCCTTCAAAAGGTTATAAACAAAGTTAAATAATATTGGCTAGAAATATTTGAAATATAATGACCCATGATGGCCAATTGGGCTAACAACTATATGGTCATTGATAAAGTATATCTAACATTACATTTAGGTATGCAGTCGGTCATACATGCCATTTAATTGTAGTCATGATACAATAAATCATACCATAAATCAATGTAGCTAATCGCCCTAGTACACTCCTTTTATAATAGAAGGAATAAAATCACCATTCAAGAGTCATCCTAAAAAGATATAGTTCACTCTAAAATAAATGTCAAATAGATGGGTTAATATCTGCATGCTTCAATCCCAATCTCATGCATGCATGACCTAACCACTTTAGTCCAAACTCGCATATAATATAGCAATCTTATAGCATTCTAAACTCACATAGGACACTAATGCTAACACAACTACTACCACTATTTGTTTCTCTTAATTTATGCCCATTTATTAATTTCGGAAGAAGATGAAAAAAAACTAGTAATAAGGGTGTGGTATAAATACCTGGTTGGTGATGCATGTGTAATCTAGATGAAAGTTGAGAACTCCTCTTTGGCTAGGAAGGAATAACCTACAAATAAGAACACACTAACAAAAGGTGTTATTAGAAAGATAGTTAAGTAGACTACCTAGCATGAGCTAGATCTAAGAAGCTTATGCCTTCTAGGAGGTTATCAATCCACTATTAATAACAATCAAGTTAGAAATTATAAAGTAAAGTAATTGCATAAGATAAATGAAATGCAATACAAGAAGAAAGTAGAATACTTGTTAAATAAAATGACTAAATATAGAAAGATTAGGTCAATACTTATGCTAAAGTGGGTGAAGTTAGGTTAAAAAAATTGGAAAAGGATCTATAAATAGGTAAGAACACAAAAAATTGGATTTGGTTGGGGTTAAGGGGCTAAAAATAAATTTCTATTATTTTTTTCCATAGTGACCGTCAGTGGTTGGGTGAACTGTCAATGGTTAACTTGACCATCGGTGGTTGGTAACCATTGATATATGGGGTGTTCATCGATGGTTGCCTATGAGTTTTTGAAGGTGATAAAAAAGTGTTGTTGAATAGGTAAATGGGTAGATAGAGGTTCTATTGAGGATTTGGTAGAGAGGAAACAAGGTGTAGATAGGTTTAATTAGGTGTAGAGAGTTAAATCAATGGAATAAATTCTAATAATGTATTCTCATCACCCACAACATTATTTAAAAATAACTCACAAACATGAGAAGATCCAAAATGCTTCAGCCCTTTTGCTTAGCATTTGTAACCCAAATAGAAAGTAAATAACCCATCCATAGCATTATGGATAGAATAATATTTCAACTCCTCTTCAAAATATGAATACCAATTAAGAACTAACACAAGCACTAAACTTGTTAACATCTATAAATCAAAGGTCACAAGGGGCTAAGATCTAATAGTTTTGAAGGACAAATATGGGAACCATTGGGAAAATAAAAAATGTATGTCATCAAGTCTATTAGTATGTGGGTGAGTTGGGAATGTGTATTGATATCCATTCTATTAGCTTGAGGCCAAAGCTCATACTAACTTGAAAGACCTGAACATCAACCAACCATTCCTTGTAGAGTAATAAGAGATCTAAACCATCTAAGAGATCTAAACATTAATTTTAGATCAAGGGGAATTTACAAATTTTCCTTTGTTTTAACTTGTTCTCCCATAGGCATTCAAATAACATCCTCCCCCCATAGTAGTTATAAGTTAAAATCCATGTCACTATTCTCATAAGGATCCCATGATAATCATCTTCATTTTTAAAAATACATCATTAGCAATGCAACTAAAGCTCCAAATTCAACTCAAGATTCCAATGCATCTTGGGTTCCCAATGCAACTTGAGCTAGTAATGCAACTCAAGCACACAATGTAATTTAGGATAGCAATGAAACTTGAGTTCCCAATGCAACTCAGACTCCCATTACAACTTAGGCTCCCAATATAACTTGGGCTTGTAATGAAACTCAAGTTGGCAATGTAACTTTGGCTGGAAATGCATCTCAGGCTCACAATGTTACTTGGGCTCACAATGTAACTCAACATGGTAATACAACTTAGGCACGAAATGCAACTCGAACTTATATTGCCACCTATTTTTTCTTACCAACATCATATCTATTTATAATTGATGAGAAATATATTTTTCATCACATTAAATCTATATTTACACCATGCATACATCACTAGTGGTTATCTTATTTGTGGGACTTGAAGAGTGAAAGTGGTAAATTATAGCACTAGAGCTTCGACATCCATCCACTAGGATCTAATACACTCATCCTTTCCTTGCGGAGTTTCATCCTAAGCTTATATTTCTACTATCCTTAAACTCATAGAATTTATATATAGTTTCACTTGTGATTTATCTAAAATAACTTTTGCTTATCTATCTACTTGTTATTTTATTTCATTTGAATTTATTGACCTATCATTGTTTAAACTTACTCAATAACTAGTTGGCTATATTTTGTGGCATCATCATATAGATTATTCTCTTGATATTCTTTGGCCTTTGCATGTTTATCAAATGCATCTTTTTCTACTTGTTCCTTTGCAACCTTAATCCTTTACTCTTCTTGCTTACACATAAATTCTCTATGATTTTATTATCTTCCTTGGATACTTGTGCATATTTTTATGCCTCCTTATTTTACTACTAGATTAAAGATTTCTAAGCCTTTTATTTTGTTGCATTTTATTTGACCGACTTGGCCTTAATAGCATTATGTGTTGGATTGTTCTCTATTTGAGCTTACACTTGTGGTTGATCTGTATGCTCTTACCTAGGAGGTTGATCCTATTATGCCTATTATTTTTACGTACCTTAATCCAAGGACTCAATAGTTTCATATTCATAAGGATTTCCTTGTATAGGGGTACAAAAATATGCTAAAGAAGGAGCTATGAGATATGGAAAATATGATGGAGTGGCCATGATAGAAGGTGAAATTTGGTGCTTGGGCATGACACCCTTTGGGAAATTAGGTGTAAGTAACATAATTTATTTTGATGCTTCATATCTTGGGTCTCAAATGCTACCACTTGTGTTTATGACTCCCCTATTACACCTTCTAGACTTATGAATGTCTCCATTCACTTTACAAGGCTTGGGTGTTGTCAAGAAGCTCCAAGCATGCAAGGTTTTCAAACTAACTTATTATTTTCTTATTTCTACCATTAGAGATTCATTGAGACATTTTTTTACGTCTTTTTCCCAATTTTTCCTTTGTGCTTGGTCCTTGCTTGGATACAACCACTTATGCCTTTATTGTGGTCCCTAATGCATCTTCTTGAAATAGATATTTCACTCTAAAATTTATGACCTCATATTCCTTTATTATATCCTTTACAATGGATTATAAATGTGGAGTAACTTACAATAATAAGATGGATGGGATGTCGTTTCTCACCTGACATGTGTGAACTACTTTTTAGATAAAAGATCATTATCATCCTCATCATAGGTACCATATTTGATTTCCTCAAGTATCACCCTATACAATGATGTAGATATTATTCCTACACATACCTCCACTGATCCTCTTGACTCTAATTTCTTTATTCAGTGCCTTTTTTGAACTATGACTTTGCTTTGTCATGCAGGTACATTGCTTGTCTTTGGCACTCTTGATCAAGTCTTCAATTTTCTTACTCATAATCCTCCTTGACCACATATTCTTCTCTAATATTACTCTTTAATATACATATAAAGTCTTTCCTATTATGTGCCAACATCATTCTCTTGTACATCATTTTCCAAACTTTATTCTTGATTCTTGATTCCGCTTACTCACCCCTATATAGATTCATAGCCTAAAGGCTTAATACCTGGTTCCATTTATTCTTAAATCCTCCTTATGTCCTATATTTCCATTCATATTACTATTATAACACCCATACACATCAAAACATAACACCCCATCTCCAATTTTACACTCTCTAACTAGCCATTTTTTCTCTCTTGAAGGCCTAATCCTTGTAGCCATCTTTCCACACAAATATAGTAGGTTTGACCTACTTAAATTGGTTATATACAAAACTAATTTTTTTTATACCTTTAATACCCTTCCTACTTCACACAAAATTTAAAGCCTTAAATCTCGAGGGAAGTCCTCATTCTTACCTACCTCTCTTGTCAATTAGGTCTCTTTAAGCCTATTTGAATGACATGGTACTAGAAACCAAATTGTACGGTCAAGTACAAACTTATAAACTATATATATATTTATACCATCTAAAAATACAATTTATTCAAAATTTTCATCAATTCTATCAGGATTAAATGAAATTTATTTGAGTTTCAAGATTCAAAACTAGCCTTTGTCTTGATAGGCCTGTGTAAGGCTAAGAGATGAAAATGAGATAAAATGAATTTTATGACACTTAAAACCCTATGAATACCTATATTAAGTATTAAAAAAAAATTGTGACATTTTACAATACCTATATGTGCATGGAAAATGACAAAAAGGCTTCAATATGCAATTATACAACATTATGCATGCTCTTTAGGTCTAGGTGTGAAGCTTTTCTTGACTCTTGCACTTATACATAGATTTTTAATCCTTTAAAGTTATAAATATCATAAATTATAAACTAAATAGTATGGTTATAATTATTACACTTTAATAACCCTTAAATAATCATCAACCATGCCAACTTACTTATCATTTAGACCGTGTAAACATAAAATTGCTCTTTAATGGGACTGTGCACTATACTGAAAGGTTTTCATGGAATTTTGCTCTCCAAAAATGATTAATTATAAATAAAAAATATTATTTGCATACATACAAGACTTATTATCACATTTATATCATCCACAACAACTGAATGACACTCCACAAACCTCTTTTTGCTCTTATTACATGATTGTAACAAAAACAGAGTTGTCATAAAGCTTGTATATTTCCACCAACCTATAGATCAACTTAAAATCATAATATATCCAAAAAATAAAAATAATTAATGGATTATCACATAACAAAACCATATGTAAATCCATAAACAATTTCTTAAAGCATTCTTTATATTCACTTCTTGACAAAACCATACATTCGAATGACACAACATAACAAGGTGCCTTTTCCACATACTTGGGATGTTTATTGATATTTATTTTTATCTTATTAAAAAATAACTTCTCCTAATATCCTCTTACTACACACTCTCCCACCTTACATTCATTCTATCTCCTTACATAACACTAAAACATACTAACTAACTCCTTTGTGCCAACCCCACATAGGTGGCAGTTACAATCAAGTTTCTTGGCTCATATTGTTTTTTGCCATGTTATGTATGTTTAAAACATTTATACACACTTATAAGACCTATTGGACATATTAACAACATTCACCAATATTTGAAATTCACACAAGACCCAAATTACCACTCAAAACCTAGTCAAAATTTTCAAATTTTCAAATCTTGTAGGAAAACCTAAAAGAGCTAATAACACACCATTATAAGATTTATAATGACTCTAAAATATCATAAGGACCCTAAAAGACATATAACACCTGTATAAAACTATAAATGGATAATATGAAACATTCAAACACATTAAGTTATCATGCTACCTTATGATGCTTTGCATCATACTCCCTAAATGGGAAAATTTGAGCTCATGTTCAAATGTATCTTGTATAACTTATTTATTATTTTATAATTATTCCTCCTCTAAAGTTATGATATCTTATTATTTATTATCCTCTTATCCTTCTCATTTATTTTCATCTGGTTTTTATTTTTTTGTCGTCTTGCCTTGTCTTGCCCCTTTGCCAACTCATCCTCTACCTCCATGAAGTACATGATCTAACACAAGTCTTTGTCCACTTCATCTTCTACATCCTCCATCTCATATTTATCTTAATTTATTGATTTGTCTTAAAAATTAGTGTCTTTAACTTCTAAATTTATTACTTCAATTTTTGAAATTTGCATTTTTTTAAACTTGTTCTCTTATATATGGTTGTTCCTTACCTTCGTACTTTCTCTTGATTTAGATACCATTGCTTGATACCATAAATCTATATTTTATTTTATTGTCTAATTCACCATATTATTATATAGTTTTTGAAGGTTTAAACCATATCATTCTTCATCATTTTTTATTATTTCATTCAATCTACAATTTGCCTGCTTGTCCTTATAAATTTATCCTTGTGTTTACTCTATATTTTACTGCTTAGTCTTTTCAATCTTCATGAATATTGCACCTTTGTTTTTATTACTGTATTCTTCTTTAGAAGAAACTATGTTTTGTGCCACTCCTTATTTCTAAATTTTATCATCATTATGTGTCCAATTAGGCACCTCCTCTTGCTGCATATCAAGTTGTATAAGCACTTCAATAGGTGTTTCATCTTTATATTCTTCTTCATTGAATTCTACTACCACAACTTGTTCTTGAATTTTGTTTTCAATATGTGTTATTTTATACACCTTTTCCTACACATCAAATTATACAAACCCTTCATGGGGTGCCTCAACTTCATTTTTTCTTTCCATTAGTTTATCTAAGATTTCAATTGTCTCCTTGTAAAAAACATCTTCTTGTAAATCTCTATACATGGCTGCCCAATCATCTTCTTATTAAACACAATCATGTTCTTCATGCTTGTTTTCCTTCATGATTTCAAGTTTTATTTCCTCAACATGGACTTCATTATTAACTCTTGTTCTTGCATACATACATGATAAAAATTCATTATATTTAAAAACTTGAGGCTTGTTTGCTCCATCTTCTCCATCTTAGTTTACCTTAGACATTTCCTCTCATCATCCTCCATGACTATGTCATCTTTCTTAATGTGTTTCTCAACTTCCTCTTGTCTACAAACCTGTTCATCCATCATGAACTTCTTCATCTCCTCTTTGATTTGTCTACATAGCAACATATGTTGATTCTCATTGTCTTTCATGAATATATTTCTTCTTCTCTCCATGAGTAGCCTTATAGGCCACTTATCTCTCTTCCTCCTCATTACCTAGCCATACCAATTCCTTTCCTCTTATTGCATGAGATCCACTAAGAGATTTATCCCCTCTAACCTTTGATCTATGTCACTCATCTCCTCTTCAATAATTAACCCTTTTTTCTTTAGTTATTCCTTCCTTTTTCTCTCATTATGGTACTCTAACTCAGCCAAGCCCTTCCTCTATTTTTTCTTCTTTATCTTCATCTTCTTAAAAATAAGTCTTTTTTACTTTGCTTTGATGTCTCAATATAGGTTCTATCCTCTACCTGTTATATTAACACTCATGTCCAAGTCTTTTTCACCTTGGAACTACAAAACTCTTTTTGGATTCTCTCTCATTTGAGTTTTTTTAGCTCTCTTCTTAGGGCTGATATTATACCACAAACTCTTACCTTCTTCTTCCTCTCTAACTCATTCCCACAACTTAACTTCATGCAACCTTTAATTACAACCTTTAGTATTCAAAATCATAAACTATACCAATAGATTACCTACTATGATACCACATGATTTAGATCTGATGCCTACACATACCTTCATTGATCCCATTGGCTATGATTTATTTATTCAATGCCTTCTTTGAATTCTGACTTTGCTTTGTCATGAAATTACATTGCTTATCTTTGGCA
The DNA here is from genome assembly GCA_037957365.1 of Torreya grandis. NCBI lineage: Eukaryota > Viridiplantae > Streptophyta > Pinopsida > Cupressales > Taxaceae > Torreya > Torreya grandis. The sequence goes on from JARHVA010006017.1 coordinate 383,812, forward strand.
CTATTAATCAATTATTGTCTTCTTTATCTCATATGCCTCCTTAAACACCTATTCTTCTCTCTTCTTACTTTTTAATACATGTTACCCTTCATCTACCTCTATAATATTTCCTCCTATGAACCAACATCGTTATCTCATACACCATTTTCCAAAATTTATTCTTGATTCAAGTTACTCATACCTATATAGATTCATATCCTAAAATATTAATACCTTATTCCAATGATTATTATATAATCATCATGCATATGCTTCTTTTAACACCCATACACATCCAAACATAACACCCCATCTCAAATTTTACACTCTCTAACCATCCACCTTTTCTCTTGAAGACCTAGTCCTTGTAGCACAAATCTAGTAGTTTTGAAAAAATTAGAATGGTTATAGATTAAAAAACACCATTTTGGATACCCTTTATCACCTTAATACTTCACATAAAATTGCAATTCTTAACTCTCGATATAAGTCTTCCTTCTTACCTACCCCTCTTGCAAATTAGGTCTCTTTAAGCCTATTCCAATGACACAACACTATAAATTGAATTGTATTGTTAGGTAAAAACTTATAACATCTTAAATCATCTATATAACCTAAAAATACAATGTATTCCAAAGTTTCATCAATTTTATTTGGATGAAATGAAAGTTATTTGAGTTGTAAGATTTAAAACCCTAGCCTTTGTCTTGATAGGCTTATGCAAGATTGAGAACTATAAAAATGGGGTATAATTAATTTTATGACACTTAAAACCCTCTTTAAAAACTTTTTTTACCTTTTACAATATCTATATGTGCATGGACAATGGCAAAAAGGCTCCAATATGCAATTATACTTCATTATGCATGCTCTCTAGGACTAGGCATGAAGATTTTATTGAATATTGCACTTATACGTGGATTTATTAGCCTTAAAAGTGATTTTTGTAACTCATGGATCCTAATTTGGACTTCATTATATAAATTTTTGATAGTTTTAATCAGCCCATGATACTTAAGAACATCCTCAAGTACGTGTTGGTGTGTATTAATCATATTCTAAATCTACATGTACCATACTATTAACTTTCACACTAAAAGAAGGTGTTTCCCATCTCACATTCAAATTGTATTAGGGAAGGCATTAGCTAGCCAATAGTCAATATCATGTGTAATTTCTCTTTCAAAGGAATTTACATTGTGTGAAGTAGAGTAGGAGTATAATAAATTATTACTATAAGGATTGATTTATGCTATCCAATAGCTTTTTTATGATTGTTATGATATTTTCTATGAGTAATTTAAGCCAATTGAAGTACCTTGCTCACCTCACCATTATGTGTGCAATATCAATTACACTCTTTGTAACTTACCTTACACACATGGACTATGTATCCATAAATTTATTGATGATAAATAATTAAGCTGTCCAAACATATCTCTCCTATAATTATGAGTGAATTATGGGGTTCTTTTTATTGTAAACGTATAAATATTTCCAAATTGCTAGCAGTCATATATCCTATGAAATAGTGATGGCATTGATGTGAATTATTACCTATTTGGTCAAGTGGATGGATCCCTCATTATATCTATTGAGGAGGGTCATCATTAACTTCTCATGTTGGTTGAGTATAGGTAGTCTCACCAGTATATTTACATATAATAGAGGGTCATCATTAACTTATCGTGTTGATTGAGTATAGGTAGTCTCACCAATATATTTACATCTAACCCTTGTAATCTATTGGTGAGTGAAAACACTCCTTACTCTGATGTAATTATTTGTGGTTGATAAAACCACTCCCTATTAGATGCATCAATGAAGTAAAATGGCTTGACATCACTCCATTTTTATTTTCATAGCACAAATATAATGTCCATCTGTTCCTTATGAGCCTCTAACAAAGGAACCATGATATTTTTCATGGCCATTTTATCTTATATGTAATTTAATGTGAACTATTTTGAATAATTTCATCTTGAATGTGCAAAGTTTATGTTAGATAACAATGGCTCTCTCAATCAGTTTATTTTTAAAAATATGTAATGTGTCACTATCCTAACTTTCATATAAAACCACCCTAGATATTTTCCCTTATTTGTGTCCATCCATCAATCTACATTTCATGCCTCCACATGCTTGTCTTAAATTCAAATAACCATTTTGATTTGACCCTTGTCCATTTTTTGGTTATATGCAATGTTTCTTTATTTAACTAAAATGATTTCATGTGATGTTATTTTGTATCCAAAATATTTCTTCTTTAGAACATAAATTGACTTTCAATAAATCTATGCTTTTTGGGAATGTTTTTATAATCACTTTTCTATGACAAAAATGTAGACACCTAAAACTAGCCACTGATAACATCCAATCAGGGTTTTCGCTAATTCCCACCTAAAACACACAATATGGCTTAAACCCCCTAAAACATGCTAAATGATGTGAATCTAACATATTCAAGTTCCAATTTTAGTTAGGTTATCACTAAATGGGGTAATGCAATTTATGGGCCATCTAACTTTGATTAGTTAATTTCAAGGTAAAATGCCAAATTTGCACCTGGGTGCTCTGGCTTGCTCTTCCCTATCAAACATTCTGCACAAGGCATGTGCCTTTGTTATTTTTTTTGGTAATATCCTATATATTATAATGCATCCAATGCATCTAACATCACCTTCTAATTCCAATCCAGCCAAATTTTGGACCAATAACAAGACATTCTGATCAATTTGAGTAATTTGTGTACGAAGTGCTTAATCATGCTTAAGAGCTAATTAACCCAAATCAAGGCCTAATTAATAATTCCATGGAAAGTTGTTGAATACTTGTTTTTAGAAATGAATATTGAATATATGCATCATCAAGTGACCTCATTTCTTGGGAAGACATCCCTAGGCCATAAATGCCACAAATATTAGGATTCATGCCCTCCATGACTCATCAATGCCTTCCATGATGCCCTCCATGCCTCTTAATTGCCCCTTTTTCCAATGCCATAATTAGGATAATTAAAAAATTAATTCCAAAAATTGAATTAATCCTCAGCCACACATCTCAATCTTGATATGGATGGTTCAAGTTGATCCTAATCAAATCCAAAAATCTATAAATAGGAGGCCTTACTACATCATTTCTAAGTCTTAATAGTGTAAAGTTATAATGCAAGATTGGTTCCAAAAGCTTCATGAAACTAGTGTTGTCATGCCAAATTGATTCCAATCCAATCTAAGACACAAGCCAAAAGTGCCAAGGAGAGATGGAGGTAGCCAAGCTTCCACTGCCGAGGACTTCATGAGCACAAACTAAGCAAGCGATCACTATAAAGGCATTTGGAGCATCCAAAGAAGGTGAAAGAATTATTGTGTTTTATTCCTTACTTTTTAGTTGCATTTGTCATTTGTGTTTGTTAACTAAGCTCTCCCTAGTGTCTAATCTTATAGATGTTATGTTATTAGTGTGTTCCTTTCATTTTGTTTGTCATTTTGAAACTAACACTATATTAACCATCCTCTCTTGAGCCAAATTCCTAGATCACATAATCGTATGCCCGATGGGACTAGATGCATCTCAAACCTAAAGGAGATCATTTTTCAACTCTAAAATATTTATTTGAGCCCTTAAAACTCTTTGATATTGATTTTCTAACTTTATTTTACCATTTTTTGTTTGCCACAGTTTTACACAGTAACAGACGTCGACAAGTAAGACCAACATCAGTTACATATCTTAACCGACGTTAGTTAGGAAAAATAACATCGATTAGATCTCGGTTAGCTAAAGTAACTAACGTCAATTGTAATAACTAACTTTGGTCACTGTGTTTTTCCAAAAACACAGACCTGAGAGCTACTTTTTCAAAGTTCATCATTTCAAGATAAAAAGAGCTTCAAAATTAAAGGGCATGCTAACATTTTTGCTACAAGACCAAGCTTGATATTTGATCAAAACATGTTTAAATCACCTTTTCATGCTTTAAAATCAATTAGGAGCCTTACTTTGTTGTTTAACAAATAATTTAGATGTTTTTAGTGAATGTTTTCAAAGTTTGCAACTAAGACCAAGGGGTCAAATGAACACCACCAAATCTTTCATTTTGGGTTTAAAATTGAACACACTTGTCAATTCTTATTTGCAATAGTTTTTTAATAAAATTTTGTTTGGAAAAAAGAGGAATGTTACATGTATGATCTTCCATTTTTACATTATAGGGAACCCTTAGAATCAAAGGTGCCATTCCTATTGCAAGTAGCCTAGTCCAAGGCTTAGAAAGAAAGTCATCTAAAGCACTCCCCAAAAACTCATAAAAGTTTGGGTGATCTTGAAAATGACCCTAAAGTCTTTCTACTTTCATGCTTTATTTATTTTTATGCAAACTTGGCTTGTGAGGAGGACTTCATTACCTCCCACAAGTTCTTTAGGGAAGCTTTGACCTAGGGTTTTATCTCCCAACATTGACTTCATTTGGCTCCTTAAGAGTTGAACATGGGACGTAGTGGAACTTTGGCTATTGGACTACATTGAGCGAATAATATGATGTAGAGGTTGCAAAAAGGACTAGACCTTTTGACAAGAAACCAAGTGATATGGACCCAAAATATGTGCTTTTCTTTTGCATTGTTTGGCATGAAAGTCATTGTGCAATTGATTCCCCTAGATCATTCTAAAACTTGTTATATCTTATACAAATACTCACTTGTCATGCAAGTATTTTTGGTGTAATGTGTGCCTTAAGGTCCATGTCATAGTACTATCATTTGAGAGAAGGGGGGGTGTAAAAACCCACTATATAATATGTATTTACTTTTGTATGAACACTTAAAATCCTCTCAAAAGACGTATATTGATGGATTCTAATGATACCAAGTAACCTTGTCAGTTTAAGATCTAAGGGTGATTAATTAATTGGTCTTATCCTAGTTTAAAATTTTATTTGAAGTCAAAACTTGGTGTAAACAAACAATCCAAACCAAACATATTGTCCAATTTTTCCTTTGAACAAGGAGGCATTATGCTGCCCACGTGAGATTATCAATTTTCCTTGTTCAAAAGTTCATCAAAATATTTAGAGTCATATCATCTACTTTGGCATAGTTATGCTACCTAATTGAGAATAGACCTTTTCCAAAGTTGTTTAAGTCCTTCACTTATAACTTAAATTTAGAATTACACCTTTATAAGTTCATAGGGTTGATGTGTTAAGTGGGTTTGCCATTTGCACTAAACTTGAGGGAACTTAGGTTTAATTTCCAATTTAGGTTGAAGGTAGTTTAAGACTTATAATCATTGTCATCACTTAATAGACTTAAGCCATTTTGTGCTAAACAATTGCACTTTGAGTCTATACACCACAATATTTTGAGTTAAGAAAAATAGTGTCATGTTGTCAAAATTATGGAAAATGTCTTTGGCTTAGAGAGTCTTTGAAACAAACTTTTTTATCACACCTTTTGGGTAGTATAGCATCATTACGCTACCCAAAACTTTTCAAATATTGTTTCATAGACCCCCTTGCATAGAATTCCAAATTTGTTCCTATATTTTTAGACTAATCTGAGTATACTTTTATGATCCTTTTTCTAAATCATAGTTATACCGCTCACTTTTATCTAGCTCATTTGTCAAAAGAACCAAGTTTTATACCATTATTTGTGAGAAAATAATCTATTACTAAAAGTGCCTTTTATTTCATACCTTATACCTAGCTAATCAAGTTCATGACCAAGAATCGAATGCCTAGTGTTTTTTAGAAGTGTTTCAAATTTGTTAGATTATAACTTTCATCTATTTTCAAAGTCTAGCTTTTGACACTGTTTGACCAAGAGTCCTAGCACATGCCTTGTTTGAGCCTACCTTTTGATGCCACATTTGGCCAAAAGACCTAGCAACTTTTAAATTCTTAGATTAGACTGATTTAAAACACTTCAACCTTAGAGTTTGGCATTTTGATTTTCAGTCCATTTACTTCCTTATCTTTGTTTGAACAATGAAATGTTAGATATTTTACACTAGCTTGTTTCCTCACAAATATTATCATAAACCTTTTGATCCTTTTGACAAATCTAGACCAAGTTGAAGCATCATTTGTTTTAGATTATGTCCTTGTTAGAGTTTTTATAAATATTTGACCTTTTATCATAAAGCATTGACTATGGATCCCAACATGTATTCCTACACTCATAGTGGACTCATGTACAATCTAGGGATTAGTAATGTAATTGCACATGAAGAAATGGTGTAAGACCCCTATGCAGATAATATTGCTTATGAGATGGATTGTTATCCCTCACATAATACTCAATTAGGGGCACAAATCCAAAATCCATTGGCTAACTATTTGGTTAACACACCACCTTATTCAAAACAAGACCAAGAACAAACCACGGAATACCTAGCTACAATACCCATAGTGGACAAGTTAGTTCTTCAACAGTCATATTCTACTAATATGGCTTCCATGTATGATCCATTTTTATTTGAACGACATTTGTTAGAGTACAAAGATGAGAATTTTTTTAGAGCCATAGAGGTAGGGGCCAAGTCTCCGACAGACTTCCCCCGTGAAAATTTACTCTAGAAAGAGTGCCCCACAATATCATTTATGATCAATAGGCTTCTTCTAGCAATCCTATGGCTCTAGTCCAAATAACGTATCAAGACCCTAATATATCCAGTTGAGGCAAAAACATCATAGAAGATCACTTTAACCAAATACAAATAGCATATCAAACCTACCTGAATCTAGCATGTGATTTCAATCAAATGAACATGGTGAGTAAGCCTCTTATTGACCTAGGTCCTTCAATAGGAGTGTTGATAGAGTTAACTGGACAAGAGAATCCAAGTTCTGACCCATTCATACAAACCATTTAGATAGATAACTTGATGCATATGCCTATTATTAAAGAAGTGTCTTCAGCCTCTACACTGAATAGTGAGACTAACATAGTGGACAATGTGCAAACAACGTCTAATCTTGATCAAAGTGGCACTAATTCATAAATAACTATAATCCCATGAGTAGATCATCATACCAAGGATTAGTTATTTTTACACCCTAGCCTCAACCAATTGCTTCCTCAAGTGTATAACCTAAAGGATTAGGGAATCAAACAATGGCCAATGTAATGCCTCAATGACAAAATTTGACAAATCCTACTCCTCAATAAGTAGTGAGTAGTATTCCAAAACAATAGACACAACATAGTATATCAACACAATAGAGGAAAAATACATTACTATCTCAATCAGGGGCAACTAATTTTTTCCTCACCAGGTAATGACAAATATACCTCTTCAATCGTAGACAAATATGCCAATTCAAAACCAAGTAATGAGTAGTTAACAATATGTAAATATTGGTCAATGATAAATGCCAAATTTTCAACTTGCTTTCACTTCCTCATAGGGATTTATGTAACTAGGAGGTCCTCATGTTTCTCAAGTACCTACTAGACAACTGTTGGTTCAAAATGTGCTACAAATTTAGAGATAGGGTCTTAGTCCACAAGTGTCCACTCCATAACAAGGTTCAATTAGTCAACAACATGTCCATTTTCAACCACAATAGGCACAGTATAGTTATATCCTTCCATCCCAACCATAAAATCCTCTAATTCAAACCTTTATCGCCAACTCAAACCAAAATATCACACAACCAAATGTGCAATTTCAAGTAAATCCCAATCCATATATGCGTATCCCTGGTCCATTCTCAAACCAAACCAATATACCCCAACAAGTATCACCATCATACTCTAGTCAAAGTGTCCCACTTGTGACCTCCCAACCATCTACCCAAACTAATTTTCTACCCCAAACCAATGTCCCTTTTAGTTTCGTATCCCAAGAATTACAACAGATGAAGGATTCAATTACTACCATTCAGGCTGGAAAGCAGACTAAAAATTTTAAATTGGATGACGTGTGTTCTTGTCCATTCAACATGAATCATTTATAGATACCATTTCCTCCAGGATATGAACCACCCAAATTTGACAAATACAAAGGGAAAGGTGACCCTAAGGCTCATTTGACTGTATTCTTTGTTGCATGTCAACCAGTGGCATATAGTGACATATGCCTTTTGCTATTATTTCCAAAGAGCTTGGTTGGATAAGCCTTGGAGTAGTTTTTAAAGTTTCCCAAGAATTCACTAATGGAATTTGATGGTGTTTTCTGATAAATTTATGCAACACGCTTCCTATAATCTCAAGCATGAGATTTTATTAGTGAACTTAACACAAGCAAAGCAAAAAGATGGTGAGAGTTTTACAAGTTATTTACAGTGATAGAGAGCTCTTGTGAGTTATTTCACCCATAGTTTACTAGATAAAAAATTAGCCATTATTTTTACAAAAATTTTACATAATGAGATAGCTTACCATCTGGAACTACAATGTGCACATACATTCAAAGAGATCATTGATAAAGGTTTATTGATTGAGCAGGCACTCATCAATAAAGGAGTCATGAATATTAATTCAACTAATTAAAATCAAAGTATTAATTAGGTAAATGGCCAACATCAACATCATGTTCAAGTGCAAGTATCGCAACTGGCACCATTACAATAACCTTTACCATTATAAACTCCTTCTCCTAAAGAACCATGCCTACACATCATGTCGTTAGTGACCTAGGAGAACCTATTGAATTTTTATTTCACAAGCTTGGTACCGCTAATCTAATTAATTGGCCTATACCATAGCACTATCCATAAGGCATTACTTATCTTGATTGGTATCGTGAGAATGAATTCTATGACTATCATTGGGTCAATAGGCATAATTTATGAAGATATGTCCAAATCAAATTGAAAACATGTTGGAAAATAGGGAGATAACATTGGATAATGGTGCTTCCACTTTCAATCAAACTCTTGGGATTTATCAAAACCTATTTCCCTAACATAATAATCAGTAACAACAAAATAATCAACAACAAAACAATCAGCAACAACAACATTAATAATGGCCAGTGCAACAATAAAACTAATAGTATCAAAATCAAAGGTTAAACCTGTAGAATCAACAAAATTAGTAGAAGAACCCACAATGATAGAACAATAGACAAAACCAAGGTCAAAATAGTAACAACCAACAAACCTACCATGTAGTTGCATATGATTACAACAAGGTTGTAGGTCATATTCTAGGGGGTAGCATTAATACCATCTCCATTAATCCTAGACCAAGCACTAATCAGCCTAGACCATTTCTAAACAACACTATTTAGCTAAATTACATGGATAATCCTTCTTTGACCTAGTTTTGAATATAGGCAAATAAAAAAACTAGGACTTCCCCTTTTGGATCTTATAGTGACAACTCATTCTTACCAAGTGACCATATGCAAGTGCACTGGCAACCGAGACTTGTCTTGTTTGGTCCCACACCATTTCCAACATCGGTTAGCAATAATGGCAAAGTATTTAATCTTGATTATGCAATCACAACTTAGAGGTTAAATATTACTATCCCAAGCCCATAACCATCTACCACTTTGCCTATCATCCAACCAACCGTTTAGCCTCAAAATAAACCATTCACTATTAACCAAGACAAGAAGTTTGATATTGTGGAACAATTATAGAAGACACCATAACAAATTTCTATTTTAGATTTGTTATGAACATCAATAATCCACAAGGACATCTTGAATGATTTTTGACCTACTCCACTATTGCTAGTAACATATCCCCTGATAAATTTTAAGCTTTGGTTGGACACCTAGCTCCAACCCAACAAGTCACATTCAACCAAAGCGATATGTCTTCCCTTAGCCCGCTCTATAATAATCCATTATACATAGAAGTTTATATAAGATGGCATAAAGTGAAATGTCTCCTTATATACAATGTATCTATCAACATAGTGTCTCTAAAGCTCATCAAGCTTCTTGGGTACACAATGACAGATCTCTAACCAAAAACAATAACTATCAAAGCCTATGATAATCAGGAAAGAGAATCACAAGGCACCATCAATTTTTTAGTTATCATTGGGCCTTTGACCCATGATACACTTTGCCATGTGATTGATCTTGAGTTATCATATAATATGATTTTAGACAGGCCTTGGTTACATCAGATTTGTGTAGTCCCATCAATGATGCACCAATGTATCAAGTTTTCCCATTCAAGGATGGAAGTTAATATTTCAGAATATTTACACCCATAGGAACACTACAAGCATCTTGAGGCAAAATTTCAAAGCTATAATTATCAATAGGTCATGAATCCAAGTTCCAAGCAAGGTAAAGGAAAGGATATATATTGATCCTTCACCAGATAGTTGTATAGATCCTAATACCTCAGATTCTCTTACCCACATGCTACCTCCTGAAGCTTCCAATCATTTCACCATTTTGGATAATAGACCAAGAGAGTATGTGACCCATGATATGTTTCATATTGGAAATATTCCTCAAAATCCTAAGACCTTTGGGTGACCTAGAGTCAACCCACATATGCATTGGCAACAAAAGAACAAAGATAAAGGACCTATCACATTTGTACCAACCTCTGGCCTAGAACCTAACCCTCTTGAAGGGTATGAATCATAGTTATACAAAGACAACCAAGTTGATTGTTATAAAAGTGCAAAGTATCCTATTCTTAATAGGATAATGGAGCATCACAATTATGAAGGAATAGGCCTCAAATTAAATTAGAAAGGGACCATTGAGCTAATTTCTATGACTACGTATGAAAGACCTTATAGAATTAGATTTAAACCACCTGGGGGTGACCCCACATATCTTATTCACACTCCATCACGAATGACTAATGATGATGATGCTGATAGTGAAGCATATTCTGATCATAGCCTCACCTCTCATAACCTAGCTAAAACCAACGTGTTTGATAACAATACCATTTGTACCCTTAGCCTATTTATTATAACCCATTGCCATTATATTATCCCTAAATGATAGATTGGGACAAATAAGAATCCAATCTATCAATTGATGTGTTCCAAAATGATGAGGCATTCTATGATTTCCTAGGCCTTAGAGACAATGTTTCATTGGGAGATCACAAATCAAGATTATCAATCACATTGGATCTTGCAACCTATTTTAGAGTGCGAGTGAACACCCTTTGCCAAAAAAAAAGTAAAACATTGAGGTCCCAAAGTAAAAACCTCTTTGAGGCACTTTCTAACCAAGGAAAAAATAAAGATAAAGGCCAGTCTAGTGATGAAAACTTGTCTCAGGTGTTATTAGATGGGGGTGTTCATTCTTCTTTGAAATTAGACTAGGAGACCACCAATGATGAACTTGTCTGTGGATCTGAGTTTAGATTTTAGCAACAACAATCATCTAATCAAATTATTTAAGAATTTTAGACTATTTTTCTCACATGGCTAGATCTCCCATTAAGGGACTCAAATTCATCATGCCTAAGAGAAGTTAAAGAGCAAGTCCTAACAAAGGACCCAGACATAATCCAACAGTTCAATACATTTCCTACTATCCTAGAAGATGGTTCAACCCTTCTAGTCAAAAATATAATAGAGATAAACATCAGGGCTCCATCAGACCTAAAATGGATAAAATTAGGCACATCCCTCACTAAGGAGGAACATGACATCTATTGAGAGAATTTGTAGATATTTTTCCATGGTCATATTCTAACATGCTATGTTTAGACCCCACCTTGGTTCTATGCCACCTTATGGTTAATCTTGATGCCAAACTAGTAAAATAAAATCTATGTAATATGCATCTTTGCATTGCTATATTGGTAAAGAAAGTTGGAAAAACTCTTAGAATCATGATGTATTCGATCCATTGATTACTCAAAATGGATCTCTAATGTAGTACCTGTTAGTAAAAAGCCTAAAGAGATCAAAATTTGTACTAATTTTTGAGACATCAACAAAGCTTACCCTAAAGATGATTTTCCCTTGCCTAATATCGACATGATCATTGACTCCATGGAAGGTTATGAAATGCTTTCAATAATGGATGGTTTTCAGGATACAACTAGATCAAAATCGCACCAGAAGACCAATATAAAATAATGTTCACAACTCCATGGGGAACATTTTGTTATCAAGTGACTCCATTTGGACTTAATAATGCTAGAGCTACACATCAGAGGGCCATAACTATCATATTCCATGATATGATGCAAGATATTATTAAAGACTATGTCGATGACATATTGAGAAAATCCAAAACCAGGGCCGACCATCCAACAGTGTTGTGTAAGATATTTGAAAGATTATGGGAGTACAAAGTCAGACTCAATATAAATAAATGTGTGTTCAATGTAACTTTAGGCAAATTACTTAGCTTCATTATGTCTCATAGAGGTATTGAATTTGATCTGGCTAAAGTTCATGCTATAACCAAGATGCTGCCACCAACTAATTTAAAGTAACTCCATAGTTTATAGGGTAAGATCCAGTCAATTTGACACTTCATCTCTCAATTCGCAGACAAGTGCCATCTATTTAAACACATTTTGAATAAAGGATTTTCATTTCATTGGGATGATCACTGCCAAACAACTTTTCAACAACTCAAAGACTATCTTGTTAATATACCAATTTTATTACCTCCTATGCTAGGAAAGCCATTATTGTTATACCTATCAACTACCGATCATGATCTGGGGGATTTTTTGGCTCAACATGATGACAATGGAAAGGAGCACATTGTATACTACCTAAGCCATACCTTGGTTACATATGAACATAACTATGCACCTATTGAAAAAGCTTTTCTAGCCATGGTTTTTGTAGATCAAAAATACATCATTACATGTTGAATAATAAAACCATGGTCATTTAAAAAGTAGATCCACTCAAGTATCTACTATCTAAAATAGATTTGCAAGGTAGAATGGCTAAATGGATCATGTTTCTTAGTGATTTTGACATAGATTATGTCAATGAGAAGGTAATCAAGGGACAAGTTCTTGCATATCAACTTGTTGAATCACCTCTCACAGACACACGACCACTCACATTTTAATTTCTTAATGAATCTATAATGACCATCATTGATACACCCCTTGAGGGATAGCCCTCTAAGCTATATTTTGATGGTTTATTTACTACACATAGATCATGGCTAGGCCTATTGTTTATTACACCACAGGGAGATCTGATCCCTAAATCATTCAAAATTCGATTTCCTTCTACAAATAACATGGTTGAGTATGAAGCACTTGTTTGGATCTTTAAAAAGTAGTGTAGTAGAATATATCTCTTCTCTAAGTTTATGGTGATTCTTAGTTAATCATCAAATAGGTTACAGAGCATTTTTAGACCAAAGATGACAAGCTAGTTCCATATAAAGCCATGGTCGACACTCTTAAACAATAAATTACCAACATTTAGTTTGAGCATATACCAAGGGATAGTAATAGAACTATAGATTCCATGCGTACTATTGGTTCTCTAATTTAAAAAATAGATAAAGCTAAAGATTATCAGTTCCTCACTGAGAATTTGTCAACACTTGCTCATGAACCTTCAATCATTGCCATGATTTGTGATATTATTAGTCCTAATTCTATCTGGTACTTAGACCTTTAATACTACCTTCATGACCAAGTTATACCACCTAACCTCTCTCAAAAACACACAAAATCCTTCATTCATCATTCTTCTCATTATACTCTACTTGGATCCACCCTTTAACATCATAATTTTGATGGAACTCTGCTTCATTGTTTAACTTCAGTAGAGTGTATATTAGTGTTAAGAGAAGTTCACAAAGGAGTATGTGGAGCCCATTCTAGTAGGGTAGTCCTATCCAAAAATCTCTTACGTACTGGTTACTATTGGCCCATAATGGATTTAGATGCCACTACATATGTAAAAAAGTGTGACAAATGTCAATGACATGCTAATCTGATTCATGTGCCAGCAAAAACTCTAAAACTGATGTTGACACCATGGCAATTTTCTACATGGGGACTTGATCTCATTAGGAAGATTAACCCCACTTCATTTGATGGCCATAAACATATCCTTACCACCACTGAATATTTCATTAAGTGGGTTAAAGCTATACCCCTCACTTACGTGATTGGAAAACAAATTGCCAAATTCATCTTCAACCATCTCATCTACCACTATAGTATCCCTTGTGACATTATATATGATAATAGAGGATCATTCAAGAACAAAGATGTAGACCAGCTATGTACTAAATATAACATAATGCAACATTTATTTACAACATATTACCCTCAAGGTAATGGCTAAGCTGAAGCATCCAACAAAACCATTATCAATATTCTCAAAAAGATTGTCAATGATGCCAGTCATGATTGGCACCTCCATATATTCCATACCCTTTGGGCATATCATACCAATCATCATACCCCCACAGGAGCCACTCCATACTCACTTGTTTATGATATTGAATCTATCCTTCCCATTGAAGTTGTATTGCCTTCACTATGCATCTCTTTCAAGCATGTCCTAGATGATCATGACTATCGAGTAGCTCGCTTATAAGAGTTAGACCTACCCAATGAGAAATGCATAGCCATGCTCAATATTCTTCAAGCATATCAGAACCAACTCAAAGGCCACTATAATCAATGTGTTGAGTATCGAACATTTGATCTTGATGATCTTGTTTTTAAATAAAACCAAAAGAATACCATGACTGAGAAGAAACATAAAGGTAAATTCAAACCAAACTAGATAGGGCCATTCATCATTATTGCAAATTATATATTAGGAGCATACAAGCTTACCACACTAGATAGAGATGAACTTCTAGAGCTGATGAATATTATTCATCTCAAGCAGTACTATGCTTGAGCGCTAAGGTGTATTGTTTATAAGGATCATTTTAGTTATGCCATTTTATCACTATTCTTCTTTGTACAAATATAATCCTTATTCATACTTTTCACTGTATCTGCTTTCTGCTTCTGACTTATTAGCCCAATGTGTTCTAAAGCCTAGACTATTTGACCTTGGTTTTTTGCCATTTATTACACATTTTTAGCACAAAGGTATCTAATCAATTTCATCAGTTGGTTCTAGTACTTCAGATAGAGATCATATTTTGGGATAGTATGATCAAAGTTTTGGTAGTTGCATCCTTCATCTGTTATTCCTTTCTTACCACTAGTCTTGCTACTAATTATAACCACCTTTGGGAAAATTAATACCATTGATCTATGTCATTATATCCTAGTTATAACCACCTATAGGCAAACTAGGGACAATATTAAGCTTTGATGTACCAACTTACCACTTCCTATTTCATACTATTCTTTTTTATGACCTGTGCCTATTTTGTGTGAATTGACTGCTATATTAGTCAAATTCTTCCATTGTAAGGGTGGAACTATAGTGACTTGAGGTCATATTCTGGGACTATGTAGGTAACACTCAATACTTATTGAGGTCATCTTAGTTACCCTAAGCCATGCTCTCACTATTTTGTAAGCAACCTAAGCCAGGCTCTTTCCATTTTTGTGAGCAACCTAAGCCACATTCTCACCATTTTATGAGTAACTTAAGCCACGCTCTTGCCATTTTTAGAGCAACCTTAGTTTAAATTCTCTCACCATTTTGTGAGCTTGAACCATTTAATGTCTCGTCATTCTTGATTGAGTTGAGACACTCCAAAACACTTCCAAAAACATTCAAAAATTTATTAGAAAAGAACAAAAACATTAACCACTTCTTTGCCTTAAGGATTATGGGAACCCTTACTAAGTTACAAGAAAATCCATTCCTATTCCTATCTTTGCCTTAAGGATTTTGAAAGACCATTCCTATTCTTCTATCACATCCATTCTATTTATTTTCTTTAGTTATCAAATTCTTCCCATTCCCTAGGAGAACTATGGCTTGAAGTTTTTAATTGGATATTACATCCATGGAACTATGTAGGCAATGTCCACTTGCCTAGTGCATATGAAGACAACTCAGCCACCCCCTTCCTTTTATTTTATTCCCCCATTTTGTTCATTTATTAAGTTGTCGCATATTTTCTAGGGGCAATTTTTATAGGGTTTCTATTGCATTGTTTGTTTGTTTTTTCGTATTTTATTTATTTGTTTATCTATTTGTTTGCTTTCAACATTATTGCCTTGATTTAATTTATGTGTGTTCATTAGGTGATTCCTTGTCCACACATACACTTAAATCCATCCATATTCATATGTTTACATTATTATCATGGTTTCTATAACTGGTGCATTATTTTCTATTCAGTATTAGATTATGGGAGTCAGTCCTCATGCATATTTTGACCAAGTCCTCATGATGTTATACCATGACGCCTACTGATACACGATAAAACAAACCTCAACTTCAAGAAGTCTATTCATCAATGGCAGTATCTCTCAAGACTGACATCTTGATTCAATCCCAATCATATCCTGAACAGAGTAATTAACCACAAAATAATTTTAACCTTTATTAGTTAAGATGAGCATCTCCCTACTAGTAGGTTGTTCCAATTCATCATTAACCTTTGTGTTAAGTTATCATCATCCTCAACCAAGTTTATCGTTTTTTCCATAATTGAGGTCCAATGATTATAACCACTTATGGGAAAATCATTGCACACTATCCCACCTACATTTCCAAATGATTATAATTCCCTTTAGGCAAATCATTATGTTGTCACCACTTTACTTTTTCTACCTATACAAGGGCATGTTATTATCTTATTTATCTATCCTAACTAGGATAGCTCCATCTTCTCAATGATTATAACCACCTTTGGGAAAATCATTGTGTTATCATACCACATTGCCACTATCAGGGTACAATGCTTATAATCACCTTTAGGCAAACCATTATACACCATCCCACTTGCATTCTCAATGATTTTGACTACTTTTTCAATATCATTGTGTTTTCACCCCATCATCTTTCCTTTTTTTGGTCCCCTCATTTCACTTCTTTCTTTTTGAGGGATCATTTGCCAACCTACTTGTGCCAACGGTTCCCTCGAGGGCCATCATACAGTTAGTTTATCATCATTACAATTGTAAGCATACAAGACCTTTTCATTCTTTGAGAAGATGTTATTATGACTATATCTTTCAACACTTTCCCAAATTGGCCACCAATAACCTCCAATCAGGATTTTGGCTAATTTACACCTAAAATGCACAATTTGGCCTAAAAATACTAAAACAAATTAAACGATGTGAAACAATATTTCCAAAAATTATGCCAAATAGTGTGAAGAAAAAACATTTATTTAGATTTAGTGCAATTTACAAAGCTCAACATATTTCTAAAATCAATCATAACCTTGATAAATGTTCCTTGAATAATGAGAAAATTATCCAATCATCTAAGTAGACATCCATAAAATCATGAGTGAAGTTTCTAAATGCCATAACAATTACTCGAGAGAAAACTGTAGGTGCATTTTTAAGTCCAAATGAAATTACATTATAAACAAAGGATCCCCATTCTATTACAAAAATTATTTTTTGTTTGATATTATATATAACAAGGATCTGATGGCATCCACTGAACCCATATGTAAACATGTAAACTTCATGACCTATAACATATTTAAGAAATTGGAAAAGGATGATTGACACAAGCATTGTTTAATGCTTTATAATCTCCAAAAAAATATATCTCCACTATATTTTTAAGTTTTACCGCCATGAGAATAACCTAATCTAATTTATCAACTAGGTATATGATTCCAACATTCACCATTTGATCTATTTTTTATTTGACCTTCATTTTCATTTTGGGACTTAGCCTATAGGGCCTCTTTTTGATTGAGCATGCGTACTCCTTTAGTTCAATATGAATTTCACCCAAGGAAGGATCTATGCCCCTTTAATATTGAGAACTTGGTGGTAAACACATATTCATATTCTCATAAAAATAGAACCACCTCTAAAATATATATTTGTGTCCAATAATCACCAATAGTTGATAGCTTTGGTATTGTGTCTGCACTAATGTTTTCAGCTACTTTTTTCATTGGTTCTTACTTAAATTTTCTTAGTTCCACTTGAATGGATTCCATTATTGTCCTTTGACATGTATGCTCTATGATATTAGGATTTCACAGTTGATCCTCTTCTATTTTTTTATTTATTCTTCTTCCCAAGTACATTTGTGTCCCTTTTCGGATTGAAAAATCTTTTCAAATCTAAATCTTCCTCATTTTCAATATGATTAGATTCATATGCATTATTCAAGATTCTATTAAGCAATATTTTAGAAAAAACATCCTCATTTTCCTTCTTAGTAGAGTACTCCTTTATACCTATGTGAAGAATCATGTTCAATTTATCTTGTAATTGATTTTTACACAACATATATATCTTCTTGTTCCCCATGACACAAGAAAATTTTCAATTTCTAAAGAGCCTCATACACCATAAAATTTTCATCTCATCTCCATACACAAATTTTTGGATGAATCCCTATTGATTTTATGGTTAGGTTTATGTCTCTTGTCTACATTATGCATGTACCAAGCCTTGGGCAAAGGAGATTAGTTACTTTGAAAAACATGCACCTAGTACCTTGGCTCAGTTTGTTATCACGTTCATATTTTTATGCACTTATGAACATGCATATTTAGACATTGTCCATCCTAAAAGAATGGCCATTTTTATGAAATAGATGTTACAACATGAAATATAACACAAATAGTTTTGCACACTTATTCTCAGTAGAGCTATGAAATAACCCACTAACTCATAGAAACACCTTTAAAGTCATAATTTAGTGCACTAACTCATATTTATTTATTTGAGATAAGATTTGCATCTTATGAAGGAGATATGCTAAATGTTATGTACCAAAATGTTGGTAAAACTATATTTTGTATCAAACATCATTCACATGGGCCTTACTTTTTGATCTTTATGCACCCAATCCATAATATGATCATTTGAATCACCACTAATGAAGCTAATTATTTCCCATGGTACATTACCTTCCTTAGTAGGTTTAATATATACTTTATCAATTCGAGTAACTAATATATGTTTTCAAGATTCAATTTTGTAGGGCAAGGTACATAATGGGACTTACATTATTCTATTTGAAACTATGGACAAATCAAAAGTATCTAGACTAGTTGAGTCCATGTTTATTTTATTTTGTGAAAACTTAAAATTTATTTGATAGGATGTGAAACATAAGGAAACTCCCTACATAAAAAAGCTTTTGGCTTTGGATTTGTATCAAATTTTAACTAGATATAATCCTTATATGCATATTTCAAAGACGTTTCATTTAGAATCATGTATGGATTGCACTCATATTTATTTAAAGGTATGACAATAACAACATCATCATGGTGTGCCTCTAGTTGGTTTTATACTATGTTAATGTTCATGCAACCATCATATGCCCATTTTTTCTATTAGAGTAGGATAATAAGTTTCATCTATCTTCATATAAATCACTTCAAATTCTCCATGTAGACGTAAATAAACCAGTTTTATATCTGCCAAACTCAATGTAATAGGTATGTAACTTAGAGGTGGCCTTCCAATAAGTTCCCAAGTTGATATGAGATTCATATTTATAGTGATACCAAAATAAAAAACAACATTAGTAATTTCATCACCTATGATCTCAATGTCCATTTGAGTGTCCACATCCCATGGCTTCTTAATCTTGATATACCAAACCACTCGATCTGTTCTCTATTATCCTCTCTTTGTGAAATCAAAAAAATTAAAAAATATGTTTGTAATATTTTAATAGATATCCTAATTTTTTTAAGTAGTTACTATTTTTAGTAAGTCTATTAGATTTGTGACTACTCCATCCCATTATAAGATCTAGATTATTTTTCCATACATTTGAGCATGTACTGTCATAGGATCTCTTTCAGTGGAATTCTAATTCTGAATTGGCTATAATAACTAGGATACTTTGTTCATCAAATAATTCTATCTCATAGGGTTTAGATACTTGTTTCTCATAATTTTATGATCAAGTTTTCTTTAGGAATTCCTAAAGGTGGAAGACCTTGTTCCTTGTGTTGATTCCTAGTAAAAACTTTGATAAAATCTTGGTTATTAGGATGAAAATATACCATGTTCAAATTTCACACTATCTTCTCCATTCTTTGCTTCTCAACAATATAGAAATCCTTAGTATTATTTTGTACTACGATCCTAAAATATGTGTAAAACATTTCTCAAATCAAATTAAATGGATAATTTCAAGTGATGCGATTCATTTCTCCTCATAGGTAACAAGTAATAAGCTGTCTTGGCTATCTATTCTATTGCTTTTGGTTTGTATTATCACCATGATAACCTCATTAATTACCTCCATGTATTTTAGGTGACATCTATCCTTTTTTAGGACTATAATATCCTCCATCTTGCTTTTATGAAGATAGACGTACCCAATTTGGTTTCTATTGTGGTGATATATGGGTCCATATTTTTTGGTGATGTATAGAGGGAGGTGTTTATATTAGTTGATATTGAGGAGAATAAGAAGTCTATCCTTGAATATATGATAACATTCACCCTATTTAATACTGAGGAGATTGAGGAGTCTACCCAAGAATATGGTGTGTTACTAAGGGACCCCAACCACCTTGTGGTGTGAACTTGACATCTTGAGGTGGCATGTTTGGTTTTGGAACTAGAGACTACTATGCAGTGACTATGAAGACATTTTTAGTTATGTATTATTTTATCTCGTATATATATATATATATATATATATATATATATATATATATATATATATATATATATATATATATATATATATTCAACTATTTTCAGCATGTTTATAAGATTTAAATAAACTACAAAATATGTTGCATGACTATTACACATACTATTGTAATAAATGACATTTTGTAGTCTCATATCCTACCATGTGACATAATTCACAAAACTCTATTTTGATCTTTGGGAATTCATTATAGTGGTGCACCTCTTTAAAAACATTAAATCATCATACTAATAATCTTGATCTCTTCCCTTACTAAATTTCATCCATCCTGCACAATACTACATCTAACTTGGAATTAATTTTTTTAATGCTTGGATGGTATTCACCATAATGTTGTATTTATTCAACTTTGATCGTAATGGACATTACTTCAGCTTTTATGGTAAACTAAGCCTGTGCTATCATAACCCGGATCTTACTTCATAAGCCTTATATAAATTAAGCATCTTTGTTTGGGTCCTAAAACTAAAATTTCACCTTATTAATCAAATTAAAAACCCGATGATCATAATCCCATATGGATTGTCCTTTTTTTTCTATTTTATTTAAGATATTTCATTGTTTATCTAACACAATTCTATATTTTAAAAAATCCTTTCAATTTCTTTTTAACTTGTTGAAGATTCATAGATTCATGATTATTATTGATGATGAACTTTAGAGCTCAACTAGTCAAATCTCCTATAATTTAACACTTATTATATACATCATCTATCACACCCTTAACCTGCCATTTCATTTTATAGGTCAATAAGTACTACTATGGGTCAATTAACCCATCGTATGACATCAAGGTAACAAAAGATCCTATAGAAAACAATGCATTTCCTATGATTGTGCCAAATATGAATATTTTTATTGGTGATAATAGCTACAATAGTGCTTGGAATACCAAAAGTATTGAAATATACAATTATGCTAACTTTATGCCAAATTTCCTTATTTTGCCTTTCTTATGTTTTATAGCTTCTACAAACTACTTATTAGTTATGGATACGTATTTGACTGCCATTCTCAACTATTAAAATAGGCACAAGGGATGCATCCTCTTAGAGTGAATGGACCATACCTAGAGTGCCTATCATACCCACTTCTAAAACTAACTTAACTCTGCATTTATTGGAAAGACTCTCCTTCTTACACATACAATCATTTCCTCTATAGCTACTCTTTAAACTATTGATAAGTTGTTATAACTACCCTTTTGCAACCTATTTATGATTTCACCATTTTGTTCCTTCTTTTCTATTTAGGTTGGTTTCTAATTCTTGGTTGGTCTGTACATTCTCTATAGTTTTAGAATTCCCTTCCATCTCTTCTAGTGCTCTTTAAATTTCAGATCTAGTTTATTTTTATAGAGGTCTACTTCTTCCCATTATCTTTGTAGCTTCCCTTTTTCTCCTCTGTTCATTGATATGTGGACCTTCATCTTCAAAAAAGTCTTGCTTATTCCATATTTTCTATTGTCACAACTCTCTTTGAATCCCCAAAATTATGTTACCATCTTGATTATATGCGTTATCCATACATTAATTTTTTGATTTAGGTTCCTTGGTTCAATTATTATTCATTCAACTCCCTCTAGTTTTGATCCCCATAGTACCCTAAAAACCTACTCCATATTGGCTAGAATCAACATGATGGATTTTTGCAAAACAAACATATTCAACAACATATTTGGTCCATTAAAAAATTTACCTCTAATCCCTTTAATAAAAAAAATATATGTACCTTAAAATAAGATACCCTTGAAAAACAAATTCCATAACATATTTGTCAATTGTAGTCTTCATGCAATTGTCAAGTAGTAGTATTCAATTTTGGACATCCATGCTTCTAGCAACTCAGACAAATCACAACAAAAGTTTTCATAAATTTCTCCATGGATATGCTTAGAATTAATATCTCTTGTAGATACTCCTATGCTTATAGATTTTTCCTCTTTGAACTTATGTACTCTCATGTCTAGAAAATTTTATAGCTCAATTTGACTAATAACCATTTAAACATATTTAGGTACTTGAAATAGAACCATTATTAATGGTGGTCACTAGAATCACTCATCGGGACATGCTATGTGTTTTAGTCTATAAATGTTGAGATGGGACTCTGAATTGATATAGGAGATTATAGACATAATTGAGGATAAACATAGTGCAATTTTACATGCAAAATTTTATTATTAATCATCATTAATGTATTTGCACGTACTTTATTTCTTAGCTTTTAAGGAATTTAAACTTAAACAATATGTGAGAATAAATTCATTTGCAAAGAAGATACACTTAATCAAGATGGATTTATATATGTTTGGGAAAAATTATATAGTAGGTACAAATTTGAATAGCTCCATATATTTTATTTATCTCAAACTAACCTTTTATTTTACAAAATTAGGGTATATAAAGGTTGCGAGGAGACTATGGATATTTTTCTTCATGAACTTTCATCTCTAGAACTAAATTATTTAAAGGATCTGTTCAAATTTCCATGTGCTTTATTATCATATATTAAAATCCTTTATATACAAATATGCTATGGTGTACACTTGTCACATGTTTATCAAACAAAAATATATGTGAATTATACTTCACACCTTCCTAGTAACATTTCTTTTATTTTTAACCTTTTTGTTGCATAAACCTAGTGCTAATGTGGCACAAATATAGCACAAATGTGTTATGTGAATTGTAGTGTTGTTAGTTCCAAATTTTGATGCAATTATTTTCATTCAAAATTTGACGTATTAAATAAGTTAATTTGATCCATATGTTTAATAATTATATATCTAACATAGATTAATAGTAGTATTTATCTTTTGTTTTTTAGTTTAAGTAGCAAGCATAGGAAAAAGGAAAAGTTATCTATCAAAATCTTAGTGTGACTATCCACCATATACTCTCACATCACCCTATCAAATATTAGCTATTAGAAAGTGGTAACATAATTAGGGTGACTAATCATTTTTCCCCATCTTTTTGTTTTTAGTAATTATTTATATTTTAGGCTAGAAAATTGTGCCACCATTTTTCAAATATTTTTAAAAATATGTTGTTTTTCACTAAGCATATTGAAGGAATCTAGTGTGAAGTGAGGTATAATTTGACCCATTATCATAGGCTTATAGAGAACATATGTTTATGGGATTGAGCTTCCACATACCTTTGGGTATATCATAAGACCCCAGTGATGTTTTCATAACATCACCATAGGTAGACTTTGACCATTTGTAACCTATGCTACATCAGTAAGAAGTTAACCTTGGGAAGTTATTTGTATCATACCTTAAAGATAAAATAGTGGATAATGGGATAGTTGATGCCTTTGTAGTTAAAGCACTATCACTTTGGGCTGAAATTATTTATGAATGAGATTAGTATATCGGGGAGCCCACCTACTAGACACACTGTGTGTATAAAGATGTTGTTAAAACCCCAACTTATTTTTCACATCATAGACATGATGTCATCATCAGATAATTATCATACATATAGATCTCATGCATCTCTTATACATAGTTCTACATTCCCTATACATATATCTACATCTAGTCTATGTTCACCATCTACAATGACACCATTCATATTAGAGAGTATATGTGCATCACATAAGTTTGTAAGTTACATAAATATTGGTATGTTTTTTTACCTTATTTTAATAATTATTACAATAATTTTTATTCAACATTAAATATATAGTAACTATTTTTTAAATTTTATGTATAAGGAGAGTCATCACAACCTCATCAAGTTAGAAATAGAAGTACAAGAAGTGGGTGAGGAGGAAGATGAATTGGTAGAACAACTCCAAGGGAAACAAGATAAAGTATGAGCTTTGATAGTGAATATTTAAAAAGTGATGTTGATGTTCATTAACTATCATGAATAAGATAAGATAAAGTATGAGTTACCATTTTTTGATCTTAAGGATGAAATGCATCCTTATAACATCACAAGGGTGAATAAAAAAACACTAAAAAAGTTTTAGAATGTGATGTTTACGAGTCTTGGACAAAATAAAAACCTCCATCTGAAAAGGTTGATGAAGATGTTCGAGAAGAGGGCATTGGGCTTAGAGATATGGTAGAGCATTTATTTTACATTGTGGATAATGATCATCATTATGATTATGATGTGGATGATCAAATTAGTGATGATTACCAACAACATAATTTTGATGATAATCCTAAGCACATTGAACAAGAGGACAAAATTTTGAATTTGCTCAAACTCCTTTGTTTATAGCGGGACATTTGAGAACATCAATGTTGGGTGCTATTTAATTTTTTATGGATTTGAATGAAATATTTGGATGGTAAAATATGAGTATGAATGCTTTATTGAGATTAGATGGTAGTTCAAGATATGATGTTGACATAAATTTTATCTGATATATTTTATATTAAATCTAATGATATATTTTATTATTTTTAATGCCTTCACTTAAAAACTAGGTTTTCATTCTAAAATAATACACTTCCATCCTCATATCGGGAGGTAAATCAAACTTAGTCAAATCTATAGATTCTATACATTAACTATGCTACATGCACAAAGGACTACATTTTATATTATTACATTCTATAGATTCTCCACTCATTTTTTCGTATGATTAGGTTTTATATAATATTTTTATATTAATATAATTTGATAAGTTTTTCAATTAAAAAAAAAGAGATAAATTTCAAAGTGAAGATAGTGAAGACAAGATGAAGATATGAATCATGAGGAAGAAGAAAATAAAAAAGAGGATGATGAGGAAGATCATGAAGAGGATGAGGATGCACTCCTTTCACTGATATTGTGGTTGCCCAAGTTAAAAGAGCAAGAAGATATAGAGGATGACAAGGATAAGGATGACTACATGGTAACTAATGACAAAGATCAAGAGGAAGAAGACAGCTATTAGGTCACATCAACAAATCTTTTTTTCTATAGTTATGCTTCGATATATTTTATGTTTAATAAAAGAAATTGTAGTTTGGTGTACGTTGTGATAATTTTAGGTGTCTGTTGTGGTAGTTTATTAGGCACATTGTTAGTTTAATCTAAATGTTATTGCATCTTTTTTTAACATTTTTATTTTATGTCTTAGTGGATTGCATAAAAATTGTAACATACCATAATTCCCATTAATTAAACTACAATTTCATTGATGTTATAGTTATTTTGGTCCTTATAAATTTACGTTGAACCTTATGAATATATCTCATAAATCATTCTGCAATATTATCCATTTTTTGATTGGGTTGACATCTTTATATTTAACTTACACTAAGCACATTACAACATATAAAAATAACTTTATTAATATTTTATTTTTGAATAATAAAACTATTATTTCCCATGCAAGTGCAACTCTAAACTTTTTTAAAGCCAAACATTGAGATAAGAGCATTAACAAGAAGGATAGAAAAGAATAAAATTTATTTCTCCTCATAAAATTAGTTCCATCTATAGAACTTTTCTCTCTCTTGATGAGATATGGTGAGTTTTAGAACATTAGTGAAAAAAATAGTGATCTCTTCATTATTATTGTGCTCTCACTATAATAAATAACATCAAATTTAATTTTTCTAAAATTTAACTGATGTGAGATGATATTTAAGAGCTTCTAAT
Source organism: Torreya grandis (assembly GCA_037957365.1). NCBI lineage: Eukaryota > Viridiplantae > Streptophyta > Pinopsida > Cupressales > Taxaceae > Torreya > Torreya grandis. Next base: position 410,108 of record JARHVA010006017.1, read on the forward strand.
GAAAGATTTGGTGACAATAAAGTAGGGGATTTTCTTCTAAAATATAGTCATTTTTTATTGAAACACATTGTGAGATTTGGGAGTTCTTTTTGTGAAAAATGTCTGGAATGATGCTTGTATTTCTTCTAGAGTTTTCCCCTTAGTTTTTGGCAAAATTTTTACAACAAATAATACTGCACCTACACTAGCCACCCAAAAGATGAAGAATGAACCTACAAATCATGACCAAGAGAAGTTAGAATTCAAAAGCTTCATCCATAAAGTTATTAAAAAACTTGTATGGGGTTCAATCATCAGGAGAGAACTCAAGAATAATTCTAAGGGAGAGAAGCATAAATGGACTATAGTACTCTAAAGGCCCTTGATTGATCACATATGCAAAAAGTCAAACTGATCTCATGGAAAATAGTTAGATTGTCAATCTCTTGCAAGAAATTGGATTACTTGATGCACTCCATATTAAAAGAAAATTGAAGGTTAGGGTAACAACCCAAGAGCCAAACCAAGCAACAAGAGTCACCAAGCTGCCAGCAACCCCTTTCATATTTATTGGAAAAATCTGAATCAATGGAAAAATGTATACTATAAGCAGATAATATAGCTTAAATAATTTGCACATAAATTTTTTTCTCACAAATAATCTCAAATGAATTTACTAATTCTTTCATATATATTTAATTACCTCAGACATTATAATCCATGGAATTCCACCCAAGCCCAAGGAGAATGTTGTAATATAAGCCTGATCAAAAAATGGAAAGCAATACATAAGTAGGGGCAAGAAGAAGGTTGAGGGAGATAGGAATAAGGGGCTGTCTATATTTTATCTTTATCACTTACCAAGAGACCACCTAGAGCTAGGATGCTCGTCAATACCCCGAGATAATCATAGGATTCATGCCCCTATCATAGATAATACAAAATGTGAATTGAGTATATTAAGTCACATTCAGACTTACAGTATATATGATCCAGATCCTTATGAACTTTTATACCACACTTGAGGATAGGAAATAGGACATCAATCATGTAAGAAGTTCAATTGGTATGGATCCTAATTTGTGATATTAGCATTATGGAGCATCCTAATAATAACCCTCTTATAGATTGACCATGCATAATCTATTGGGGTATAAATTTAAGCTCCTCAATAAAAACTTATTTTAAAAGGGAAAACTACTCAATGGTAGAGCTTCTCATCTATCATGTTAAGTGGTCCTTGGATTTGTTTATTAATTGAAGGATAAACATCCCAAACTAGTAACCATTGGTATAAGTGGGATAAATAATCAAACTTGTTCAGCTTAGTGTCAAGGACTGACTCATAATCTATCCATATTATCTAAAACCAATGTTCTATTTTGAAAATAAAATAAAATTGAGTTTTAAGTACAAAAACCCTAGGCCTCTAAATTAGATAGAACATAAGGGAAAGGAAAACTAGAACTTAAGAGAAATAATAGAGATGGGAGATAAAATAATGTTGACAACAAAGTTTTGGTAATTTTCAGTCCTCATAGCATAACATAAGAAATATAATAGAGAAATGAGAGAGCAGAGAGAGTTGATCATGGAATCAAATCAATATGATGTTGAATATCTCTCTTTAGTGGTAAACTATCTGGTAACTCATCAGGCATAACATCTACATATTCTTTTAACACTCTTACTACTTTTGTTGGTATTGGTACCATTTGTGTTTCTTCATTCTTTGTTACAAATACATAACAACAACCTACCACCTTCATTTATTAGATAAATTATTTTGTAGAGAGCATGTTTTCTATGTTCTCTTCCTCTTTAAGAGGTAACAAAACTACCTTTGTACCACCTTTACAAAAAAGTGTATGTGTTCTTTTCTCCGTCATGAATTACTTTCCTGTCAAATTACCACAGTCTCCCTAACAACACATGGTATGCATCCATCAGAATAACATCACACCATATTTCATCATTGTAACTTTTTCCTATGGAAATATTAATTAACACCTTTTATCTAGTTTAACTTCATTCCATTTCTTAAACCATGAAATCCAATGAGGATTAGGATGCCTTTCACATTGTAAATTTAGTTTTTCTATCATTTTTTTAGAAACCATGTTTTCAAAACTACCACCATCTGTAATTTCTTTACATACCTTTCCACCTGAAGTACATCTTGTTTAAAAAATATTTGATCATAGTCATGCATCACCACCTTATTTATTCTATACTTTTTCCTTCCTTGGAGTGATCATGGTTCTTCTCATCATGAGATTTTCTCCAACATCTGTTGGTACAACTTTAGTATTTTTCTCTTCTATTTCAGCCTCAAATAGATTTACTCTTGGGCGATCTTCTTACCTCTTTTCTTGATCTTGATAGTATGGACACTCAAATCATCTGTGTCATTATTCTCCACATATATAATATATATAAGATCTACGTGTATTCAGAAATCATCCTCTAGCACCACCATAACCTCATCCTCTCTGAAATCCTTTTGCTTTTTATTGGTATTGAAACCCTTGCCTATTATCATCTTGCCTTTTTGTACCATGTGATGATTCACCTCTATTGGTATTAGACCCACATCTAGTGGTATTAAACCCCACCTCATCCCTTATTTGGAGAGGATCCACATCTTCTTGGACCAAGAGATGTTCTTCTAAAATTCTATCTATTTTGTTTTTCTTCTACCTTCAAAGCTAATTGATAAGCTTCCTCTAAGAAAAGTATTTCATGCATACTCAATTCATCTTGAATAATAAATTTAAAATTATTTACATACCTTTCATCCATCCACTTTTATGTTTCATCATGCTCCACTCATATGCAAAGCTTATAAAATTCATTTGTATACTGTGATCCTTTTGCCTCAAATTTTGAAATCTTCTATATAGGGTTTGTGCATAATCCACAAGAAGAAATTTCTCCCTCAACTTCTTCTCCATATTTTTCTATGAATTAATCTTCTCTTTACCTTTTCTCTTTCTTTTTTTTTTGTAGGTGATCCCACCAAATCATTGCATAACCTTTCAATTTCGTGCATGCAAACTTTACTTTCTTGTCTTCTCTTATAGTCTTCCACTGGAAGAATCTCTCCATGCTATTCATCCAATCTATCAACTCCTATGGTTTAAAATTGACTCCATAATATGGAACATCAAATTTGACTCTTTCATTTCTTATTTTTAAATCTTGAACCATCCTCTCTTCCATCGATGTTGGTTTCTCTTGTTGTTATTCTTCTTGTTGAATTTCTTCATCATAATCTATGTCTCCCTCACCTTCATCACCACCTTTTCTTCCTTCCTGATTGGTGATAATATTTGTTAACTATTAAACTTGCCTCTATTTCTCTTGTATATTCTATTTCATCTGCACAATACCTCCTTGTCCTCTTGCCATGTCTTTTTCCTTTAAGATTCAAACTTGCTCTGATACCAGATAATCAAACTAAAAATTATTAAGACAAATAAAATTACCAATAGGCTAGGATTCTAAATGATAACTTGTATTGATTCGTATTAAATGACTTGAAATAATTACAAAACCAAACCATGCTTAAATAAGCCTCAAATCATAATTTAGAGTTGACATGCAAAAATTTAAAAAGACTAAAATCTAAAAAAAATGTCTATTTTTAGTAGCCACTATTTATAGTATGTTTCACATGCAAGCATGTGTAACTCTAAAAATATCCATAAATACTCTAAACACTATAATTATCCTATGGGATGAAATTGATGTCTAGTTCTAAAAATATATAATTTTGAAAAATAGAAAATTCTTGAAAAAATTATTAAACTTTAATTTTGGACCCTTAGATGATCATGTATGGCTTTTAAAAAATATTAAAATCAACAATAAAAGGATAAAGTGTGTTAGGAAAGCATTGAAATTTTTTAGATAATCATTTTGGCATGTGAAAGAGCTCAAACAAAGCTATAGGTCAAAATTTATGGCCTCCGAAAGATCGGCCTATTTTTTCTGCATCACTAAAGAAGGAAGCAAGGCATTGCGGTTTGGGCATAATATTCATCTATAGATAGAAGAATAATTCTAGAGAGTTTAATGCCATAATTGGTTGTTTATGTTCTTAGACCTTTTAGTAACATCTATTTCTCTTATTCAAAATCCTTTTATAGTTCTATCCTTTTTTAGGGTTGTTAACAAAGAGTTTTGGTTGCAAAATGACTAAAAGAGATAGACACTAAAGGTTCTAATGGGGTGGAGTGTGTTCATGTTTGTGTTCATCAACATAGTAACAATAAGTGTCTGAACACTATGTAGGGCCTTAGCATTGATTATATTTATAATAAAAAATATATTTATAGTGATGTTATGATTGTGCAAGCTAAAGATCGAGATCAAGATCAAGATCCACAATTTCTCAGTACAGTGGTTACTTTTATTATGATAAATGATGGCTTTACTCATTAAAGGGTGTTTGTGTTCGCTTAGCAAGTGTTTGTAAATTTTGACCCAAACACCCTCTAAATCCAAGCTCATCCAAAAATTATATAGAACTATTATTTAAAATAAAAATTGACAGTACTTATATAACAAATGAAGAGCTATCCTTCACTAAATCAAATACAATCCAATACCAAGTCATTATGGAGTTCATTTTTACCAAAAGATATTTTTGTGACATTACCAACCCCCATACATGGTATATGTATGCCACCTCTCTCGATGATGTTCTTAAGAAACCCCCATCCAAGTGAATCTTAGACTACTTAACTATCATTTATTTACTGACAAGATGATCCTTCAACCCATTTTTAAACACAAGTCTAATAAAGCCCAAGATGTGTAAACTTTGAAGGTTGAATTATTCCATCATAACCCAATTATTTGTGTTGTCCATATCTGTAATCTTTTTAATTTTATTATTTTTCATGGTCATCCCTAACTTGGACATCCATATTATTCACCAAATTTGGAGATGTCTTTAAGTCAAATATGGAGATTGTCCTCAACCAAGAAATTATCGTACCATCATGATTGGGCATACTTTGGCTAAGTTTTTTTCTATAGTGCTAGATGACTATATCTCAAATTGGGTATAGGAAATAGACTTTGGGTAAAAGATCAGACATGATTTATAAGTTATCACTAAATAACTGATCACATATTCACTCTTATTTCCATCATTGAAGAAGTAAAAGCTAACAAACAAAAGGTATATTATTGTTTTGTAGACTTTTATAAGGCATTTGATATAGTACCAAGGCATATTTTGATTTAAAAGCTTAAAGACATGGGTCTTTATTATTTAATAATTACCCTAGTAATGACTTTATATGTGGAAGTTTCTAGGAATATTCATACCAAAATGGGCACTATAGATAGAATTTATAGTACCATAAGTATGAAACAAGGTTGTCCACTCTCACCTACTCTTTTTTGGCTCTATATTGATGAAGTAGAGGACATTGTCTCCACAAATTGGAGTGGAATGAGTGGTTGTAGCCTTTTTTTTATTTACATTACTATTTTATTATTTGCAAATGACATTATTTTTCTTTCACACTATATTATAGGTCTTCAAGATCAGCTTGATACATTGAACAACTTTTGTAATAAGAAAATAAAATCTACAATCAATTTGAACTATAACGAAAAATAGGTCGAGGTGGTGCACTCTTACACTTACTTGGGTATGGTTTTCTTTTGACCGCTTTTTATCCTTGTACTTGAAATAGAAGTAAGGCTTAGTATAAGATATTCAACTTTGACATCCTTTGAAAGGTAATGTTTTTAGCTCCAATTTCAATATATCCATTCAAAGATTTGACCTTTCCCTATATCAGTTGCTCCCACATTATTGTATGTATGCAAGATTTGGGGCCCATACTTGAGATGAAATGATTTCAAATGTATCAAAAGAGTTTTCATATCCATGTTATCAAAGATCAATTGAACTAAAATAATGACTCCTCACTCAATTATACTTGCAGAGTTTGGGGTATGGGTGATCCTTATCTTCTTAATTTTCCATGTTATCACTATGTTGCAGAGGCTTCAATGTATGGAAAATTATTTCTCTAGTTAGAATATGTATCCATTCTTTGCACTTCAATATTATATGCAACTTGCCAAACAAGGATGAAAATCTTATTGGTATGCAAGACTTATAGCTCTCATCCAGAGTCTGGATATTGGTATAGAAAGACTACCTCCTCTTGGGTTTTATATTAATGTTTCTCAACTCACTAAACATGAAGTCAATAGAGGTATTTTTGAAGATATAAATAAATCTTACTTGAAAGTTACATGGTTTAATACCAAAGAACCTTTGAAACCAAATTTTTTTCATTATTTTTTGTTTGGTCTTATCAACTCTGGATGTAATCTGATCATACCCTCCCACAAAAGTAGTGTATATGCCAATTATGTTTTCTAAAACTTGAAAGTGAAGAATAATTTGTATTGAAGTACCCTATCGACTATGAGATTCATAGAAGTTACCATTGTCTTTTTAGATATTTCCATGGATCCTTGAGGAGCTTCATTCAGTATGAGAACCATAATTGTTTTACTTTTTTTTATGAAACAATTCAACTTTGACAAGAACACTCAATTTTATGTCTTCACACACAAAAAATTCTAGGAATATTAGTTCTTACTTATAAGTAACAAACTTAAGGAATCTAAAGAGACCACATTCCCAGCCAACTTGACACAAATATATAAGGTAACACACATTTTACTATTTTGAAGATCTTGGGCACTCAAATAGTAGAATCATTGTTCCTCATTAATTTTGTTTCTCTTTCTATATCTTTTTAATATGCTTTTGGCACTCCTTTAATACATTAGATTTATGTAATATGTTCTTCAATCCAATGGAACATTCTTAGCCACATGTGGACATTAATATCTAAATTAAATTAAATTACCTCTTTATATTTTTGAATCAATTCATACAAATTACAAGGATTAAAAAAATAGTCCCTAGAATTCATATGAAAATAATATACATTTATTTTGTCATAAAGTCTAGTAGAAATGTACTATGTAGTACTAAGTTTGTAGTTGGTAACATGAAAATTTAGATGAGACCCTCATATGCTACCATGCAACAAAAAATCATCACTAAGTGCGCTTAAGGGCACAAGTGAACCCATCTATACATCCATCCCAATAGCAAGTACTATTGCCTAGGCTCAACCAGGGCTCTCTTGTACTCTGACAATTTTTTGACCATTTTCAAAATATCTCCAAATAAAATGTTGCCACATTAGTAAGACCCTATATGTTTCACTGGGTACTGATCAAGAATTGATTCAAGGGTGCTCTGAACATATGCACAAGTGGGGATAAAATGGATGCTCCCCTGTATGTTGTTGTACTCAATGAGTGCACTCTACCTACCTTTTCCCTACTCATGTGTGTGACACTTTAGGGTCTAGGATATAGTAAAACCTATAACAAATCCTAGAACAGAGGAGTTTTTTATCGTGATTATAGGCCAGAGCATGCTTTGCTGGGCACATGTGTGTAATCTATCATTTATTGTCCATGGTGGAATGTATAGTGTTTGACTAAACTGTTATGGTTTGGTTAAGTTAGTTTTGAACTGCAATCCATCTAAAACATTTGCATTAAATTAACTAGGGATGGATGGATGAACTAATTTGTAATTACTATATTTTTTTGTTCAATAGGTAGCACATGGTAGAATTTCATGTGCACGATACCTGCATCAATTTATTTTTTTCTATTTTTATTAAATTTAGAGTATAGTTGTTTCATGTGGATGAAAAAATGTACTAGTCATTTCAATAGGGGCACCCCAATTTGACGGGGACAGAAAAGTGTACTAGTCATTTAAAAAGTGTATTAATATTATCACCACCAATTTGATGAATAAATATGTTAAAAGTAGCTTACATAGTAAGTATTTATAGTTTCCACTAAGTTGTATTCATTTTTTGATTGGAACCCTAATCCCAAACCCCAAACATATAAATAGATGCAAAAGCATGTTAAGGTTAACACTGAAATCATATAAGGAATGGTGGTCGAGAGTAAGTTACAAGGGTTGGCCGTTGTTGATAATTTTAGCATTAATCTATATTTTACATGTCTAATTCATAATTAAACACAATTTATGGCTTTATGTAGGCATTCAATGCAATGCTAAAATAAGTATATGAAAATTTGAACTAAAGGTGACCCTCTCATATGACTTGTTGCTTATATTTTCTCTGCCTCTTTGAATAACCTCAAAGTACAACCAATCAAATTAAATATCAAGTTTTTAATTGTTTGAAATGTTGATTTTTTTTGTTAAAATCACAAAAAATGAACGTTGGGGATTAAATTAAACTCCATGAAAAGTGTCAAATTTAAGGAAGCTTACCAATCATTGTGTAGTAGAGTGTTAAATGAATATATAATTATATATTAATATATTATAATTATAATTATAATTTTTTGATAATGAATAATGAAGGATGAGGTGTCCTTACCCTAGAGTAAGAAAGGATTTGATTAGCAGATCAGACCAAAAAAGGCAAAAAGGTCTCTAGGTGAGAAAGTGGAGATGGGCAAATAGCCCAAAAAACCAATCAACAATAAAACCACCCAACAAATACACCATCTATAGCCCAAGTGAGCAGTTCCACATAATATTAATACCTTTAAAGGCCTTGAAATTACCAACTAGAACTCCATTTATAAGTACTAAAAACATAAGAGTAGAGATGCATGATTTAACCCTATCACATAATACCTTTGAGAAAATGAACTTCTTCATTATTTTGAAGAGAGTTCTAATTTGCTATATTATATAATTTATTTATATCAAGTTTGATGATCATAGTCACTTCCTTTTTCAACTTTTTTGAATTTATCAATTCATACATCATTACAACACCATATAAGATTTGTCTATTCGTACAAATACACACACACACACACACACACACACACATTTCCATATATAAAATATAAGATACAGTGTATATATAATTACTATATTAAATATATTATAATATTATAATAATTACATACATATATATATAAAATATAATATAAATATTATTTTATAATATATATTGGTATATTAAGATAATATTATAATATAATAATAAATAATTATATAAGTCCCCAAGGATTAGTTTGAGTGGATGGGAGATATGACTTAGGTCACATAGATCTTAGGTTCAATCCTTGATTTACCCATGGTGTGTGGAGTAGGACCTTTTTACACCACCTACACTCTGAAGTGGCCATGGGGACACATTAAGGTATAGATCAAAATTCTCCATGTGTTATACGTAGGTCATAATGGGGAAATTTAGTTGCAGGTCATTTAATAGACATTATAGGCCCAGGCGCACCCCCATTAAGCTTCTTGTGTAGATTAAATTTTTACATGTTAATGAGTTAATGGTACTATCAAAAATTTAGAGATGTGTTAGCAAAATAAATTGGGCACCCCCATCTAAAAATTTTCAAACTAAATTTTGATGGAGTAGTAAGGGGAAATCTAGAGGCATCTAGCGCAAGATGCATGATCCAAGATTGCACAAGCTCAATCATTCTAGCTACCTTGATGAAACTAGTTGATGACACCAATAATGAGGTTGATGTGCAATCCCTTATCCTAGGCTTGGAATTAATATCTCACTATGGGATTTAATGAGTTATCATTGAAGATGACTTCAAAGTTATTATTTGAGTTATAAGGAATTAGATAACAGGTTCCTAGAATATTAATAACATTATCAATCATGGCTAAGGACTACTGGATAATTTAAGTCTTTAAGAAGTGTCCCATTGCATCCATGAAGCAAACTCCATAGTGAACATATTGGCCAATAAAGGAATTGATCAACGTGATGAACTAGTCATGGATAATAATTGGGGATGTTGGGACACTTGAAAAAATGGTGCATGTTTTGAAAATTGGGATAAACTCCCCCTCATGATGGGTCTATTGCCCATCATTAGTTTTTATTCTCTTTTGGAGCCTGTATCACACACGTGGTACTCCCATACCACCATTTTATGGAATATAGGTGTGGTGAATGGTGCATGCTTTACACATTCCTTCACTCCCCTACATTGTTCTCAATGACTCATCCTACTCTTCTTTGTTCATCTCTGCCTCTATGGACCTTATGCTTCAAGTTGTACTTAGTAAACCCTCAATGCGAGTAGAGGTGACTAAGAGAGAAGTGGGCTTTAGAGGGCATGTATCTAACTCACATATTAAATGGATTTTCATTGTTTAGGATGGTAATGTCATGTAGGTAATTAGAGAAGTTATCATCCAAGTGGCACTAGACATTGCTTGTAAGGTAAAGGTAAACTCTTTGCTAGCATCAACTTTCATTGGTAATTTCCTACTCTTCTCGAAAGATAAGTAGTAGACATTGGTGGTTACTAGTTGAATTATGTGCCTAGCATTTAAGGTCAGTTTGGAGGATGTAGTGGAGGCCTTTATTTGTGATGGTCAACACTCACTTCCCTTTTACACTCACGAGCTAGGGTTGGTTCCGCTAGGAACATTTCATGAGCTGGAAGCTAGGTTTTGTGTGTTGGTTGAGCATTTAGAGTATGTGTATCATGTTTCAAGCACCCTAGCCCAGAAGGACATTTTATTCCCAAATTAGACCTAGAAGAACTTTATACACCTATGGCTTTGGTAGTGGTAGTGCTAAGCTGAAGATCTTCTTTTAGGGTTGTTGCAGTAGTCAAATGCCTTCTTAAGATTTTTGGGGTACCCCTTTAGTAGGGTCCCTCTTCAAGAGAAGAATACAGCTACCAAACTCCTCGTAGGGTAGTTACTATGCAAATGAGGGCCCATTTAGATGGTAGGAATGCTTCTCCAAGCATGGGATGGGTTTTTATGAAATACAAAATTGGCAGGCCAAGGCATCATCATGGAAGACAACATCCCCAAGGATAGGAGGTGATAGAAATGCATCGAGTGGGAATGTAGTTGAGGTGGATGAGCTTAGGGAAGGATGTGGCAAAAAAGGGTGTTTCTTCTATCCTGGGGGTGGCTGGTGGCTCCACCACTATTGGTAGTGGTGATACTGGTGAAGCTACAGTAAGTTTCTAGCTAAGACATAACCTTTTGTTTTTGCTTTTGTAGTCACCCCTCGAGGGTTTTTTGGTTGTTTTGTTGTTCTGTGGTCCTTCGTGGCCTGTTGTTTTCTTCTCTACTCCTTCCTTGGAAGGTTTATAGTGAGTTCTGACATGTTTTTTATAATCTTGTTATGTTTCATTTAATAAAAGGGAGAGGGAGCCCCCAACCCTCACCATCTATCAAAAATAATAAATAATTATATAATATTGTAATAATATACATAACAATATATATAACTATGTGTATAATATTAAATATATTACATATTAATATATATTAAATATAATATAAATATTATTTTATAATATATATTGTTATATTAATACAATATTAAATATATTTATAATATTATTATATTTAATTATATATATATATATATATATATTAATAAAATATGTTGTTGTGTGAATTTACGTTGCCTAATTATAGGTTGCACGATCTAAGACATTCCTTGATTGGGAGCTCTAACTATGGTTTCATCAAAATGGTGTGTGTGTGTGTGTGTGTGTGTGTGTGTGTGTGTGTGTGTGTGTGTGTGTGTGTGTGTGTGTGTGTGTGTGTGTGTGTGTGTGTGTGTTTGTGTGTGTTTGTGTGTGTGTATCATAATAAAATATGTTGTTGTGTGAATTTACATTGCCTAATCATGCAACCCATAATTAGGCAACGTAAATTCACACAACATATTTTATTATGATATATATATATATATATATATATATATATATATATATATATATATATATATCATAATAAAATATGTTGTGTGAATTTACGTTGCCTAATTATGGGTTGCATGGTCTAAGACATTCCTTAATTGGGAGCTCTAACTATGGTTTCATCAAAATGAATTGAGGATTTACCTATCCTTCTACATGTTATATTTCTAGGGGGGTCACAATGGAAAATGAGGAAAGGTAAGGTTATACAAAACATTAAATTAGTGAAAGATTTTAATATTCTGTATGGCCTTACCTTTCCTCATTCTCCATCATGGCCTCACCAAAAATATAATATTATTGTTGATTAATAATTTGTGCACAAAAGGTCAGATAGGGACAATAGTCATGGGTTTTGAGTGAGGTACAACTCCCAAGTGGCACTCTTTCACTTTAAAAAACCATACTTTACCAAAATAATAAATTACATCCCTTTTGACGTAACTTGCACCTTTGAGGCAACTACTAGTTGCAAATCTTGTGTCGTGATGTGATTGGTGACTCTACACCTTTAATAAGTATAAATCATATAATAATGCCTAAATTTTATAAATAATTTTCATTTAAGTATATTTAAATATTAAATATTCTTTTCTCAAGTTCGCTCCCGAATATTGGTCCATGCCTAAGTAATGGTTCTTCTCCCCTAGGCTAGAAAAACCCAGAAGTTACAATGACAAAAGTGAAAAATAAAATTCACTTTTTTAAAATTCACTTGGTGACATATGTATATATTGGACTAATGAATACTCAACATCCAACATTAATTATACATACCACAACCATAATGAAACTAGACCATAATGCACAAAATAATATTAAGCCGAGATTAGCAAAATAATATGTGTATATGTCTCTCATATGCCAACATGTACATTATGTCAATATTACAATAGGGAGTCCCAAGTATAAATAATTGAGAAAGTTTGTTTCACAACCAATTAAATTTTGTGAATAAAATATTAGTTATATTGAGTGAATAAACATGTACTCACACAAATTGTTCATGCACATAATGAATTCTGACTCAAAAGCACTTAACAACCTCCCTAAATTAAGTTTAACTATTTCCAGTGTGAACATAGATAAAACTAATCTAGTTAGCTAAAGGCCACTACTAGCTTAGTGTGAACACACCAACACCCTCACTTAAGCACAAAATTAGGGAGAGAGAAAAGAGAAAAAGTTACCCATATACAATGAAATGTAACTGGGAAAAATGAATCACCACAAGGTTTCTAAAAAAACTAGTAAAACAACAAAAGTGTATAGAGGTGTTGAGATATTCTGTAAGGCACCCCAATAATCAATGCAACACAATACCCAAACACAATGTTGAAAAAGGTGAAGAACTCAGAAATGATGCATAAGTGGTCCAAATCCACTACTTAATAATTTAAGAAGACACGCTAACATTGTATGCACCAGAGTAGCTACATACAAGGAGACTATCAATATGTTAAGTAAGGTGTCAAAAGTAAAATAGATTTTACTAACTAATGCAAACAATTGCTAAGTAGATGTTAGTAATTCCCAAGGGATTAGCAAAGAACACAACACCTGAAGAAGCAGTATATGCATGCCCCACCCCCATCATGTTGATTGGGTGGAATGACTAAAAAAAATTGTATGGGTGGACTGCTCCCACTACTCCAAAAATGAAGAAGACAAGTTGACACTGTATGCACTAGAATATCTCTATATAATGAGACTATTAACAGATGTCAAAGTAGTGTTAAATACACACATAAAATATCTTTCAAGAGATAAGATGGCCCTGGTGGTGGAGAGAGTTAAGAAACTAAAAATTTAAAAATGTTTACATAATAAAGGACCCATGTATGAAGGGAGACAATGCTGAAGCAAAAAAAAACCATGGTACTTTATAACTCAGTACGACATAACAAAACCCAAAACAAATCTACCAAACGAGGACAAACTAACATTGTATTCACCGGAATAGTTCCATTCAGGGAGACTCAACAAGTGTGGAATGAACCTCAAACAAAAATTAAACTCAACAAGATGAAAACCTCTCAAACTACTTATATTGATAGTCTTTTTTACAATGGTTTGCATAAAAATCAAATGAAATAGGTTATCCTAGAATCTATATTACACACCAAAAGATGCAAAATGTGACCTCTAGCATAATAAGGTCTCACTTTATACATATTTCGCTTACAACATATTTTACAATTACAAATATATAAAATTTACTTACAGTTAACTGAAGATAAAATATATAAAAAAATTGATGACACAACTATAAAGAGCACAAAAAATTATGCATTTTCTAGAAGAGACTCAATTTTATGGGAAATTAGTTGTTTAATAGAAAATTCAACTCTGCTAATGTGAAAGAGCTCAAAAATATAATCACATTGAAACAAATTTGACATCGTTAAGCTTCCAGATAAACCAAAATGACATTCACAAAGTTTTTTATTGCAAAGCAAATGTGCATTCATGAGGGGTAGGCCCTTGGTGGGTAAATGGAGGGAATCAAACCCTTGATCTCCTTGAGTTTAAAGACTTTACAAAAATAGCACTTTGTGTTTCACCATACAATGGCAATTAGTTCACACATGCACAAATTTCTATTTGAATTTTCAAAATTAACCAAAAAATTCAAAAAAAAAAAAAAAAAATCTGGGTACTGATGGTGGGTGGCAGTTGGCGATCAAGCCTCAATAGATCATTGGCATTTCCATGGTAATTAATGTTATCCCTCAAAAACATATGGGACCCTCAAAACATTTTTATTAAACTTCAAAAAGTAGTAGGACCCTGATTTATTTTTAAGTAGCCTTGGTGTAGGATCATAATAACATTTCCTCAACCGATTTGAACAAACTCATTTTATTAGTTAATTACTTTCACATATAACAAAACTCAATACTTAAAAGGGTGTTCAATTTATTCTAAAGGGAAGGACAGGTATTTTAAAGTTCATAATGTTAAAGGATATTTAAATATAAAATAAATATGAGCTTATATTTAATATGTAGGGATAAATAATGTGCACCAGATTTTAAGTTCAAGTAATATTACCAAACTAGTGATAAAACTTAAAACATAATAGCACCAATAAATGGATATAAGAAGTAAATCAGAATAAATGGAACATTCTTATCATCCCTTTTACCTCTTCATGCCTCCATTATAGAACTTGCACTTGAATGACTTGATATCAAAATTTGAAATGTTGGATTACTTTGAGACCTCGTGACAATAGCTTAAAATGCTTGAGTGAAAGGGATAATGTCTTGGATGAGAGCTTGATGGCTTGATAGATGATTTCCAATACATTTTGGCCATTGCCCAAGCATGGTCTTTTATAGAAAAATGGAAGGAATTTTGAAAGAATTTTAAGTTATTTAGAAGTTTCTAGTTTAGAGACTTGGAGGAGCCTCTCCAATTCTAGAGGCTTCTCAATAGGTTTAGGGGATAATAGGGGGATTAGATAGGAATTAATGAGGTTTAGAGTTCAGAGGGATGTAGAAATGGCAAGGGTGGTAGGGTAACTAGGTTAGTAGGTAGATAAAAATGAATTTTAAATTATCAAGTGGGTTTAGGGAGTAGGTTAATAGGTAATAGGCTCTATTAGAGGTTTAATAGGGAGATTATTTGGTTGTTAGGATGGGGTAAAGGTTTATGAGATATACGAATGGGATGGGGGTTATTAGGTAGTCAGTTATTTTGGCTAAGACATATGGGAATTAGGTTAATTTAGTAGAAATTAGTATAATTAGCAAGGCAAGCATAATTTGGTGCATATAAATAAAATGAAATGATTTTACTTACACATCTATAAAACCTAACAATTTATGAGACCATGAATTGTTATAACTTATAATACTTTAATTGTTCAAAAATAATAATATTATAAATTAAATTATTTCTTTAAAAAATTGATTATTTATCCTAATAATTAACCTTTATATCCTAAACTCTATAAAATACTTCTAACATAAAACTAAATTAAAAATTGAAGAATACTTGACTTGAATGTCCCATATAAATTGAGCATTCAAGAATGAAAATACCAGCGAATCAAATTGGCGTGGCATTGAAGATTAATACTAGAAAAAGAATGTTCAACTAATCACGTTGGTGTGGCAATTTAAAGCAAAGAATTATTGTTATGCAAGATAAAAAGGAATGGGATGTTTTGAATAACTTTTAACGTTGAGGGCAATGGTGATAATAACGATTATGACATTGACGATATTTATAATATTTAATATTTTTTAATTAAATTATTTTGATATATATATATATATATATATATATATATATTAAATCAAAATTTGATTAGATATGATTTATAATTATATTTATTAATATTTTTTTATTAATTAATAAGAGATTCGATGGGTCCATATACATTAGAATATAATCAAGGGTTCAGTGTTTAATCATATCCTAAATAAACATATGTAAGAGAAGACATTATTATATTATGTATATAAATATTTAATTTTATTAGCAAGTTGTAATTTAAAACATAGAATTATCCATGTCTAAGAAAAGAAAGAAAGTTATGTTGAGAGTTACTTTTGAAAGATGGGGATGATGACACTGATAATGACGATAAAGATGAAGATGAGATCAAAGACGAATATGATGATGACAACAATGTTGATAATAATATTAAATTTTTTTAAATTAAATTATCTTATAAAACTTAACAAAATAAAATTCCAATGGAGAGGAAGGCAAACATATTCTTTGACCGTTGAAAGAAAATTCTAGTTGGAATCTAGCGGTAAAAAGAAGAAAACGACAAAAACTTATATTAAAAACGCAAGCTAAAAGCCTAAAGATCTCCAAAATTAAAGGGGGACAAGACCAAAAAGGAAAGAAAGAGTAAAGTGATACAACTAAAAGATAGAAACGGATGAGTTGTTAACATAATTGAGCCAAAAATAATTTTAAAAAATGGACATTGTTTACCATGAAAATTATGACAAAGAAAACTTAACAATAACGTTTTCAACTTGCAAGACGTGTTGATTGTGATTGTAGACAATCAACAATTAATATTTTAGGTCGACCATGTTTAACGATTTTGACTATACCACCCTTTTTTTCGAAGGGACACTAGGTTCCATCAAAAAGATTATAGGCGAAGGAGCTATTATTTGTGAATCTAATTTTTATTAATATTATATTATAAATTTAAAATTTATTTTAGAGATGATTTAATGTATATTTTATTTATATATTTAAGTGGATTGAAATTTATATTTTAAATTAATTTAAAATAAATATTTTAAAATATATTATAAAATAGATTGTTTTACATATGCATATTAGATATTTAATAATTGTAAATTTTATATGTCATGAAGTCATTAGTTGTACATGCACATGCTTATTTGTAGTCAACATGGTTACATTGTTCATTTGATAACTAATATTGACATGTGGGGCTTGGCATGTTGCACATGGGTGTACTATTCACTAGGCAATTGAGCTGTGTTTTCATTGCCAAATAGATGTGACTCAATACCTCTTCTCTACTTATATAGGGACCTCTCCTCCAAGGCATTCACAGTGGAATGTGTGGAGTATTGCAGTATAGCAGTTTGTCTAGTATAGAGTTCAGTAGGTTGTTTAGCTTGTAGGCCATATATTATTGCGTCAGAGAGCCCATTAAGCCTTTGAGATTGGGTGTGTGCCAACATGTTTTTGAAATCTTTGTATAATAACCTTCTTCACTAATACATGTTATTAAAGTTTCTACTCTCATTGTGATTTCTTGGAAGTCTCATATGTAGATGATTCTAACATGGTATCAAAGCAGATTTGGTAAATGAACGTCATTTATTTTTTGTTGTTTGAAATATTGAGTAGTCTATTCTCCTACAATATTACATTTGCATGTATTTTCTTGTGTATTGGCATATAAGTTTGATTGCAGATCCATAAGAGGGCATTCAACCATCATGTTTTTGTCTTGAGTCTACTTATCATCTTCTGGTGTTTGGCTTTTGACACCATCCAACAACTCAAATTCATACTACAGTCAATGCCTCACAAGAAATCACCTTACATGCTAGTTAGGATTGTTCAAGCAATGCTTTTACCTGGTCAAGGCATATTCATGGCCTAGGTGGGAGGAATTCTTACCTGAACATGCACCAAACATTTGCATTTTTTTACCAAAATTAGACTTGCAATGTGTTCATGATCATTTTTTGATGGTTTTTCAACCTACAACGTATTTTTAATCTTTATTTGATCCAAAACTCAGAAGTTTTGGTTGATAAATATCACAATAACATAGAAATAACACAGTAACAATGAATTCTCTGAGAAGAGATGTAGTATTACTCAAAATCGCAATACAAATATATGCTTATCTCTGGGAAGAGATGTTTGTCTTCACATTTCGGGTTACCTCTTCTTTTATACACAATTTGAAAGCATGGGGAGGATGTGGAAGGTCACCAATATCGAGGGAGATGAAGTGGTACGACTTCCAATATTTAAAACAATACATAATTCGAGGAATTACTATTTTTAGAAACTTACTATTTTTAGACAGCACTATTAAAATTGAAATTTGAGGCACTTCCGTTGGGTTTTTGGGGGTTCAAAATTCATTGAGCAAAGCTCATGCCATTTCACGACATTCCCCTCGTTCTTAGCTTTCCAACGGTTCAAACGGCGAGTCAATTGGAGCTACGGTGCAAAAGTTATGGCTCCCGGAAGTTCCGTCATCAATTGGGGTGGAACTGTCACCCGAATTGTCGCCTAAATTGATGCCTGGATCATTATTTAGCCATGTTTTGGAGACTCACATGGCATGTAATGATTTCACGCCATTGGAGGATATTCCCACAGCCTACAAAAGGTGTTTTCAAGCTCTTTTGATCTCTACCCAGGTGTTTTGATCCACAGTGCTAATCTAGGGTGTTTTGAACCTCCATGGCCTATGCATTGGCCAAACTAGAACTAGTTGCATTTTTTGGGCTCAGCGATCAAAGAGAAGGTGGCTACATTGGCTTCAAGCCACCAACTGGTCAATCCATCCACTATTCAAACCTAGCTGGTCAAAAGTGCCCTCCACGCTGCCTCAAAAGCTACCCATGCACTCTACGTAGCCTCAACACACTACCCATAGCCTAAAAATGCATCCAACATTGCTTTAATTCAAAAAGTCGGCATTTTCACCCAATAAATATTGATTTATGAGTTGTAATGCACTAAGTGCTTATAGACTAGTTGGTGGGGCTATTTTTGTAAGAAAAAAGTGTGGTAGGAGGTCAAAGGTTCAACTCTTACTCACACCACTATTTTGTTCGATTATTTTTTAATATAAAAACAATATTACATTAATGGTGGTGGCATTTATTGTACTAAATAGATGCATTTTTTGGTGGAAATTGACATCTTTTTTGAAGAGTATTTTAATGCAAATTTCGTGAATTTTGATTAATTTTAAGGGCCATGCAAGATTTAAATTGTGTTTGGCATCAGGGTGTTTCCCCTTGACCCCACCTTGTACTATGATAGGGAGCACACTTGGGACACTACCCCTGGACCCCGTAAGGGGCATTGCCCCTTTATCCCGTTGGGGGATACTGCCCCTAGACCCATACATCACGCCCTATTGTACAGTACTTCTAAGTGTTAAAGATTGTCGATTGAGGTCTGATCCATCATGAGGTTAGATCCCCTCACAATATAAATAAGCTTGTTCACATAGATTGCTCATGGTTGTACTCTCGGTTGAGCCTGACATGCAGTACTCGAGCGTGCATAATACTTGAAAATTTGGGGGGGTTATATTATGATACTTATGGAGGAGAGACATCTGTTTACTAATACATATGGGGAGGGTACATCTCTATGTTTGTACAGGGTATTTAAATGTACTTAGGTACCTAACAAAGCTTTGTTATCGAAACCTAAATTTTTTACCCAACTAAGCTACGCTTAAGGGGGGTGTTGGTGTAGGGTTTTTTAATCTATTATATAGTTTTTCTACACATATATATTAAGCTTGTTTAGTTGGATTAATTAGGTCACTTAGGTGTAATATGAGGTCATTAGTTGCACATGCGCATCCACATGCTTATTTGTATTCAAAATGGTTGCACTATTCATTAACAACTAATGTTGACATGTGAGGCTTGGCATGTTGCACGTAAGTTTACTATTCACTTTGCAACTAACCTATATTCTCATTTCCAAATGGATGCGGCTCAATTATTTGCTTATATAAGGACATCTCCTCCAAGGTATTCGTAGTGGATTGTGTGGAGTATTGCAATATAGCAGTTTGTCTAGTGTAGATTTTAGTAGGTTATTTAGCTTGTAGGCCATCTATTATTGTGCCAGAGAGGTCGTTAAGCCTTTGAGCTTGGGCATGTGGCAACAAGATTTTTTTAAGCTTTGTATAACAACCTTCTTAACTAATACATGTTATTGCAGTTTCTACTCTCCTTGTGATTTCTTGCTTCAACAAAGTTGTGTGTTTGATCTTCCAGTATTCGATCTTAGATGTCCCATATGTAGACGATTATAATAATAATATGAAATTTGCTCCTAATATAAAGGAGAACTGCTAAATACATACACACTAATACAAATATGTATCAAAAGGCAAGACAAGTACTTTGTGGACTAAAAATCTGAATAGTGGAGGTGCCACACCTAAAGAGACCATGTTAGGAATGCTTACAATGCCGCCACAATTGATTTGAAATCCATCCTAGATGAATAAAAATGGTAGAAGAAGATGCATGCATATGGTTCAATGCAAAGTGCACAAATGATGCATTTGAGGAAACATCTTAAGGAGTGTTGTGTGATGATGCATGATAAAAGCAATCTTGTGACTCTTTTGCCTAAGTGAAGGTGCAATGAAACTCATGTTTCTCAATATCCTCATGAAGTGGAACTAAAAAAGACTTGAATTGAGCTCGCAATAAGTAAAACACCTACTTGATAGCCAATGTTGTGGAGAGTAATCTAGTGAAAAGGCTAGATAGGAGAAACAATACCTTGTGAGTGTTTACCAATACATCTGCCAAGGGGACCTATGGAACGGAGTATGTAGGAACCAAAGGTGGATTTGAAGTGAGATGTGTAGAAGTTACAAAAACATCAGCATCAGAAATAGTAGGTGGCTCGGATACTGACGAATCGAGGTCAGTAGGTGCAGGAGTAGTGATTGTAGGTGGACTAGGCTAATGGGAATGTAAGTGTAGTGCATCAATACGATGTTATAGACCAACAACTTTGTTTGGCAGTGAGAGTATGAGGGCATCCTTGCTGGAAATGAAAGAGAGGAGAAGGGAATTTTGCTTCTTGATTTTCCTACTATCTTCTACATACTTGACCATGTCTTTCTAAAGTGAACATATTTTAGAGAAGAACATATCATTTTCTGACTACATATTATTACTGGCATGCATGAGTGTGTGGAGGTTTTGATACGAATCCATTACAATAATGAAAAAAAAAGGGCGTGGAATGAACGTCAAACAAAAATCACACTCAAGAAGATGAAAAACCACCCAAATTGTTTCTAATGAGAGTTTTTTTAACAATGTTTTGGCACAATATAGTTATTTGCATAAAAATCAAATGAAATAGGCCCTCCCAGAACCTATATTACACACCAAAAGATGCAACATAAGGTGTCACTTTATATATATATCTTGTTTACAACAAATTTTACAGTTACAATTTTACTTACAAGTGTTACTTGGAGATAAAATATAATAAATAAGATGGCACAAGTGCAAAGAACATGTAAAATCACGCACTTTAAAAAAAAAGGGCACCTCAATCTGAATTCCTTGCAAAAGTTATGACCTCCATGTTAGGTTGTGGAGCTAAAAGCTTCACTGATGCAAACAGGAGAGGAGGTTGCTGAGGGTTGCTGAGTTGCAGAGCAACCGGCATCGGTCTGATCAGCCGACGTCGACAGGATTGTGAAGAGAAGCAACCGACGTCGGTCAGGGATCGATCGGCGTCGGTCACCTCCAGGCGGACAGGGACCGGCGTCGGTCGCCTGCGTGGTTCGACTGCGAGTTTATTATGGGCAGTTGGTTGACGAACCAAGTGTTTGTATGCTTAGTGCTAATTATAGACTGAGAGCTGCAGATCTAATTATTGTACTTGGTGTCTAATTATTGTTTGGATGAGATCTATATAATAGACTCATGGTTGTATTGTAAATCAGTGCTAGGGAGTAAGAGAGCATAATTATAAGCTCCTTCGGTGTGTGAGGTAGAGCAATGGTGCGTTCTTCCTAGTGCCACAGTACCAGGTGTGTGGGTGCTGGATTGGAGAGTCAGCTGAATTCTTCAGGTATGTATGATCTTGGTCATCAGGTGAGCATGGCCCTTATAGGAGATCTACATGGTAAGTAAGATCGTTGATCTGCAAGTGTGTGTGTGTGCAAGGTCAAGGTTCACAGGTGTGCAGAACCAGTATTGATCTATAGGTTGGAGATCAGATAGGACAGCAACACAACAGGGAGCAAGATCAGGCAGGATCTACTTGGAGTACGGTGTGTACTCATTGGTATGTACGTGGAGTACATGGAGAGCTAAGAGGAAGGCAAGGTAGTTCCTTCCATAAGTATGGTCTGTTGAATTGCAGATTGTTGCAGGTTCATGGTAGATCTACTTGAAGTACTTTGAGCACTTGTGGAGTGCGTTGAGCACTTGTGGAGTGCGTTGAGCACTTGTGGAGTGCGTGGAGCACAGGTGTAAGGTGAACACCAACTCTGTGTTTGAGTTGGGTGTTGGGACCTAGTAGAGAGAGCTTTGAGGAGAGAATTACTGTTCACTTGAGGTGTGAGAAACCTCTGAAGAGGTGGTGGAGAAGAAGTGGCATCTTCTTTATTGTATTCTTTTTTGTAAGAGTTATTAATACAAGTTGTGTATTGTCTCTCATATTCTGTGTTATTCTGAATTCTAGTTACTTGTTGAATCTGGTTAATTTCTATATATTAAGTTGCTTGGTTTGGTAATCAATTGTGTGCTTCCAGTGTTTCGCATCCTGACAAGTGGTATCAGAGCTAAGGTTGCAGGGAGCAGGTTTTGTGTTTGGTTACAGGTCACTCTCAGGGGCTTCTGATTGAGTGGGAGCAGAGCAATGGCAGATGAAAGTAAGCTAAGAATGGAGGAGTTGAAAAGCACAGATGGTCACTTAAGGTCCCATGGAAAGAAAGAGCAGGTAAAAGAATATTGTTGGTCTGTGGAAGATCAGCATGAAGAAATTGAAGAAGCAGATGTTGCAGGTGACGTGGCACAAGATGCTTTGGGAGGTCTCTTGGATAAAGTTGAATCTTGGATAATAGATTTGGTTGCCTCTTTCCATGCAGCCCCAAGTAGAGGAGCTGGTGAGCCTTGCCAAAGAATTGGCAAAGGGGAAGTGAAGCTGAAATTGCAGGCGGCCAACACATAGGTGTTGATGAAGGTCATGCAGGTCCCAGGCTTGGAGATATAGCTAATTTCTCCAGAAAGATTGGGTGATGAGAGATGCACAAGAACTCTCACAACAGGTGCACTTGAATTAGCTGGTGGTAAGAAAATAGGTACTCTTTATCTACTTGTTTATATTACTGATTCTTCTTCTGTTGCGGAGACGTGGCTTCGTAGGCTTGGTCACATGAGCAGGAAGGAGATGCATGTTCTTAAGTGAAAGATAGATATATTTGATAGGCTTAAGAACTGGAAAGCCTTGGTGTTCTTGGAGGAGATGGCAGACAGAAACCAGTGGATGGTGCTGGATACTTCTGAGCAGAGCAGTTTGGACATGGAGATTGATTCAAAGGAGCTCGCGGGTAAAAAGTCATCACTCACAGGCAAACACAGATACCGGCGTCGGTCAAGAAGAACCGGCGTTGAACAGAGAGGTGCCGATGTCGGTCATGTGCAGACCAAAGCCGGTGATGTCGGGTAGGGTAAGACCGACGTCGGTCAGAAGGACCGACGTCGGCAGTAGGTAAGACCGACGTCAGTCAGGAGGACCGACATCTGCAACAGGGACACCAACGTTGGCAGGTTGGTAGTCAGGGACAGACGCATGGGAACTGACGTCAGTCGGATGCAGACTGTGAAGTGACTGAGATCGGTCACTGTAACGGATTTTAGGTGGACAGCATGCTGTCAAGGAGTCTCAAACACCCATACGGAGGACTGAAGACGTAAGTAGGCCCTCAAATTCATTGTTCCTCTTCTTTATACTTGTTGCTGATTGTAGAGAAGGAAGGATCTAGGAAACAAGTGGGAGCATGGCAGGGATATGATGCAGAACCAAACGGGAGTTTTGGTAGAGTTGCCAGCCGGTGCGAAAGCACAGAGACGAATGGATTCCTTAGTTGAAGAATAGAGTGAACGGACACGTGAGACGGAAGACCAGGGATATGGTCTTGAGGAAGCTGCAGGACAGTGGTACAGGGTTTGACAGGTGGAGGACGGAGCATGGCTTCAGTCAATGTCAGGGTAACTACTGTGGTTTGAATTACCAGGGGGATGGTGATTGCAACATCATTCTGTCGCTGTATGTGGATGGTATGCTAGCTAGCAGGTTTGTACATATAGGGTTTTGCTGAGCTAAGGGTAAGATTAGTTTCAGTGGCATGTCAGGAGGAGTTTGGAGCAGCGAAATTCTTTGACATGGGAGACATGGAGATCACAGGTAGATTTTGTCTCCAGTGGGAGCTGATGTGAATCAGGTGTTGGCAAAGTTCATTATGCAAGATGCAGAGCCGGAGCACACTAAGGGCTGGACAGGTACAATGATCGAAATCACATGAGGTCTGGTATAGACCTGAGTATTCCCATGCAGTGGGAGCTGTCAGAGAGTTAGGAGCCAATTCGGGGAAGTGGGTTCTCAGGGATTTGAGAGGGACTAGCAGCAGGGATTCATGCTATGCAGGGTCAGGTTTTCACTACATGGGTTTGTAGGTTCGGATGCGACAGGTTACTCGGATGACAGGAGGTACACCACGGGATGTGTGGTGGGTTGTCTTCAGGATTGAGCTTGAAGAGGGATACAAACCAGGAAATAAATTAGACAGAGTACAGGTACAGGTACAGTGCAGCTGTTTATCTCCAAGTGGGAGATTGTTAGGTTGTGGAGCTAAAAGCTTCACTGATGCAAACAAGAGAGGAGGTTGCTGAGGGTTGCTGAGTTGCAGAGCAACCGACGTCGCTCTGATCAGCCGACGTCGGCAGGATTGTGAAGAGAAGCAACCGACGTCGGTCAGGGATCGGCCGACGTCGGTCACCTCCAGGTGGACAGGGACCGACGTCGATCGCCTGTGTGGTTCGACTGCGAGTTTATTACAGGCAGTTGGTTGACGAACCAAGTGTTTGCATGATTAGTGCTAATTATAGACTGAGAGCTGCGGATCTAATTATTGTACTTGGTGTCTAATTATTATTTGAATGAGATCTATATAATAGACTCATGGTTGTATTGTAAATCAGTGCTAGGGAGTAAGAGAGCATAATTATAAGCTCCTTCGATGTGTGAGGTAGAGCAATGGTGCGTTCCTCCTAGTGCCACAGTACCAGGTGTGTGGGTGCTGGATTGGAGAGTCAGCTGGATTCTTCAGGTATGTATGATCTTGGTCATCAGGTGAGCATGGCCTTTATAGGAGATCTACATGGTAAGTAAGATCGTTGATCTGTAGGGGTGTGTGTGTGCAAGGTCAAGGTTCACAGGTGTGCAGAACCAATAATGATCTGTAGGTTGGAGATCAGATAGGACATCAACACAACAGGGAGCAGAATCAGGCAGGATCTACTTGGAGTACGGTGTGTACTCATTGGTATGTACGTGGAGTACATGGAGAGCTAAGAGGAAGGCAAGGTAGTTCCTTCCATAAGTATGGTTTGTTGAATTGCAGGGTGTTGCAGGTTCATGGTAGATCTACTTGAAGTACTTTGAGTACTTGTGGAGTGCGTTGAGCACTTGTGGAGTGCGTGGAGCACAGGTGTAAGGTGAACACCAACTCTGTGTTTGAGTTGGGTGTTGGGACCTAGTAGAGAGAGCTTTGAGGAGAGAATTACTGTTCACTTGAGGTGTGGGAAACCTCTGAAGAGGTGGTGGAGAAGAAGTGGCATATTCTTTATTGTATTCTTTTCTGTAAGAGTTATTAATACAAGTTGTGTATTGTCTCTCATATTCTGTGTTATTCTGAATTCTAGTTGTTGAATCTGGTTAATTTCCGCATATTAAGTTGCTTGGTTTGGTAATCAACTGTGTGCTTCCGGTGTTTCGCATCCTGACACTCCAAAAAGATCAACAATGAAAGATTGTGAAGCCAATTCTAAAAGTAAATGATATTTTTGAGAAATTGATTGCTCAATGGAAAAGTCCAACTTTTTTAATGTGAAGAAAGTTTCCGAACAAGCCAAAAACGACCTTCACGAAGTTTGCTACTTCAAAACAAAATGTGCATTGTGTGAGAGGTAGGTCCTTGATGATTAAATGGAGGGAATCAAACCTTGGACTTCTTTGAGCTTAAAGACTATCAAAATAGTAATTTTTGTTGCACCATACAATGGTTCTAAGTAAACTCTAATTGAATTTTCAAAATTAATAAAATTTTCAAAAAACAAAAACTGAAACTTTTTTTATTATTAATGGTAGGTTACAATTGGCGCTCAGGTTGCCATAGGTCGTTGACAATGTCACAGTAGAATGCTATAGAGAATGGTCAAGAACTAATGAAGGCTAAAAATGCGCTCTGAGCATGCTGAGAGCCCTCTACAATTGTACAGACATTCCTTACACGCTACGCAAACCAGAGGAAAACGCCCATTGACATGACATTCATGGGCTATAAAATAGCCCGCAAAATGATCATGTGCAGAGGGCAAGTTCCACGCAGGGTAGGATGGTGAGTTGTGCATAGTACGATTGGTTAGTTTGTTGCAGACATGCCACACGATGGTGGCCGTATCATTGCCAAGGTACGAGATAGTACGACTGGTTAACACAAACATGAAGCAATTAATTTTGGTCTTCCTATCATTGCACAATTTTTTATGAAAATTTGTAAATATTCCATGTATCGAGAGTGTCAAAATAATTAATTTATTTGTTTTGCGTCAAAAGCAGGGTCCTTTCTCTTACCACGCCACAATTAAAAAAATAAAAATACAATATAGAAATTAATGGAACAGGGCAAAAAATATTTTGACCAATATAGAAATGAATGCACCATAGGAAAAACATTTTGGCGTTAGCATGAGTTTGAAGACCATGCTCCAGACTTGTACGTCTAAATATAGTTGCATGTTTTTGCTGACTGAGTATGATAGAGAAAATAAAAAATAATTGTTTTGGCCGACATTGATATACAATCAGAGTGGTCTTCTCTCTCTTATTTATTTAATGTATTTCACATGTTAATGCTGTGAAGTATTCAAATGAATTTTGATTTCTTATTCAAAAAAATATTTTCTTGAATTTTTCTTTTCAGTGAAAGGGTTTGAATTTTGATATACTTTTTTAAAAATATTCTTTAAAATGGTAAAAATAAATTATAATTAAAAATATATATATATATATTTATTTTTTGAAATGTTGAAAAAATTAATGAGAACGCATATTTTATATTATAAAAATATTATTAATTTTAAACATGAAAATTTGTTCAACGACTTCCAAAAATATATTAGTAATGTTTTTATAAGACGTATAATTTAAATGAAGTAAGATAAAGCTTATTTTATTGTCTATTTTTTTTTTAAGTAATTGAAGATTGGTGGGTCCCTCATCCATTTATTAATTGAAAAATAAGATTATAACAAACTGATAGCAAAACGACATCATAATAATCACTAAAAAACCAAGACAACAAACAAAAAACATGCCCAAAAGACCAAACACCCCCCCAAAAATGCCTTGCAGGTCCCAACAACATGATAACTCAAGAGAAAAACTCGGAGAAACTACCCCCAACCAAAAAACTAACCATCCACCACCACCCAGATCAGAACCAACACACACAAATTGGTCACCACCAATCTGCCACCTATTGAACATTGACGTCCATCAGGGAGCCACCACCTATCTTGTCACCATTAGGATTCTCTAACACCTAGCCAACACCTTGCACAACACCACCAAGCCTCCTCTATCGCCTAACTAACCCAAAATCTCCAACAAACTCCCCCTCTACCAAGCCACCTCCTTTCTTAGGCAATGTTTTTCACGTACATAGTCAAGACTTGCCAACCTACTTCTTCACAAATGCACCTCCCAACCCTGATGTCATAGCAACACTGTCCAAAAGATCCCTCATATGGATCGAATCCACCTGTTGCCTAGTGATAGGCCCCCCTTGCAACTGAGGTGTGGGTTATGGAATGGGAGTATGGGTGCCCATAAACGAGCCAAAAAATTGACTATCAAAACCAACTGAGATGACTTCCTAGTGCTCAATATTGCCACCAATGATGCCATAGGTGGTGTGAGAGCGTTTATATCAAGCACTCGCAACATTCTACTCGTCAACACATGGTTTCGTATATTAATTTTGCATGAAATTGAGATGCTCTAAAAGATTGTAGAATCTATCCTCCAAGACCCTAAAAACACGAAGGGGAACCAACCCTTGGCCCTCTTGCCTTGTTAAAATCAAAGAGCATTTCTCACCCAACAAAAAATTGCCAACCACAACCTCCAAGCCAATTCTTAACTACGAATAGATAACCCTAACAACAACTACCAATGTTACCTCCTTATTCATCGAAGCCATGATCAAATTGCCCACAAATACTGATGCAATCCAGGAATTCACTTTCCCCTGACAAATTATCTCAAAAAACAAGCAGCCTATAGTCACTTTAATTTTCTACAATAAATTCTTAGACTAGAAGATAAATAACATCTTCAAAAGTCCATCTATCACCCTTCCCTCAAACACCATGTCTCTCTTAGCTGCCTTAATAGATAACAAAGGCTCACTTTACACCACTTGCAACATCCACTCCATGCTTGCCAACTTTTCCACTCACCTTCTACAACAAACTCTTCCCAATGTAAGTGACCGAAGCCCTAATGAACACGAGCCTTAAAGCCGATTGCCATCCTTATATTCATGGAATGTGAGCATGGAGGAATTACATTCTAAGTGTGGGAATTGCAACCAACATACCCAATAATGATTTGCTTGCATTAAATGTCATCATGCACTCGACCCTCACATCCAAGTCCCTACTATGAAACTAGACTATTCTTTTCCTCCCTCCAAGCACCCCAATCATTATCAATAATGACATTTTCATCATGTGTAATATCTCTGTTAGCTACACCATCCACTATAGAATTGGCTTTGTGGATGCTGCAATGCCTAACTTCCGAAGCATTGAAATAGTCTAAAATGCCCCAATCCCAATCAAGGATATTCAAAACATTCTAAAAACTAACCTTTCTATTATGCAATGCTTGAATTACTATTATCGAATCTCCTTCAATCGCTACACGATCCATACCGTATTGAACCAAAAGATTGATCCCTAACACTAGGGTTGTGCTTCCACCTCATTGTTGGTTCCATTTATAAACTTTAACGATGTTACTTTGACAACCACAAAATAGTGAATTACACACCCTACTGTTGAGGCTCTTGGATTTCTTTTAGTACTCAATCAAAATTTAACTTAAACTTCCTAGAAAAAGACAACCAATCTATTTTCCCAATACGTCTCTTTACCTTTGAATACACGACAAACCCAGTAAGAGAACATTTTATTAAATACTATTATATACTAATAATAAATACATCTATGTAAATATTTGTAATTATAATTCTTAAAATAATTAAATTGAAACAACCAATATTAAAAGTTGGCATCAAAATGATAGAAGCAACTATTCAACACATAAAAGTGTGTACCCAACCACCCAAATCATATCCATGGTTGGCCCACAATTGACCAAAAACTTTCTATATCCCACTTCACTTGGTCACCAAGTATGCACATGGATAAAGTCAAGGATACGGACCCAAAAATAAATAAATAAATAAAAATGAACGTGCTAGTCATAATGACTACGATAAAGAAAACTATTCGAATAACGTGTTCACCAAACTTGCAAGACGTGTTGATTATGATTGGAGAAAATCTATTATTAAAAAAAATGGACATGTTTTGCAACTTGCAAGGCGCGTTGATTGTGATTGGATAAAATCAGCAATAAATATTTTAGCCCCACAATGTGGCTCATATAAATTGTGATTTAAATGTATTACAAAATAAATTGTCTTATATATTGGATTTTAATAGTTGTAAATTTTTATGTCAAATATGACTAGCATATTTATTATAGATGAATTTATATAAAAAATGTTAAGAGATGTCATTTTTGAGGCGTCTATTTTATTTATGTCACAAATTCAAAATAAGATAGACACTTTGAGAATGATATCTCTTGACATTTTTTACATAGATTTATTTAAGATAAGTATGCTAGTAGCAACTGTATGTTTTGTGTATTCATTTGACATATAATTTAAAGTTTTTCATTTAACTTAAAATGTATATCATACATTACATTAAATCATACATAATTGTAATTTGCATTGCATTAAATCACCCATAACTTTAATTTACATAATTTAAAATTCTCAATCTAAATACTTATTTAGCTCTCATCAAAATGTACCATACACATCACATAAAATGTCAATTAATGAATGAGTACACACTACATAAAATGTCAAATAATAAATAGGTACACAATTTTTTTCATAATTACATGAAATTATTTTTCCTCTGAAGAGTTTCAATCTCTCTTCCTCAGCTTTTCGTTTGGAAAGTTGTTTTCCATTTTTTAGTTTTTCATAGCGTTCATATATAAATGGGGGTAATATTCTTAGTCCTTCCAAAGACTTTACACGGGATATAGCCACAAATGTTAATCCTATTCTTTCTCTTTGATACATATCAATTGTGACTTTTGAAAGGGTCAAACCTTGTGATTTGTGTATTGTTAATGCCCAAGCCAACTATAAAGGTCGTTGGGTTGTGTGTCCCCTGTGTATAAGTGCAATTGGAATTACATATGGAGTTTCATCGTCAAACGATATTTCTGAGTAATTATCAAACTCGACCATAACATATGTTGGTGGTTCTAGTGGGGCACTCCCAGGGTTGTAGATTATTTTTCTGATATATCCTAGAGCTCCATTTACAAGTAATATATAGTGATTGTGTGTATTGACTCTATCATCATTTCTTGCAAGCTCAAACTTTTTATTTCCCATGTCTAAGTCTTCATATAATTTTGATCCATTAATATTCAATGGCCACGGTGCACCATACTTAGAAGAAATAATAACTCAATTGTTAGTTCTTTTACACATATTATGTATAATTTTTACACAACTATTTATATGATTGAAAATATTACCTACAAACCATTTTTCCTCTTTTCTTACATAGGCAAGCACCATCTCTACACATTGTATGTCGTTCTACATAATTTAGTAGCTCTTCATAGTCACGCTCTATATCCACTTGTGTAAGTTGTCTTCTATTTTGAAGACATGGATGTTGCATAAAATTTTGGCATGCCTAAAATTAATGAAGACATAGATATTGTATAAAACATAGATTACATGATGATTGATTGATAACATACTTGTATGTTTCATTGGTGTGGATCTTCCCGATAATTCCAAGCATGAACAATAGAATGGAAGTAATTTTCAGCATTTTTTCGTTCAAAATCATTTTTCCAATCAAGGTTATCCATATTTGGTGCTCCGTCTAACCATATGAATCCATGCACATGTGGTGAACGTCTATGTTGCCATTCATATCTAGACTAGTAATCTTTTACTTTCATTCCTTTTGGCAGTATCTCCTTTCAAAAAATTGAATGTTGTAAGTGCATATGATGTGCCACTCTACGAGGATAATCAATAATATTCTTTCTTCACCAATTTTGGGCTTCTCTTAGAACTCTCAGTGGGGTTCTTGGCATCAGAGCATGTGGATCAGGCCAATACATGTTAGTTGTGCTCAATGTGAAGAAAATGGTAGGTGATCCAATTTGATGCAACATGTCCATTAATTCACCACAACATTTTATAGCTCTTTATGTCAATTATGATTAGTTATTTTACATCTTCATTAAGTACAAATTGTATAATAATACGTAAACTAGACAATTAATTTTTATTTAAGTTTGTGAAAATATTGGATATTCTTTTCTCAAATTCCCTCGCAATTATTGGTTCATGCCTAAGTAATAACTCCTCTTCCTTATGTTGGAACAACCTTGAAGTTGTAGAAATAAAAGTGAACAATATAATCCACTTTTCCAAATTTCACTTATTGACATATACATGTATTGGAGTAACGAATACTCAACATTCAGAAATAATTTTACATATCACAACCACAATGAAACTAGACTATAATATACACAACAATATTAAGCCAACATTAACACAAAATCTGTGTATATATTTCTCATATCTCAACATATACAATCTGCCAATATTACAATAGGAAGTCTTAGGTAGGGTTTTTTTAAGGGCCCATAGAAGGAATCCCTTTGTAAAATTTTGGCGAATATTAAAAAGTACATTTCAAAATCATGGCAAACTGAAGGGAAAGCCATTTCATCGTAAAGGCGAACCCTAGGCATCACCTAACCACAATGTTTAGACACCTTTTTTAAAGTATAATTCCTATTGTCTAGAGGCTACATATACTGATCAAAGTATACAAACTACTTGGCACTGTCTAAACCTTGTAGTCATTATTGAGAACCTGTAGTCAACATCTAAAGCCTATAGTAACTATCTACAACTTGTAGTCATCATTTAGAGCTTATAATCATCATATAGAGATTTTATTCACAGTCTAGAGCATGTAGTCACCGTATGTAGCTTGTATTCGATCGCCTAGAGCCTATAGTCTCTGTCTAGAGCTTGTAGTCAGCCATCTAGAGCGTGTAGTCTCTAAAACTAACTTCAAATGAGCATAACTTTTGCATACAAATTCAGATCAAGATGATTATTTTTTAAAACTTGTCTAATTTTTAGAAAGGAATCTAAATACACAATAAATTTTAGGATGAAATATATTGATAATGACCTTTTTTTTTTTTTTTTAAAATGAGCATCTAGAGCATGCAGTCTAACGTCCAAAGCATGTAGTCTGGTGTCTAGAGCGTGTAGTCTAGCTAGGCCTCTAGACTATATAGTTGGGCATCTAAACTGTGTAGTTTGACATCTAGACTTTATAGCTAGATGTCTAGAGTGTGTTGTTTGGCATTTAGATTAGGTAGTCTAGCCTTTAGATTATGTAGCTAGGTGTTTAGAGCATATAGTCTGGCATCTAGACCATGTAGTCAGGCATCTAAAGTATGTAGTCTAACATCTAGATTGTGTATCTAGGCATCTAAAGCATGTCTGCAAGCTATGATTGAGCATCTATAGGAAATAGTTGAGCATCTAGAGCATGTAGTCCAGCATCTAGACTGTGTAACTAGGCATCTAGAGTGTGTAATCTAGTGTCTATACTATGTAGTTAAGCATCTAGGGTATGTACATAGACTGTAGTTGAGCATCCATAGGAAAAACCAAACATCTATATAAAATAATCTATATCTTGGCATCTAATGAATGTAGATGGGAGTCCACAGGTTATAGACGAACCTCCACAGGCTATAATCAAATCTTGATCATCTACAAAATATATTTAGGTGGTTGTTATATAAATCAGATAGGTGGTAGTAATATATTATATATAATATATATTGGTGAAATAGGGTAGAATGTTCTTCAATCTCATGCTGATTTATACTCATAATTATGGAATTAGTTATAAATGGTAGGTGAGCCGACCTATAAATCTAATTTACAACCCAAAATTTTAAGTGACTCAGTGCTTTTTACTGGTCCCCAAAAATTGCCAAATCTAAATTTAGGAAAATGAAATATTCATGAATTAACGAAGATTCAACATTGAAAAAACCTCATCTTAGGCATAAATAATTGGAAAAGTTTTTTTCACAACAACCAATTATTTTTTGTGAGTAAACTATTAGTTAGAGTGAGTGACTAAATATGCATTCACACAAATTATTCATCCATATAAAAAATTGTCATTCAAAAACACTTAACAACCTCTCTAGAATAGTGTGAACCTAGATAAAACTAAGCATGAACTATCTAAATACCACTAATAGCCTAGTTTGAACACACCAACACCCTCCCTTAAGTGTAAAATTAGGGAGAGATAAAAGAGAAAAATAAATAGTTAGATCTTCGGATATGGGTCCCAAAAATTAAGCCCAATCAGGTACTTATGTACAATGAAATGTAATTGGAAAAAATGAATCATTATAATGTTTCTAAAAAAACAATATAAAAACAAAAGAGGAGCTGCAATATTCTACAAGGCATCACAATAATCAATACAATACAATACTCAAATATAATGCTAAAGAAGGTGAAAAACTTATAAATAATACATGAGTGGTCCAGATCCACAACATGATCATCAAAGAAGATATACCAATATTGTATGCACCATAATATTTTCATACAAGGAGATTGTCAATCTATCAAATAAGTTATCGAAAAGTACAACATAGTTCACCAAATTAAATGCAAACAACTACTTGAAGTAGATGTTGGTAATTCCTAAGGGATTATAAAGGAACACACCTTCTAAATAATTAGTATGTGCACACTCACACCTCTCCCCTCTCCCCTCCCCCTCCCCGTATGCCCAAAAACTATAATAATTAGAAAGGCAAGAAAATCTCAATCATCAAAGTAAATGAGATAACTAAGGATATCTTGAGACACAAAGTTTTGAGTAATTCTTTTGTATTCCTTGCTTGAAAATAAAATACAAATTTTATGTCTTATTTCTTTCTACAAAATTTTATTTTATTTTTCTCAAAAGTCATGAACAATGGCTTCATAACATATATTTAAAGCACATGAGGAGGGTGGTTATAAAATCCATTTTTTCTATCATTTTACAAAGTTACTTTTACAAGTAGGGAAATTTTTAATATGAATGCAATTTTTATAAAACAAAGTGAAAATTATAAAATACAAATCCTCAAAAGACATGGGAAAGTAACTTTGACAAAAAGTAGTTTTCAAAAAATGTAGTTTAAGCTTTCTATTCTTCCATAGTTTTCTCACTAGGATCTACATTATCAATGACTTCAACTACTTTTTGTTTTGCCTTTTGTTAGATTTTTCAATAATCATCAAGATTTTTTAAAACTTCTTTGACTCTATCTTCATCTTGTCCTTCAAAATGCATATAATTGATTTTACTTCCAATATGTGCATCTAACATCTAAGAGGGGATACGACAAAGTTTCTTAAGATCTTTTTCAAATTTATTACTATTTGATGAATTTTTGAATTGAATCAAAATTGAAAATTGATATCAAAGTTGAATCATTTTTGACCAACCATTTAAATTCATCTTTTATGGCCTAAGTTGAAAATATAAGTGCATTGATATCATAAAAAGTATATGGAAGCTTTTTAATCATTTCATGTATACTACTGCATGCTTCCAATCCTTATATTCATGCATTTTTATATTTTTTAAATTTTTATTCCAATATACGAATCATGAATTTATCATCACCCACCAATTATATTTGATCATCTTGATCTTTTTCTTCAAGTATTCCTTCTGAAACAAAGATATCCAAATTTAGCTGTGACAAAGCTTCCAATTTAGGCAAGCATTGTTTTGATCCATTTGTTTATTTTTCATAATTTCTCTCTACTCTTTTTTTTGCTTCAATATTTGACTAAATTATTATATAAATAGGAATAAAAAAATCAATTGATTGGGCCCCTTGAGAAATTAATTTATTAGACCACTATTTTGTATTCTTCTCGATATGTCCTATCTTTGTAACCACTTCTAATGTATCTTTATCCATTAATTATAGAGAAGGATCATCCCAAGAGGAGGATTAAATAGGGTCAATTAATTATTGAACAATAACACTAAGTTGATCAACCCTTTCTCTAAGTTGTTAATTGGTTACTTGATTTTTATCAAATTTCTAAAGAGGAGTGTCAATTTATATTTATCCCTTCTCCTTCACCCCTTCCCAATTAGCTTTTCCCAGTTTTACCTTGGAGATTTGATAATATTGTGAGTTGACTTATTCTTTGGATTTTTCAAATAGAGGAATTGCTATTTCAACATATCTCTCTCATTGATCATCTGTTATATTTTGTAAAATTGTTTTAGGTTTATTTGCCAAATTGGAGGTGTTTGTAGGAATGGAAAGTGCATTCAAATTTAATTATTATGATTGAACATATTTCTTCCTCTTATTAACTATTATTTTAACCATTCAATAAATTATGTACATGAAACCCATTGTGGAGAGGCCTACTTTGTTTGAACTTGTGTATTAGTATCATGGGCAGGAGTAACTACAACCTCTATTAAAGGAGTTGTAACAATATCTTTTTATTTTTTTTAGTTATACTACTTTGACTGCTGTGAGATGGAAATTTTGATTAATGGATTGCAAATCATGCAATTAACCAAAATCTACTCCAAACATCAATCCACCATTAAAATTTAAAGAAAATAGGATTATAATACAAATAAATGAAACACTAATAGTAGCATTATAACCTAAAGCTAGATGCTCCAAATTAGATTAAAAAAATTAAGGATCAAATGCTTATGGATTGCTTAAAGACTTAGACTTTCTTAGACAACATGATATTATCTTGATTCAAAACATGGATTAGTTGATTACTTGATAAAGAGGACTAATGGATTTGATCATAAGATTGGCATGGAAGCTCTAGATTTCGTAGTTTCTCTCTCTTGTTTGGAATGGAGGGAAGCATGGATTTAAATAGGGAATGAAGGGAGATTTTCCAATGAATTAAAAATTCATTGGAAGGCTCTAGAGAATAAAACTCTAGAGAGGAAGGAGGGAATTCTAGGGAATTTAAAATTTTGTAAAATTATCTAGAGAGAGAACTCTCTAGAGAAGGAAAAGGGTGGTGGAGAGTTCTATATTCCATTAGGTAATATAAAGATGATTAGGGGAAGATTAAATTAAATTATAAATGTTAGATGAGGAGTATGGGATAGTCTTGTAGGAAAACCTAGGAGTAGGTAGGTAGGTGGGTTGTGAATTTAAAATTCACAATATAATAGATAAGTGGGATTAAGATATAAGTGGGATTAATTAGATTAATTAATGAAGAAATGGGAAGGGTAAGGTTAGTATGATGAAGAATAATGAAGGGGGATGTTAAATGATAAGCATGATTAGTTAAATAAATTAGATGATGTTAGATGAGATTGGTGTCAAAATTAGTATCGACTAATAGTAATATTAGTGATGAGGGATGAGGTGAGAAAATTCAGGTGCATACATTTTGCCCCTCTTTGAAAGGGCATTACAATTGAATGAAGCAGAAGGAGTAATGATCTTTCAAAGAAGAAAGACACTCATAGATAAATGTTAGTAAATTATATTAGTGGACACATGATGATGCCCCCTTGAAGGGATATGTAGGGAGGAAGGAGGCAGATGGCCACTTGAAAAAGGAAATGAGGGGTGAGATGTGAAAAGAGATAAGGGGTTGGCATGCTAGATGGGGGATTGATATGAGTAGTGAGCTACAAATTAATGATTCCCATAGTAAATACATATGCACAAGGAGTGGAATTATAATGTCATAATTATTGACACATCCCAAGGGGGAATCAACTGTAACATGATGATAATAATACAAAAGGTTGCAAGCTTTAGATGTATCCCAGGTAAGGACACATGTCAGGGAGAGATGTAGACCAAGATGATTGATAGATAAGGCCATAAGCTTTTGACATATCTTAAGTAAGGATACATGTAAGGGAGATTTGTAGGCCAGGATAAGAAGATAAATTTACTAATTATGATGATGTAGATCAAAACATTAGTCTAGTGAAGATGATGAAGAAGATGAGAGAGAAGAAATAATACGATCAAGTGACCAGAGGAAGAAGGGGAAGAATTAGACTACAATGCAATCAAATCAATAAGCTAAAATGTGATTAATAATGATGATTCCCTTAGTAAATACACATGCAAGGGATTGAGAGATGATAATAATTTTATGGTCCTAGTCATGCCCCAATTGAAGGAGAAAACCATAAACTTTAAAGATGAATTGACCTATTAGTGATAATGGATGACTGATGGAAGACAATATGGATGTTGTGATTTATTGAGCCCAATCGACAAGTATGAGAAACTGATGAAGATATTAAGGAGATGATTGTGAGGATGGTGATTGATCAATAGACCAATCGATTAATGATTGATATTATTGCTCAAAGATTTGGCTGATGCAAGACTTGGGGATGATGAAGGAAAAGATATATGTGATGAAAAATGATGGGGAAAGAGGTGAGAGTGGCTGAGTTAAACTTAGACATGTTATGTGACTAAGCGCTACCTACATAGTCTAAAAAAACCTTAGGCAAATGCAATTCAAACTAGATGATGGATGACAAGATAAAATAGAGAAGGAGGATGACAATGATTGTTAGACATGTTAGTTTTTATATTAGGGATGATTTGTCTTAGATGTTAGACACGAAGATAGAAAACTAGAATAAATCATGGGAGATGAGATGTTAGATATTGATGACATGTGGTTGGGTTAGATGATTAGAATTATATGATCAAATTATGATGGATGAATATAATTAGGTAGGTGATAGAGGATAGGAGAAATGATGAGTGTAGTCCATTGTCAAAGCATCATTTTTGTAATAAGGCTCATCATGGTCTAAGCAATCCAATGTTAAATGTATCTCTAGGTAGTATGCCCCATGATATAAGTATGACCAAGAGGAAATTGTGCCAAAGTGAATGATTATAAAGGGGTAAATGATGAACTCTGCATAGGGCACCCAAAAAAATTATTATAGCTTTTTTGGATCCATCATAGCATCCTCATTCATTGTACCCTTGATAAAAGAGACATGATGCAATACTAATTAGAAAAATAATAAAATAAGATAAACATAGAAAATAAAACAAACATATGCATATATATATGTGTGTGTGTGTGTGTGTGTGTGTAGGATTAAAAATATACAAATAAGTCAAATAATAAAGAGTAGATGACTATCAAACATAAGTATCTACATGCAGTGTTATTGTGTCTTGTCTAATTACCTAGATGAGATTTGATGGGATGAGTGATCAGGGGATGAGTTGGATGATATTAGTAATGATGATCATGATGTGAATGTGGATTAAGGATATGGATTTGGATGGAGGTATGGAGTTGGATTAGACTAGTGACTTGGATTAGGATAAGGTTATGGATAAGGACTTAGATTATAGGATTAGGATATAGGATAAGACAAGATGACAAAATAATAAGACCACTAGTACATAAGACAAGGAAAGATGATAATTTATGTTAAAACAAATAAGACATAAGTTATGATGACTGGGATATTGAGGAAATATGATAAAATGACTAATATGTTTTGGGGATTTTGTGGATTTTAAAAATTTTAGGGTTTTTTAGAATATTTCAATATTTAGGTATTTTTGAGAATATGCATGTACACTATACAAATGGGGTTACTAGCAAAGGGAATAAAAAGCCTAGAAACCAAGATAAGGATGGATTGAATAATGGATGGTATGAAAGAAGAATGAGGGTAATGTTAAAAATGGGATGAGTACAAAGGAAGGATGGACTAAGGATCACCAACGACCACATCATAAAGGAACCAAATATCTAGTTACTTGAGTGTCCATTAGAGGATATGCCAAGATGATTCCATAATATTTACCAAGACATCTTTCATGTCCTTATGAAGGTCAAATCAGGAAGGAATGATAGACCAGATTGGGATAAGGGATAAATGGACATGATAGACAAACATGTTTGGACTATGACATGGATGGGGTTGACAAGGAACATGGGATATGACTGTAGAGATGAAGTGGATATTTCCCTCAAGTTTTGGGGTACTTACAAACAAAAAAATATTTTACCATGACACCAAAAACTTGTTTTCATCATGGTACTTGTCTAAGGTGCCAAAATAATGGTTTTCACTATTGGACGAATGATTTTTTTTGGACTTTTGGCATCTCAATTTATTAGATATGGGTGCAAGATGAAGGAATGCAAACACTTTATTGATATTTAACCAATACATATTTTGGATATATGTGATACTAAGACCATGTTGTCTATGTTAAATGTATTAATGTCCTTGTGACTATTTTTGACTCTTGATTGAGACCCCTCCATATATTTAGACTAGGTGTCTTCATCACCCTTAAAAGAGATAATGTTGCACAAGTTTATGAGGTGTGGAATGGATGGATTTAGGGTTTGGATTTGATGGTGGAGTATAAGGCTTGATTTTATGGTATGATCATGATAAGGAGGTGTGATGGGTGATTGGGTAGTGAGACTAGTAGTTAGACACACCGTTAGACATGTTGGACATTCCATGTTTGATTGGTGCCATATGACAAAAGACTTTAAGAGATCTAAGACACTTTGACTTTGTTGTAATTCTTTGAAGTATTATCAACCATATTGATAGTGCTTTTGACAAGGATTTGATATTTATACTTGATTATATTTTGATTGTCCCTTGGTGCCTAACATTGGGATTCACCATAGGAGTTTGATAGATGACACTTATTTTGACTTTGATGGTCCCTTAGCACCTTAAATAGGGTTTCACTAGGGGAAGACAATTTTTAACTAGGTCGATGATTTGAATTTTCTTGATTTTGATTTGTTGGATCAAAGGTGATTTGATCATGTATGACTTTTCAAATATGGTATGTGATATTTGTATTTATGGCACATATTATGTTGTTCGAGGAAGGGTCCAATAATGTATTCTTTTATTCATCCCTATGGAGGTTGGTAATTAAATGATCATTGATAGGAAGAAATGGGTCTATAATGGATGAAGGTGGGGGATATGGTATGAAGAGTTTAATGAGTGGTGGTGGGGTAACATAGTCCTCATAGAGGTTCATAGGAGACCTTGTTTCAACATCAGAGAAAATTTCCTCAAGATAAACAAAAAGATCACTATGACTATCTATAGGATGTGCCTCCAATATGGGATTAGATCTAATCTTATAGTTTTTAATTGATAAGGTGTATAATAACTCTGTTATGACTTCATCATCCTAATTGGGATTAAAATATATGCCTTGTGATGGGTTGACATCTGTATTAGAGGTATATTAAAAAAGATAGGCATATTAACCATCTATAACATTAAGTAAGGATGATGATTCTGACAAAGAATATGATTTGGATATTAATGTTTGACATGACCTTGATGCAAATGAGACTTGTTTTTAATTCAATGTTAAATTTTATGAGGGTGTAGGTGACATTGATGGGGCAATGCTAATAATAGATAATTCTTTATCCACAAATAACCTCTCTAAATGGGGTCTTTGATGTGATGATGGGGATATAATGAATTCAACAAAGATAGGCCCATGGAAGGACTCATGAGAGAAGGGAGGACTAGGTTTATGGGAAATAGACTCATCATCAATGGAATATTTGTCAAATATAGGTGGACCATGGAGCATGGAATTAGTATCTTAATCTTGGCTTGGAAAGGGAAGAGCTCTATCATGATTGAGAATAAAATGTTGGCATACCTCTTCTTAATCACCCCCAGGTGTAGATTCATATTATTCACTTTCAATTTCAAGGTCACCATAGTCAGTGAGGTCTTAGACATAGTATTGGAAGGTGTGGGATTTATTAATGGTATGCACCATGTTCAATGATATATATAGTAGTGTTTGGCATTATACCAAGAGGGCTTAGGCTTGGTAGGATCAAGATGTTGTATGAGTGGATAGACCATCATTTATTTGGAAATAAGTTTATGAAAGAGGGATTTTAAGGATATAGGAAGATGAGTATAGGTCCTTTCTTCACTTTGTGACTTGGATGTGGAAGCATTAGACTTTAGATCAGATGAGTATTGATCTAACTAGGTGGGTAGACTCATAGTAGATGAAGTAGCCTAGATTAGATTACCTTAACTAATAAAAGAAGGGTTAGATGACTGGATATGATTAGTAGAAAAAGAGATTAATTTTGATAGGTTAGGATGGGGGATAGGATTAGACTAAGGGGGATGAATTGGATGACTATTGACTATGAGGTTAATAGAATAAAAGCCTTTGGGAAGTGGGGTACCCATTTTGAAGAGTTGTAAAAGAAACACCTCTTTTTTGGAAAATATATATTTTTTGAATAGGGAAACTTCCTCACTAATATACTATGGAATGTTATGACCAAGTTTGTGAGGAGTGGATGGATGGTTTGAATGGGATTGGGTAGTATGGAGGTTAGGAGTATACTAACATGGATGGGTGTGGACTGGAGGTAATGTTAGGTGGATGAGGTCTAAATTGGTAGGATGTGGAGTGATCATATCAAGGATGTGGGAAAGGAGTATATCCCTATTGGAAAAGATAGCTTTCCCAATTAGGGTGTCATTAAATTTATTTTGAAATCCATAGATCAAGATGGGAGAAAGTATGGATGATGTGGTTCATCGACCTCAATCAATAGGTATAGGGGATTGAATAGAAATATTGAGGGATGAAGATGGGATGTGTGGAAAATTTTTGGACAAAGGCTTGCCTTAGTTTGATTGGATGTTTTGACATGATGTGATGTTCAATAGGGTAAGACAAGATCAAGTAAACCAAATTAGGACTTGAGCTAGACTTCAATGATTTTAAATGGATATAATTAGGTGAAATATGACAAGCTCTAATATTTGATAAGGGGATAAAATATCCTAAAAGATGTGATTTTGACTAAGAACATGACTAGATTAAGACTATCTCAAGGCCAAGATGATTCAACTTAACCTAAGATGACTTGATCGATAAGACAAAAGGATTTATAGGATTGGATTATGTGTATAAATAAAACTTGATTCGACACAAGCAAGCTAATATTAAGTACCCTGATGTAGAAATATTTGTTTGCCAATTTAGGTAAAGATGAACATATCACTACAAACTTGATAGGATGACTAGTAGTGACAAGGATGACAAAATAAGGATGGGTTAGACTATGACTAGGATTAGGTTGTATAGGCAAGGAATATGGTGATGGACAAGGTGATTAGGATAGACAAGGTCAAGATGAGTGGAGTGATTATGATAAGGTGATGTTATGCCCTTAACTTATAGTGTGTCTAGGGATATGTGTGGTCGACTTGTGGCTTACAAATATTCATATTAGCTTATTGTATTTTTTAATGTTCTTAGTATGGTTGGCCTATGGAATAACCATGGCTAATTAGAGTATATATAGGAGGTAGTGGTTAGTATTTGATCATCATATTGTGAATTCAATTCTTATTAAATTATTGTGGAGGTTGCCCCCTTGAAGTGGCTTAGTCATAATATTCAAGTATTATACTCTTTTGTCATTTTTGTTGTGGATCTGCTTATTCTGCTCTTAATTATAGCATATATAATTCTATTATTGTGAATCATCTAAGCAATTTCCTTACAAGTAGTATTAAAGCATCAATTTGGGTAAGTTTTTACAGTACATTTTTTTAGATCTACCATCTTAAGCACTAGAAGGTCAAAAAAACATAACTTCTGATCGTGGAGGATTTGATTTTTTTCATCACCACTGTTTTATTCACGAGTTTTTTAACAAAAAAGAAAAAACATTTTTTCTAGTTAAAATAAAGTCTAGATTTTTTTTTTACCTTGTATAAGTTAGTAGTCATTGGATTCATCCTATGAGATGATCGCAACAGTGTATTCTACTAGTATACTTTTTTAGGTTGAAAATTTTTCACCCTTATGCACAATAGCAATAGTTGGATTCTTCTCGATGAGATGATCACAATAGTGTATTCCATCAGTACATTTTTTTAGGGATAAAACCCTCCTAGGGTTTATGCATGGTGGGTCCAAACACTCATAGATGTGGGAAAGGACAAGAAACTCTAAAAACTCCTCATAAGGATGACATGGATCTAAAACTTATGATCCATCTATTTCAAAGGTAGTTCAACAACTTAAGTCAGAGTTATAAGGCATGGTGAAAAAATGATTTTGATACAGTTTAAGGGGGCATTACAAGTTTGAGAGGTGACTTGGATAGCGTGAAGTATCAATTACAACAAATATCTAGGCAATTGGATAACTTGTTAGCTTAGCCACTACAAAATAATCCTCTACCACTTCAGTTTGGTTCTCATACACCACACAATACCAATACCAATTTTGGCACTAAGCCAATGTTGCCAAAAGTGGACCTATGCAATTTTGATGGTAATGCTCCACTCACTTGGCTCACTGAAATTAAAAATTTATTTGATCTACATCAAACTCCATGTTTGCTAAAATTAGTCATGGCCTCTCTCTATCTAGAACTTGAGCCATTCATTTGGTATCATTGGTTGTCTGATCAAAATAAAAAAAAGGGTATCTTAGTTTCATAGTTGATATTTTCTAAGGAGTTACAACTCCACTATCACAACAATGTCTCTAAAAATTATTTCAACCAGCTAACCAAGTTATGCCAAACTCATACTATCAAGGACTACGATCATCAATTTTAGAATCTCTCCTTACAGGTGGTGAACATCACTGTAGAAATCTAACTAACCTATTTTTG
This sequence comes from Torreya grandis, assembly GCA_037957365.1. Taxonomy (NCBI): domain Eukaryota; kingdom Viridiplantae; phylum Streptophyta; class Pinopsida; order Cupressales; family Taxaceae; genus Torreya; species Torreya grandis. The sequence continues at coordinate 454,629 of JARHVA010006017.1, forward strand.
GGTGGCCTCAAAGATAACATCCAATTGGAGGATCACTTGTTTCATCGTAGTATTGTAATTGAGGACATACCAAAGGAAAGTAAAGTTGAGAAAATAGAGTTGATCAAACAAAAACCTTTCACTAATGTTTGTGAATGCACCTTTCCAACACCATCATTTCATCAGCCTACCATATTGACACCTCAACAAGTAGAATAAAAGCATTTAAATTTTTTGCATTTTGGATGTGATAACAAATGGATTAAAGTGTATTTATTTGCTAAAAAAGGTTATTTTACATTGATGGTGCCAATGATGAGTAAGAAGATGAGGAGGATTCAAGGGAAGGGTTAGAAGAACTTAAGGATGAATTTGAAGATTATCAACCTACTATTTCTTTTTATGCACTTTCTAACATTAGTACTCCTCAAAATCTTAAGGTGGTGAGGTTTTAAAGAAATAGAAGGTGACTATGTTAATTGACTCTAGGAGTATGCATAACTTCATCAATATTAAGTTGGTTACTCATTTGAATTATTTCATTTACCCATCTCCAAACTTTTAGGTCATGATTGTAGATGATGGTGAAGTCAACTTTTCTAGAAAATGTCATAATATTAAGCTTATTATGGGAGACTATTTGTTAGATTCCCCTATGTTTTTTTCCCATGGGAGGAGATGGTATTGTTTTGGGAGTCAAATGAATCACCATTTTGGGCATTATTGAGATGAATTTCCAAGAATTATTCATGAGGTTCCATTTATAATGAAGGACTTTTGAACTACATAGATTACAAGCCAAATTCCCATAACTAGTTAGTTCCCACTAGATGATGAAGATTCTCAGAAAAGGTGTAGAAGGTTTTATGGCACGCTTATTGTCCATGGAGGTTTAACCAACCAAGGAGCCTACAAATCTTAATTTGAAAAAGGAGTTGGATGAACATTATGTTATTTTTGGTGACATGCCAAAAGGATTTCCTCTAATTCATGCACACAATCATGACATTAGACTCATTCTAGGAAGTACACCACCCAATATCAAACACTATAGGTATCTCTATTCCCAAAAGAGTGAAATTAAAAATATGGTATAAGAGATGTTGGAGGTAGGAGTCATTCGACATAGTCAAAGTGAATATTCATTCCTAGTGGTCATGGTATAAAAGAAGGATGATAGTTGGTGGATGTGCCCAAACTATAAAAAACTCATCAAATACACCATCAAAGATAAGTTTACTATTCTAGTAATTGATGATTTGTTAGATGAATTGCATGGTGCTATTTATTTTACCAAGTTAGATCTTCACTCTAGATATCATCAGATTCACATCCATAATGAGGACATACCTAAAACAACTTTTGGAACTCATGAAGGCCATTATGAATTTATGGTCATGCCTTTTGGCCTCACAAATACACCATTTGCATTTTAGAGTTTGATGAATATTATTTTTAAGCCATTTTAAAAAAAGTTTGTATTAGTGTTTTTTGATGATATCCTCATCTCTAACAAAAATTAGGAAGACCATTTACATCATATGAAATAGGTGCTTTCAGTTCTAGAACAACATAGATTTATGCCAAACCTTCCAAATGTGCATTTAGTGTCCAAGAGGTGGAGTACTTGGGTCATATTGTTTCACATCAAGGAGTGAAAGTTGATCCTAAGAAAATCCAAGCAATGTTGGGTGGTAGGTTCCCAAGACCCTTAAGAACCTTTGTGGATTTCTAGGGATAACTAGTTACTATCACAAGTTTATCAAAAATTATGGTAACATTGTAGCCCCAATAACCTCTTTGCTAATGAAATACTCATTCCAGTGGATTGATTCAACTACCAAGGCATTTAAATAGTTAAAAATGGTTATGTGCACAACTCCAGTTTTAGCTATTCCTAATTTTTCAAAAACTTTTATTATGGAGTGTGACACATCAGGATATGGCATAGGGGTTGTACTCATGCCAAAAGGTAAACCACTAACATTTTAAAGTCACCAACTTAAGGGAAAAATTAGGTTCAAACTAATATATGAGAAAGAGGTGATGGTTATTCTATATGTAATGAATCAATGGAGACCGTATCTGATGGGTCATCACTTTTAGGTAAAGATTGATCATGATAGCCTTAAATATTTTTTGGAACAATGCTTGTCATCTAAAGAACAACAAAAATGGGTGACTAAAATGTTAGGCTATGATTTTGAGATAGTGTATAAGAAAGGAAAAGATAATGTGGTGGTAGATGCCTTCTCTCAGTGGGATGAATTAGTTGAGGCATCATTATGTGCCATGACCATGTGGCAAGTAGATTGGCTAGAGGAAGTGAGATTAGAATAGAAGAATGATAGTGATACCAAGGATTTGATTCAAAATCTTCAGTAGGGTTCTAATGAATATGAACAATTTACATGGAAGGGGAACACATTATGATATAAATATAGATTATACCTTTGTAAGCATTCTCTCCTCAAACATAAAATTCTTTAGGAACTTCATGCCTCTCCACTTGGAAGGACACTCAAGATTTTTGAAAACATATCATAAAATTAAGAAAGATTTATATTGGGAAGGACTCAAAGGGGATGTTCAAAAATATGTGGCTGAATATATGGTATGCCAACAAAATAAAGGTGAAACCATTAAAACTCCAAGTCTTTTTCAATCTTTATCCATCCCTAACTAGCGTTGGGAAGAGGTTTCCGTGGATTTCATTATAGGGTTACCAAGGTCCAAGGATAAATTTTTTATCATGGTAGTTGTGGATCGACTCACCAAGTATGCTCATTTTTTATTACTATCACAACCATTTGTTACTAGTACTAGCTTCTACTTTTCTCAATATAGTTCAAAAATTACATGACACTCCAAAGATCATTATAAGTGACCATGATCCCATATTTACTAGTAATTTTTGGATAAATTATTTGTATGTTTAGGTACCCAATTGGCTCTTAACTCATCTTATCATCCTAAATTTGAAAGACAAATAGAGGTAGTCAATAAATGTCTCAAAAAGGAAATTCATTGTTTTGTTTCTGACAAATAGAATAAAAGGGTTCATTGGCTGCCACTTGTTGAATGGTGGTATAACACTACTTTTCACACTTCTTCCAAGATTTCTCCCTTTGTGGCATTATATGGGTATCACCCCCATCCATAAATTCAATTTTGATAGTGCATCCTAAGGTTTGAGTTGTTGAGGAACATATTCACCATCAACAGGAGGCATTAGTCAATTTGCAAGAGAATTTAGCAATGGCACAAAATTGAATGAAGTAACAAGTAGATAAACACCATAGTGAGCAAAATTTTGACATAAGTGATTGGGTATTTATGCATTTAAAACCATATAAGTAGATGTATCTAATCAACCAAAAAAGGATAAGAAGATATCACCTAAGTATTATGTCCCTTACCAGACCTTGTAGAAAATTGGTAGTGTGGATTACAAGTTAGAGTTACCCCCAACCACTTGCATACATCCAATATTCCGTGTATCTTTCTTAATAAAAGTGATTGGACATAGAATTTACACTTAGATTGCGTCACCTAAATTAGTTGAATAAGGCAGAGTCATTCTAGAGCCTGAGAAGATCTTTTACATGCACACTAAACAACTATAGACCAGAGCTATTAAGTAGTATTTGATCAAATGGAAGAAATTTCATTCTAAACATGCAACATGGGAGGTTAAAGCATTCCTATAAAATTATCTTGGTTTGATTCAACATTGAGGACAATTTTGTTTCAAAGGGGATGGGCATGCTATGCCCTTAACCTATAGTGCATCTAGGGATATGTGTGGCTGACTTGTGGCTTAGACATCTTCATATTAGATTATTGTATTTCTTGATGTTCTTAGTATGGTTGGCCTATGGAATAATCATGACTAAGTAGAGTATATTTAGGAGGTAGTGGTTAGTCTTTGCTCATCATATTATGAATTCTGTTCTTATTGCATTATTTTGGAGGTTTCTGTTAGGTTGTGGAGCTAAAAGCTTCACCAAGATGCAAACAGGAGGAGTTACGGAGGTTGTAGGGGTTACAGAGAGTTGCAGGGCAACCGACGTCACTCTGATCAACTAACGTCGGTCAGATAGCAGTGGAGAAGCAACCAACGTCGGTCACCAGTCGGCCGACATCGATCAGGGAGGAGCCGACATCGGTAGCTTGTGCCTGAACATGCAGTTTGCATGTTGATTCTGGAGAGTCTATTTTTGGACTATTAGTTTACATGTTAAAGGCTAGTCATAGTCTTGAGTTGCGTGTCTAATTATTGTAATTAAGATAGTCTAATTATTATAAGCATGAGATCTATATATAGACTCATGGGCTGTATTGTAAATCTAGTGCTAGAGAGTAAGAGAGCAAATAAGCTCCTTTTGAGAGAAGAGAGCAATGGTGTGTTCCTCTTAGTGCTATAGTACCAAGTGTGGGTGCTAGTTTGGAGAATTAGAAGGGTTCTTCATATATGTATGATCTTGGTCAGCAGGTGTGCATGGCTTCTTTTGGAGATCTACAATGGTGAGTAAGGTCTAGTGATTTTCAGGTAGCAGCAGAGAGTAGGTGATCTACTTGGAGTACGGTTGTGTACTTGGTGTACTGACAGCGTTGTTTCTAACTGGTGGAGGGGAACATCAATTCTGTATTGGAGTTGATTGTTGGGACCGAGAGAGAGGGAAGAAGGTCTTGAGGTGTGGCGAGCCTTTGAGGTGGAAGAAGAAGTGGCATCTTCTTTATTGTATTTTCTTCTGAGTGATTATTAATATAATTGTGTATTGTCTCTCATATTCCTCTATTGTTTCATATTTCGAGTTACTTATTCATTCTGGTTAAATTCCATGTTTAGTTGCTAATACAAGAAGTAATCATATATGTGCTCTAATTAGTGGAGCAAGATCCTGACAAGTGGTATCAGAGCCTGGTTGTAGGTTCAAGAGCTGATACCAACAAGTGGTATCAGAGCTTTTGGTTGGGTTGACTAACAAGTGGTTCAGATTTGGTAGTGTTTTTGATTAGAGGTCACTCACAGGGGTTTCAAATTGAGTGGGAGTATAACAATGGTAGAAGAAAGTAAGCTATGAATGGAGAAACTGAATAGCACGAATGGTCTAATTGATGGAAAGAAAGATCAGGTAAAGGGAGATTGTTGGTCGGTAGAATATCAGCGTGTAGAAGCAGATGTTGTAGGTGATGTTGCACAGGTTGCTCTGGATAAAGTAGAATCTTTGTTTACAAATTCTTTTGCCTCTTTCTATGCAACCCGAAATAGAGCATCTTTTTATAGGTATGTCTTTGGAGACTTTGGAGAGATTTATTTAGGGGTTGGTGAGCCTTGTCAGATTATTGATGAAGGGGAAGTGAAGTTGAAAATGCAGATGAATGACACACAGGTGTTGAAGGAGGTCATGCAAGTACCAGTCTTGGAGATGAGTCTAATTTATTCAATAAAGTTGGGTGATGGGAGATGCACTGTAACTCTCACAGTGGATGCACTTGAATTAGATGGTGGTAAGAAAGTAGGTATCCTTTATCTATCTACTTATATTACTGATTCACCTTCTGTTGCAGAGATGTGGCTTTGTAGGCTTGGTCACATATGTAGGAGGGGAATGCATGTTCTTAAGCAGAAGACAGATGTTTTGATAAACTTAAGAACTAGAAGGCCTTGGTGTTCATGGAGGAGATGACGGAAAGAGATCAACTGAGGGGACTGAATTATTCTGAGTAGGGCTGTGTTGATTTGAATAGGGTTTTGACCCAAAAGGAGCTCATGGGTAAAAAGTTATCACTCACAGGCAAACACAGGTACTGGCATCGGTCAGACAGTAACCGACATCGATAATAAGAAGATCGACATCAGTCAGGAAGGAATCGACGTTGGTAGAAGGGATATCAGCATCGGCTGGGGAAATGACGTCGGTAGTCAGGGTCAGTGCAGGGGAACTGACATCGATCGAATGCAGACTAGGAGATAGTCGAGATCGGTCACTGAAACGGATGGTGGGCAGACAACAAGCTGTCAAAAGGTCTCAAACGCTCACATGGAGGATTGAAAGGGTAAGTGAACCTCATATTTGTTGTTCACCTTCTTTATATTGCTTATTGATGGTCAAGAACTAAGAAGATGTGAAGAGGCAATGCAGGTAGAATCTAGAAACAGTGGGAGCTTGGCATGGATGAGGAGTGTGAGTCCTTGAAGAAGAACCAAATAGGTGTTTTGTTGGTGGAGTTGTCAGCTAGAAGAAAGTACTAGATGAGGGATAGATTCCCAAGTTAAAGAAGAGAGTGGATGGATACGTGAGACAGAAGGCCAGGGTATATGGTCTTGAGGAAGCTACAAGACAGTGGTACAGGTTTGACAGGTGGATGACAAAGCAGGGCTTTAGTCAATGTCAGTGTAACTATTGTGTTTGTCTTACCAGGTGGATGATGAGTTGCGACATTATCTAATTACTGTATGTGGGTGATTTGTTAGTAGGTTTGTACATACAGGGTTTTGCTGAGCTAAGGGTAAGGTTAGTTCAGAGGTATGTCATGGAGAATTTGGGAGCAGTGAAATTCTTTGGCATAAGAGACATGGAGATTTTGTCTCCAGTGGGAGCTGGTGTGAAGACAGTGTTGGTGGGGTTCATGATGCAGGATGTAGAATCAGAAAGCACACCAAGGGCTAGACAGTTTAAGCTTAGCTTAGAATAGAGTTTGAAATCACATGAGGTCTAGTGTAGACCTGAGTTTTCCCAAGCAGTGGGAGTTGTCAAAAAGTATGGAGCCAATTTGGGGAAGGAGTATTGGAGGGTAGTTCAGTGGATTCTTAGGTATCTGAGAGGGACTAGTAGTAGGTTAACATGTTATGCAGGGTCAAGGTCTTCACTACATGGGTTTGTAGGTTCAGATGTGGCAGGTTACTTGGATGACAGGTGTAGCATCACAGGTTGTGTGGTGGTTGGTCTTCAGGGTTGAGCTTGAAGAGGGATACAAGCCAGGGAATAATTTAGACAGTGTACAGGTATGGGTATAGATGCAACTGTTTATCTCCAAGTGGGAGATTGTTAGGGTGTGGAGCTAAAAGCTTCACCAGGATGCAAACAGGAGGAGTTACGGGGGTTGTGGAGAGTTGCAGAATGAGTTACAAGGCAACCGACGTCAGTCTGATCAACTGACGTCGGTCAAATAGTAGTGGAGAAGCAATCGATGTCAGTCACCAGTCGGCCGACATCGGTTAGGGAGGAGCCGAAGTTGGCAGCCTGTGCGTGAACATGCGGTTTGCATGTTGATTTTAGAGAGTCTATTTTTGGACTGTTAGTTTGCATGTTAAAGGCTAGTCATAGTCTTGAGTTGTGTGTCTAATTATTATAATTAATATAGTCTAATTATTGTAAGCATGAGATCTATATATAGACTCATGGGCTGTATTGTAAATCTAGTGCTAGAGAGTAAGAGAGCAAATAAGCTCCTTAAGAGAGAAGAGAGCAATGGTGTGTTCCTCTTAGTGCCACAATTCCAAGTGTGGGTGCTGGTTTGGAGAATCAGAAGGGTTCTTCGTATATGTATGATCTTGGTCAGCAAGTGTGCATGGCTTCTTTTGGAGATCTACAATGGTGAGTAAGGTCTAGTGATTTGCAGGTAGCAGTAGAGAGCAGGTGATCTACTTGGAGTACGGTTGTGTACTTGGTGTACTGGCAGCGTTGTTTTTGACTGGTGGAGGTGAACATCAATTTTGTATTGGAGATGATTGTTGGGACCGAGAGAGAGGGAAGAAGGTCTTGAGGTGTGGCGAGCCTTTGAGGTGGAAGAAGAAGTGGCATCTTCTTTATTGTATTTTCTTCTGAGTGATTATTAATACAATTGTGTATTGTCTCTCATATTCCTGTGTTGTTTCATATTTCTAGTTACTTATTCATTCTAGTTAAATTCCGTGTTTAGTTGATAATACAAGGAGTAATCATATATGTGCTCTAATTGGTGGAGCAAGATCCTGACAGTTTCCCCCTTGAAGTGGCTCAGTCATAATATTCAAGTATTTTGATTTTTCACTAATTTTTATTATGGAACTACTTATTCTACTCTTAATTCTAGTATATATAGTTATATTATTGCAAATCATCTAAGTAATTTCCTTACAGATGAGAAATATGTTTGGACTAAGACCCTAAGGATGATATAGACAAGGTTAAGACCAAGGTATGACTATGGTGTGATTAGGTCAAAAGGTGAGTAAAATGAGGCGGGGATATGAAAAGGTATAGGATGAGGGATGATGATGATGATGATTGACCTGGGGAATGTGTTTGAATAGGGGGGATAATGTTTTATGTTCTTGGTCCAAGGGATGCAAACAATACAAGTTTCCACAACATATAACAAAACATGCAAGCCACAAACCAATAATTAGTGATTGACTCAGGATTATAACCCAATGACTGCACCATCTAATGGCTTCATAGGTGAGGCTATAGGTTGGTGACCCATTAATAAATATCCCAAACCCTCTCAACCCCATCTTCACATAACAATTACTATGAGATGTAATCTTGACTCTAGTAACAAGTCACTTATTATGGTTGATGGTCTTATTTTAGGCTGTACAGGCACTCTAAGGGCATCCTCGATATACACTAGGTATGCGGGGCCTGACTCTGTATAGGGTGTTATCTAATTTTTGGGTCAAAGAATTAAATCATCACCTTCATAATATACTATATGGGGTCTCTTGTTTGGCCTAAAGACAACTCTCCCTCTTATTTAAACTCTACCAGAACACAGAGTGTGGATTTGTGTCTGGCAGTGAAATCCATAGTCATAATCCCCCTAAGATAATTATAAGTGCATGGATATCACTTCCACATCATGTTTACCCCTAAAAAATAAAAATGGGGGGGGTGTTTATTATTGGTTTTTGATCCTCTAAGACTCACCTCAAGGATGTAGGGAGGAGAGCATATACCACTGTAGCCTTTGAATACAGACAATCAAACAAAAAAGTTGATTAACTGATTAATTGAGTGTGATATATACAAAATATATACAATATGGTTTTCCTAATACTAAAATATTTAATGGGTTTCGTACAAATCAAGTGATTAGTAGTTTCAATTTGGAAATCTTGAGAGGCAACCTATAAGATAAGATGTTAGACAAAATGTGCCCTGTAAAATAAGTGGTTAGCTATACAAAATTGTCACTAAATTCACCCTTATGAAAATATGAAAAAAGGTTAGTCTAATCAGCCTCAATAAAATAACTAAAAAAAATCATGGGTTTTACACTATAACTCCTTGAATGAGGGGCCAAGACATGAGGGATTGGGAGTGATAGCCCTCAATAGGGTCAACAGGCAGCACCCCTTGTGGGGTTAAGGGGCATCAGCCCTTACAGGGTCAGGGGGTAGCACCCATTGTGAGGGACTTGCAAAACCTTGAGAATGACTCAAAATTCACCAAAAATTAAAAAAAAAAAGTACTAAAAAAAGAGAATTTTAAATACAAACATAAGGTAACTTTAGAATTTAAGTTACAAAAAAATCAATCTATTTTTTATTAAAAACTTTTATTAAAATGGTGATAATAAACTAACTATTATAATGAATCCTAAAATGGTGAAAAAAAAAAAAAAACTTATGATTACTATCCCATTCTATGATATTTCCTCCTTATATATTCTAAATTGTATTATTTATTATTATTTTTAAACTTCACTATCTTAGATAAACATCATAATGGTAAATATACAAGGTCAAAAAGAATCACTACTATCTAATAGGTAGACTATGGGTAGAATTATCAAAATACTTATAATCCAAAAGAAGCTTTGACAAGTCTATATTATATTAGTACTATTTAAAGTCTTATAAAGTGCAACCATATAGGATTACAAACTAATTTTTTAGGATATTTTTGATGGTTGTATGACTTAGATGCAAGATAAGATTATGGGCAATCCCAAAACTTATAATTTTTTATTTATATTGTTCATCATTTATTCTGGGAGTCCATGCCAAAATGTGTATCATATGCTTTCCATCTATAATATGTCCTTGTTATTGTATCTTATAGGTATCCTCACGTGACATTGACATTATTCACCCAATGCACCAAATAGGTGCCTTAACTTGATTAATTTACTTCTCTTAGTGTACCTATGGCCTATGAGGGATTTGAGGTAGGGCAGGGGTTTCTATGAAAGTGATTTTTTTTGTTACATGTTACAGTTGTAAATTCCCTATTTCACACAATGTGGAGGCAAGCATAGGACTTGTGGAATGTTTGTCACAACAAATAGGGCTAAAACATCTAATAATTTCAAGGTTTGAAACTAAATATTTACCTGACGTAATAGATAGGTGTCTAACCCAATCAACTTACCCTTACCAATGTATTCTAACTTGCACTACACCAAAAAAATGATTTTGTCAAAAATCACAAAAAAATTGAAAGCATACATAGGGGCTTCGAACTATTTGACTGAATGTCTCAAAGAAATGTGGACTATTTTAGTATACAAAATCCAATGGGTTCAAGGTTATAAACCCAACAGTATTTTTTCATGTAACATTTATGCTAGTAAATATACACATAGTGTATTTGACTAATCCAAATGCCTTTTATTAGGTAATACATAATTATAACTTATAGAGGACTATTGAATGATTTAGATTTACCAACATATCTACAAGTTGTGCTAAAATAAGAGTTTAGGAATAATGTACAAGGGTCTTCCCTGATCAATGTGCCTTTGCTATTATACAAAAAACTTGAGATTAAGGTACAACCATTTATTAGAGCATAATTGGAGGTAAATTTTCACTAAATGTTGTAGCTACCAGTGCCTTGATTGACATGTGTGTGAAAGGCAAATAATCATACATAAAAAACATGGGCACTATTTGATATAAATTCCTCAGGGTCTTAGTAAAATAATAAACTTTAAATTTTCTATTTATCTGATGTAATAGAACAAACCAATAAAACATAATATAAACAAACAATAACACAAGCCCTATCGCGAGGTCATAATTTCAAAAATACTATCACTAAATATAATGTGGATAGAAAATATGAATCTTAGAGCCACCACATGCTTCTTCAACCTACCTTGAAATCTCAAGCAAATGGATTCAAGGTAGAAGATGTTAGTTCAAGAGGAGGGCTCCCACTATGGTCACCAAATGTGAGATGGAAATTTTGAGAAATAGATTTTAAATCATGTTATTAACCAAAATCTACTCAAAACATCAAATCCACTATTAAAATTTAGAGCAAAGAAGATTAAAATGCAAATAAATGAAACATTCATAGCAACATTATAACCTAAATCTAAATGCTACAAATCAGATTAAACAAGAAAAATATCAAATGCTCATGGATTACATTGACTCAGACTTGATTGTATATCATGATATTAACTTGATTCAAGACATGGATTAGTTGATAGCTTGATAAAGATTAATCATGGATGTGATCATAATATTGACATGGATGCTCTATATTTCATAGTTTCTCTCTCTTGTTTGGAATGGAGGGAAGCATGGATTTAAATAGGCAATGAAGGGAGATTTTCAAATGAATCAAAAATTTATTCGAAGCCTCTAAAGAAGAAAACTCTAAAGAGGAAGGAGGGAACTATATATAGAGAGAACTCTCTAGAGAAAGAGAAGGATGGTGGAGAGTTATAGATTCCATTAGGGAATATAATGATGATTAGGGGAAGATTACACTAAATTATAATAAAGTTTAGGTGGGGAGTAGGGGGTAGGCTTGTAGGAAAGCCTAATATTAGGTAGGTGGGTGGGTTGTGAATTTAAAATTCACAATATAATAGATAAATGGGATTAATTAGAAGAATTAATGAATAAATGAGAAGGGGTAAGATTAGTATGATGAAGAATAATAAATGGGGATGTTAGATAAATGACATACATGACTAGTAAGATAAAGTAGATGAAGTTAGATGAGATTAGTGTCAAAATTAGTGATGAGGGATGAGGTTAGCAAATTTAGGTGCATCCAATTGAAATAGGAGAAGATAAAGGAGGGATCATGAGCTTTGGTGGAGACTACAAAGGTGAAGGAGAAGACAAAATAACAACTATAGGAGGATTTGAAGCAAAAAATTGTGTAATAATGTTTTTAATCAATGATGCACCACATGATGTGAAGAAGTATTATCCAAAGCACTTAAAAGTCCTTAGACACATTTACTTCCATCTTATGGTCTTTTTAAAACAATCTTGGGCCTCCTTATAGGCTAAATAACTTTTACAGTTGTATCTTCTTTTTATTTTTATTTCTCAACCTCATCTTTACTTGATCTACTACTTAGAAAGAATCCCACAAGTGATTTTCCCCCTGTTTGAGAATGAGATTTGACAAGTATTTTGGTTTTAGACTTTGGTAGTGATGAAATTCTTTGATATTTTACTTGGAATCCTATTTTGTTAAGCCACATGAAGGTTCTATAAATTAAAACTCTAGTTCTATCTTCCAAATATGTTGATTTAGCTTTAGACCAAGAGACTCATTGCAGGGGATTGAGGAAGACATTTAGGTTGTAATAAATATGATACACTAGTTTTCCATTATATTTCAATCCTTTTAGTATATCTACCAAGTCATATTCTATAATTTGATCTATTTTTATTCGAGAATAATCCCAAAGGATGACTTATTTTCATCTTCACAATCCATCCATAAATTTTCAAAATATGGGATGTGTTTGTTGGAAGTTCCAAGAATATTCGCAATCATACCTTTGATGTCATATTATGGTTGACTTTAAAATGCTTGAAGAGTGAATTGATTCATTTCAACATCAATGTTATTATCCTTAGCCAATGAAGAATAATTATATCTTTCTATACTGATTGGGGAATTCACTCTAGATTTGTGCTT